>CM068960.1:81488855-81522757 GCA_035128595.1 Eptatretus atami | reverse complement strand
TGTTTATCGCCGGCCCCGACGGACGTGATTATTAAACGGGACTTTACACCCTTCTACCAATTCCTCCGTGATTTAAGATGGAACTTTCAAACAAAGGAAAGACGCAACGAATGGGGCAACAGTTCGCAAGCACATTTATTGCACACTCAGAACAGCAAGCACGTATCACAGCCATACAGTAAGGATGCACGTATAACAGTCAAAGCAATGAAAGCAAGAAGAATTTACAACCGACACAAGCAAAGGTTTATTAACATGCACTTAAACAGTTTCTACTTTACAAGAACGGCGCCACAACACGCATTCACTCAAAAAGCAAAGGAAAGACCCCCTCCATAGACAAGGGATTCGGCTGGGCCCGTGGCTAATGCTGCGTGGAACCTGGAATGAGCGGCAGGTCACGAGACCGAAGGGTCCTACCGCGCCCTCGTGGCGCGATGGCGGGCAAGCCGCAATGTCAGCGTAGCTGCGCCTGGCTTCGTGCCCCTTGGCTGTGGTCGGCGACTCTCTCCGGCGCTCCCCTTCTGCCTTTTCCGTCGGCTTTCAGCTCCGTCTCCCGACTCGACTGTCCCCGCCGACACTGCAGACTGACTTCTTCTCCGACCACTCGCCGCTTGCCACTCCACTGCTCCCTGGTTCCTGCGATGTACTGCGCACTGACTTCCACTTGACTTCCGCCTGACTGCCGACACTGCTGCTGCCACTCCGCTGCGCCACTTGGTTACTCTTGCCGACGTACTGCACCGCTCCCACTTGCGTTCGACTCCCCGAGCTGCGCCGTGCTCGTGCCTATTATATCCCCGGTGGAGGGGCGTATATGTAAATTTCTGGATCACAGCGGCTGTTCGGAGGCGGGGCTATGCCACCCTATGCTCAGTCATTGGATTGGATGAAATGGGCGTGAAGCCTTCCTGCATCCGCTTTTCGGGGCGAAAGGGAACACATCACGCGGGTTCGGAGGCGGGCTCACTTACCGATGCTCGGCATTGGATGGATTGAAAAGGGGGGCGTGAAGCATTCCTGATCCGCTTTTTGAGTGCGAAACGGAACGCATTCACAGCCATGGCCCGGCAGTGTGGTAGAAAAGCGAGGTCGGTGGGGAGTTTGGTGTTGGCGGGCGTCGTTTGAGTTAATGGCGGTGAAGCGTGTTGCGGGGATGGAGTTTGTGGAGGAAAGAGGCGAGGTATTGGTGTTTGAGTTGTTGGGGGTTATTGGTCCCAAAAATAACGATAGAAGAAAAAGGGAAAAAACGGCTATCTCAAAGGATCGCAGCCCGTGTGAACACGGAATTCCCTCTAAACAACGGTGTGGAATCCAACTACACAGGTACTTATCGTCATAACTGAATCTTCTAAGGTCCTTTATGTGTATTTGCGAATTTCCACAGCCGTAACACTACCCCCTCCCCTTTTTACGACTCGTCCCGAGTCGTCGAATTTTCGTGTGAACATCATGTGAAGATTCTCCCCTAGTACGATTTACCTTTGGATCCCTGAGTGCGACATTCAGTGTATTCGTGTCCCAAATTAAATACCTACGGGCTGCGTAACTAACTAAACAAACCCCACTCATACAACGACTTAAATAAATTGCCGGCGCTAAGCACTCACATTGCGGGGGCGCAAAACACATTTACAATACAAACTTACAACTTAACTTCTAAATTTTACACTAAACATGGCCCAGATCGATGCGACTCTGCAGAAAAAACAACAGTCAAAGAAGGGCGGCCAGGCTGTTTAGACAGTCCAGGCCTCCCCTTCTTAAAATTAATGCAGTGACAACAACGGTGCACAGGCCGCTGGTGCATCCCGTGTTGCAGCTGCCATCAGGGCAGTCCTGCAATTTGCGCGAGATCCTGGCGCAATGGCATATGAAACAAGGGGGGGGGCGGGAATGCAAAACAGAAGGGGGCTGTGTGGACATTGGGCAGTAGGCATGGATGGCAAAGGTGGGCAGCAAGGCATGGCAAAACAGGGCTGGCTGTAGCAAACACGCCGGCCAGGACGAAGTGGCCGGACAGGGCCTTGTTAGCAAAACAGCCAGCAGGCGGATCCGACCGCCACAGGCCTTGCAGCAAAACAGCCAGCCGATGAAGTGGCCGGCACAGGCCTTGCAGTAACACAGCCGACAGGCGATCGACCCGGCACAGGCCTTGCAGCAAACAGCCAGCCGATGAAGTGGCCGGCACAGGCCTTGCAGTAAACAGCAGCAGACGGATCCGGCGGGCAGGCCTTGCAGCAACACAGCCAGCCGATGAGTTGGCCAGCCTTGCCTTGAGATGGAGGTTGGTGGGAGGGAGTTGCGGTGGTTGCTGCCACTGGAAGGCGGGCTAGAGAGACCTACCTACTGTTCCCCCTCCCAACCTATCGCCTTTGGCCTGTTCTGTCCCATACCCACCCCCTAATTTGTAAAACCAAATTTTGCCCCAAACTTATTTTTTGTTTTATTTTTATTTTACTCCCCACTATAAATCATCCCCTAACCCCCTTTATCGTCCTTGTTCGGCTAACCTATCCTTGTCCTAGCCTACTCCCAACCCCTACGTTCCCTTCCTGGAGGGGAATAAGGAGAGCTGCGTCCTGTGTGAGGCCAACAAAGCCTCAGGATGGTCCTCCTCAGACTTCAGCGATCTACTACCAAAGTTGGTCCAGCAGCCACAACTCGACTAGAGCGAAGGAAGGTGGTGCGGAGGGGTACCACTTCCTAATCTACCCTATCCATTAACCTTTAAACTACCCCGGGGGCTTTTCCAACAAGCGCCTCTCGCTTAATCTACTGGTTCTATCAACAGATTCCCGTTCGCCTGTGTTGGTGTCCTTCGCAATTTTCGGGCCATTGCCCCCCAATTTTCTTTCCGTGCCCTCACACGGTCTCACGGCTGGGACGCGTGGCTCCCTTGCAGGAACTACCTTGGCCGATTCTCCTACGATGGCACCCCCGGGCACTTCACTGCCTCGAGCCCTACCAAGCTCCCTAGAACCTGCGGGGAGTGCCCTCCCTGCAAACTCCCCTGAAACGCTCACTGGCAGCTGGCGCCCCGGCGCCCCTTCCGGAGGGTCGCCCGTGCCCACGCTATTGCCCACGCGGCCTATTGTGCGCCCCGGGCCCCGCTCAGCGCGGGTCACCCCTGCCACTACACTATCCCGGCCCCCCATGGGCCCTTGGCCTACCGCGGCCGGAACTCCCCGGTGCCCGGGTACCATCTCAGCGATACTCACCGTTCGTTAGCCACGCTTCCCAGCCCTTCAACAGGCGCTCCTGCACCCCTCCAAATGGGTTATCGAGCCTACTTCCACCAACAGCAAACGACCTCCATTTTTGTCAATTTGACTATCCCTAATCACTTTATTCCTGACCCCTGGGGCTCCCTTCGGGTGGGAGTCACTCCTCCCCCAATCACTCATCGCACCATGCATTCCACATTCTGCCTCCATACACTCGGGCCCGCTGGCCCTCCACTCACTCACCAAGTACCAGTTTCCACTCCATTAACTCTTCAACACTCATCATCGCTGATCACTGCCATTCTGCTGACTGCATCCCCTAACTTAACTCGTGCTCCCACGTCGTCCCTTACATACAGCACGTCCTTTTAACCAACGTAGCTAAGCTACGTCCCCTCTTACACCATCCACAGTCTGTCATGTCCTCAAAAATCAAATCATTTTCCCAACCTAAATCTCAAACTACAATCCCTCTAACTAATCCATTCCACGGGCTCCATGAGGACTTACTCCTGCCCCATGAGCCGGTCTAACTATCACTAACCCTTCCCCCTAGCTAGTGTTATCCTGTGCCCAGCAGGGAGGTCTTCCACCCCTTGCCCGGAATCCTGTTCAACCCGAAGCGAGGCTTGCTTTTTTCCCCTCTTAATTATGCGCAGCCACCAGTGCGGCAACTCGCCAACCTGCGCTTTCCCCCCCGTGACGTCATGGCAGCGTGGTTCGCGTACCTCGTCCTCTTGGATGGTACCATCCGGCAGGGATTCACCCTTCCTGCCGGATTCCAACCCTACGTGCAGCCATGCGTTCACCCTGCGCATTCAAAAACAAAGGCCTCGCGTTTCGAGGGGTTCCCACACGAACCATGTGCTTCTGCCCCCCCTCGGAGCTTCACACACACGCCGCGTGGAGAACCCATCCGGTCCAAATCCGTTATCCAGCCTAACCCTTTGTCCATCCGCGCGGATCGGCAACATCCCCGCTGGCGTTTTCCGACCGGGTTTCACTCCGCAAGCGCGCACGTGGCCGGTCTTCGTGCAAAGCACGGCCCGAACCGCGCGCTTGCTGCTGGGTAAAACCCGTTTGCGGTCCCAAAACAGCTACGCCGCTATCGGCCTTTGTCCCTCTGTCGCCGTCTCGTCGCACTCTCGCGCTCAGCTCCATTCAATCCCACGCACACCTGCGTGTCCGAGACTCACACACACGACATTACACTCATCCTCGGACATGCGGTCGTGTTTCCCGCATGCCATAGTCATCTTCCCTCACACACATGACTCTTCACACACGCTGTCTCCTCAACACAGCGGCTTCACTTGCGCGCGACCTTTTCCTTCACACACACCCATACCACTCACACACGCGCGGGGCACTCACATGCGGTGTTTCACTTAACACACAGTGCTCATCCACACAGACCGTTTTCACTCTCACCCGGGGTCGCTCTCACACATGGCTCTTGCACCACACCTTTCACCCACACACACCGGACAATCCACACTGGGGAATCGTGTCCCCCCAAGGGTTCCCGGGGCCTCCAATACCCCCCAAGCTGCACGTTGCACCTGTCCGCCAGCACTCGGCCCCCTCAAACTCGTTGACACGACCGAACCCACCTGGTCGCGGTCAGCTTCCAAGGGAAGAATAGAGTTCCCCTCCGTTCCTGAAGGCAGGCCATCCGCTGCTCGCACCGGGTCTCTAAACAGTCCGCCAGCTCCACCCTCATGGTCTCCACTACCTTCAATGTGTGTGTGCTCGTCCCCAACCCCGTCTTATCGTGCAGTCTCCTCTATTTTTTCTGTTTCTTTCTGGCTCCTCCTTTCCCATTCCTGAGTCGTTCTTCCTCTCTGAGCCCCATTAGCTGTTCTCCTCCCTTCCGGAGCTCCTCAATCTCCCGCTGAACTTCCAATCTTGCTCTCCGTTTAGTTTAATTTCAAACTCACATTGTTCTTGTTTTCTACCCCACACGTGTTCTCTCTGCTCTTCATTTCTCCAATCTCATTTCCGTTCTTTCAATGGCTCATTTCCTTTCTGTGTTTCATTCGCTGGTTCTCTCACTACTCTTCTTGTTTCCCTCTCCTGTCCTTCCTTCTCCACGTTTCGTGGTTTTCTTCATTTGGTTATTTCCCTTTTGTGTTTCATTCGCTGTTCTTTGTCTATCTCCTCGCACTCCAGCCTTGCCTTTTCTCCATTGGTCAACCTCGGCTTAGTTCTTTTTTGTTTTCTATCCCATTGTCCTCTGTTTTCCCTCTCCAAATCTCGTTGTGTCTTCAATCGCCTGATTTCTCCTTCTGCTTCAGTTGTTTTCCTCATCATCCTCACTTCGTTTTGTAGTTCCCTTTCTTGTCTTCGTGTTCTGTAACCAGAAGCTTTCTTTTCAAATTCCTTTCTCATCTCCACACACTCCAACCTGTTTTTTTCCTTTTGTCGTCAGGTTTCAGTTCATTACTCTTTTTGTTTTATTTCACTGTCTTTCTTTTCCTTCATTCTGCAATCTCGTCATTTCTTCAATTGGCCGATTTCCTTCTCCTGTTTTCATTCGTTCTTCCTTCATTACTCTTTCTTGCATCTCATTCTTTAATCTGGCCTTTGCTTCCAGCTGTTCGATCTGTTACAGTGTGGTCGTTAACGTTTCAGTCTCCGTTTTCGTTCTTTCTTCTCTCACCTCTCAACTCGTTTTGTAATTCCGTCTCTTTGTTTTTGGTTTGTTTCTGTAACTCAGAAGTTTTTTTCCATTTTTTCTCACTCTCTTCATCCCTTTCCTTGCACATCTATCCTTTTCCTGCCTCATCTCATCATACTCCAACCTTGCTTCTCTTTCAATTGTTCTGAATTCAACTGTTTCTCTTTTTACCTTCTCTTTCCCAAGCTTTTTCGTGTCCCGATTGTCTCTTCCCCTCACCCTTCAGTTGCCCAATTCCAACTTGTTATTTCCGTCTTTCCTCTCTGTTTTTTTTTTCCATTCTTCCTCCAAAATTGTTTCCGAAGCCCGCCAATGCGCCTGCCCATGCCCACGTGGTTTGAAACGGTTGTTGGGAGCACTCGACTCGTTGTCGTGCCGTTCGTTGCGCCATTAATAGCGGCCTGCTCACGCTCGTGCGCGCTGAACGTGCGGCCGCGCCGCCATCTTGCGAACTCCGTTGCCGGCAAAAGTTCGTGCTCAGAATATGCAGGGTGAGCTCACCCATGGATTAAAATTACAAAGTTACCGTCCCGGGGGGGGGCCCCCCATGGTTCTACATTACTACACATATTCCATTTCCTACCCCCCCGGCACCCACTCGCCTTGAAAACTCCATCCTTATTTCTCGGAAGGATTTAATTTAGCTTGCTCGTAGTTTGGGGACGGGGGGGTGCTTCGCACACCCCCTGCGTCGATCCCCGTAAATTTAGTTGGAGACCGGGTGGGATTTGAATCCCACTCCTGACACCAGGTTACGAATTTCGCGTCGGCCCGCGTGCGATCGGCCACGTAACTCAAATCGCGACGCGTCGCCCACCGGAACGGACAATTTCAGTCTCATGACCCTCCTTGGAACTATCGCCAGGAGCTAGTCACAGGTGGGTCTTTCGACCCCACCACAATTGTGCCAATCGGGCCCACCCGCGCCAGGATAGGGGTTGTTCGCCAAACTCGACCTACCTAAGTACCTGCGCGGAGTTACCGGCGATCGTACCTCGCCGCTGGGCCGGCCTAGGACACGACCGCTTAAGCGGTCCGTTCCGTGCTTCAGTGATAAACTGAGCGGTGTTATCGGCGGCCCGCATTGACGTGATTATTTACCGGGTGGTTACACCCTTCTACAATTCTTCGTGATGTAAGATGGAACTTTCAAACGAAAGGAAAGGACGCAAACGAACGTGGGCAACAGTTCGACAGACATATTGCACCTCAGAACAAGCAAGCACGTATTCACAGCCATTACAGTAGGATGCACGTTATAACAGTCAAGCAATGAAAGCAAGAATTACAATCCGAACTACAAGCAAAGGTTTATTTACATGCACTTAAACAGTTTCTACTTTAACACGACACGGCGCACACACGCCTCTCACACAAAAGCAAAGGAAAGACCCGCTCATCAGACAAGGGAGTCAGACTGGGCCCGTGGGCCTAATGCGCGCGAACCTGGATGAGCGGCCAGGTCCACGAGACCGAAGGGTCCTACCCGCCCTCGTGGCGCGATGGCGGGCAAAGCCGCCAATGTCAGCGTAGCTGCGCCTGGCTTCGTGCCCTCGGTGGTCGGCGAGCTCTCTCCGGCGCTCCCCATCTGCCTTTTCCGTCGGCTTCGAGCTCCGTTCTCCCGACTCGACTGTCCGCCGACACTGCAGACTTGACTTCTTCTGCCGACACTCCGCCGCTGCCACTCCACTGCTCCCACTTAGTTCTCTGCCGACGTACTGCCGCACCTTGACTTCCACTTGACTTCCCGCCTGAGTGCCGACACTGCTGCTGCCACTCCGCTTGCGCCCACTTGGTTACTCTGCCGACATACTGCACCGCTCCCACTTGGTTTCGAATCCCCGAGCTGCGCCGTGCTCGCGCCTATATAGCCCGGAGGAGGGGCGTATATGTAAATTTCTGGATCACAGCGGGTTCGGAGGTCGGGGCTATGCCACCTATGCTCAGTCATTGGTGGATGAAAAGGGGCGTGAAGCCTTCCTGATCCGCTTTTCGGGGCGAAAGGAACGCATTCACAGCGGGTTCGGAGGCGGGTCTACACTACCCGATGCTCGGGTCATTGGATGGATGAAAAGGGGGCGTGAGCATTCCTGATCCGCTTTTTGAGGCGAACGGAACGCATTCACAGCCCATGGCCCGGCGTGTGGTAGAAAGGCGGAGGTGGTGGAGTTTGGTTGTTGGCGGGCGTCGTTTTTGAGAATGGCGGTGAAGCGATGTTTGCGGGATGGAGTTGTGGAGGGTAAAGAGGTGAAAGTGGTGGTGTTTGAGTGTTGGGGGATTATTGGTCCAAAATAACGTGAGAAAAAAGAAAAACGGCTATCTCAAAGGAATCGCAGCCTGAAGTGAAACGGAAATTCCTCTAAACAACGGTGGGGAAATCTAACTACAACAGGTACTTATCGTCATAACTGATCTAAGTCCTTTATGGTGTATTGCGAATTTCCACAGCCGTAACATATATATGTATATATATAATATATACATAAAAATTTTGTCCTGATCAGTAGTATGCTTTTGAGCGGGGTATGCTTACACATTGTGTTGTATTGTGTAAGCATTACACATATTACACACACATTGTGTAAGCATTCGAACTCTCTTCCCATCGCCATTTAAAAGCTAGATGTTTGTGGTATTTGTAATCATAAGTAAATGCACTTAAATTAAGGATTAAAATTGATGGTTACATGTTATGTTTTGGCTTAGCACACATTTGTAAATTGTAATATAAACTGCTTGATATAATGAGCTAATTTTGACTGGAGATGGCAATTTTTATGTGTAAACTGCCTGGTGAGATTTGTGAAGTGCTGGACCATTCTGAGACGAAACTTCCAGTATGGACGAGAATGGCATTTGCTGGAAGGCACGGGATTTTTCTGTTACTATGTAATCCCGTGAGAGTGAAGTGTAGAGAACAGGTGACATGCTACAAAAGAGCGTTTTGATCGTCCCCGTGCTCAATTTAACTCCGGATGGAACGAGATGTTAATGTCCAGAGCGATTGTTAACACATGGATCCGATTATAATCAGGTTGATTAAAACTCATTAAGATTGGTTGTCGGGAAATAATTCCTTGAGCTCTTCCATCATCCGCCTGGACCAGCAGACGAGAGAACACCACGACGGGAATCGAAGGATCGACAGCTCCGAAGGACAAGGTGAACCGCGTGAGTTGAGCCAGCAGAACTGGGACACGGGTGGTGGAAACAACTCAACGTGGGAATCGGAGTTGGGCATTGTATGTAATGGTGAACTTCCTCCATTTGCTTTGTATCCGTTTATTTGAAATACAAGTTTCAAAAACATTACACTGTTGATGGGGTCATGTAATGTCATTCTGAAGTCACAGACACCAACTGACAAAGATCCATTCAAGTGGTAGCTGACCTGTATGTTCGTTCATGCCCTGGATTGCAGTCGTTCGAGAATGCGCTGGGTTCGGCACACAAACAACATGTATACACCAAGAGAAGGAAACCCAAGGTGTTGTGAGCATATCTCATTCCCCAACATCCACTGTCCCGGGTTGTTCACCTGCATTTGATTTTTCATTTATTTATAATTTTCAGTTACAGATGCTTTCCGATGGTTTGTGATTTTTCCTGGTGTATTGGCTTCAATGTCTGTTGGCACACAAAATTACCATGCTTCCCCATTGTCTTGGGTCGCTCACCTGCATTTTAAAATTTATTTATTTTCATTTAGTTTTTAATTTATTTATATTTTATTTATGGATGCTTTCTGATGGTTCTGTGAATTTTTCTGGTGTGTCGGCTTTGATGTCAATCGCTTGCAAAATTCAACTTTCTACATTACCGGAAGGTTCCCGATCTTTAATATCAGTCAGTGAGTGAGTCAGTCAGTGGTGAGACAAAAAAACTTTGTATGTTAGATTTATTATTATTATTAGTCTTTAGAAACGATGAAGGAATTTGGTGAGCTAGATGGACAACCTTATAGTTTGCAGCTTCAAGATGAAATTTATGCTGTACTTATTACCTCGCACGCTGTCGTGCAAAGCAAAGCGGGGTTAAGCAATTGGTTTACTCTGTCTGTCTGACAGACATCAGTCTATGATCGAGGAACGACTTAATTTCAAATAAATTTTACATTTGAAGTGTAGAACACAAATCGAAACAGTCAATCACCACTGAACCTGAAAATTAGCGGAACTTTGGCTCTGAATTTCGCAAATTGTACGGAATCTTTCTGAGTACCCACTTTCCGTTCAGCAGTTGCTTCAGTCGATCTGCCTGTCTGGCAGTCAAAGAATAATTTAAAATGCTCTTCTTGCCGTAACTCATAGTTTTAGGGAGGAACTCTATCGTACCGAGTTTTCACATAGTTTGTCTTCAAAGCCACATGGTCCTGAAAGATGAATTTATGTCCAACTAGACGACCCATGAACCCATTGGGTTCCCGTTGTGACAGCGGTTGATGAAAAAAATCAATCACGAAAAAAGATAGCTCCAGCGAACTATTACCACTGAGGTTGTTTGCATTGATCAAATACTCCCGAAGAGTATTGACTGAATCGGGAATTGATTTTTTAATAATTCTTTTTCATTTCCCAATTTGAACGAAACTTGATACTGCACACCGCAGGAGAATGGTGAGTATGGTGGCCCTAAATTTTTGCGCTATCGTCTACCGTTTTGGGCTGTATTTCGGGACATACATACATACATACATACATACATACATTACATACAAGATGAGAAGTTTTAGTAATATATAGATCATAAAATGGGACTTGCTACCATTGGCAGTTAGTCTGGAACTAAACAAGGGTGTTACAAGTCATGACTTCTACTGATTCTAGTGCATTTCCTCCAACTACGCTGATTTGTTCAAACTCTGAAGACTGGTGGCCATCTTGGATTAAAAAAAATTTCTCCACAAATTCCAAGATCTACAGAATCGCTTAACCGATCGATACTAAATCAACCATATTATTGATGGAACAGGGTGCTTCAAATTGCTAAGGAGAAGTATATCTGTGATATAAAATGGCCAGCATGGACCAATCAAAATTGAACTTTTTCGGACACCAGGAAGTTGATGAATTTTGATGGGGGAAATTGGTACGTGTACACAAAATACAGCCCCATACAATTTTGGTTGTGGTTCGTGGAAGAACTAGTACCAGTAGACTGAACAGATCAGGATGGAACAGGACAAAAAGGAACAGCAGAGGAAAGGGGAAACGTCAACAGCAGAGCCGGAGGCCAAGACAGAGGGAGGCAGAGTGGGCAGACAAACAATGGGTTTGGGGGGGAATGGGGAGCATGAGAGAACGCATGGGGGTGGACAAGATGGATACAGAAGGAAACTCCCAGGAGGGAAAACCAGAGATTTGGAAGGAGGAGTGATTGGGGTATGGTGTGGGATGAAGTGGGGTTAACAGGGGTAGAAAAGATCATGTTTTGTATTTGGGACGAATCTGAGATGGTGGCGAATAGCTGTCTTGAAGACCTGGAGGAAGAATGGCATTGAGAGGACGTCAAAGTTGCTTCTACAGGGCAGGAAAAAGAGGAACAAATGAGTGGAGGTGAGCAGTGATCCTGCATTTAGGTGGCTTCACCAGAAGGGATTGATGGTGGACCATGTGTGCCCTGCAGAAAACCTGGGTGGGTGTGGGAGGGGAGGATGGGACAAAAGCATGGAAAAGCAGAGGGTGCAAGCAAGACCAGAAAGGAGGTGTTAGGAAAAGACCACACCACTGACCTGTCTGCGATGGTGAAGTGATAGGCCCATACACTCATCTTCATCGTGGGAGATTCCAATAATGTTAAAGGCCTTGGTTTCCTTGGCATCAACCTGAGGCAGAGGTGCCAGCCAGAAGAGAGCAGTACTTCATCAAGCTGTGGATGAAGGCCTTGTAGGGTGATAGGAGTTCAGGTGTGCCAAGGAAGGACTTTGTATGACGGAGGAATGCCCAGTCAGCAGCTGGCTTTGGAGGGCAATTTTTAAATGTTGTTCGCCCAAGAAAGATCATGGCTGATAGTGAGACCCAGGAGTTTGAATGAATGAACTTCCTCAAGAGGATTGTTAAGAGAGTAGATAGGAAGGTTTGCCAGACGGTCCTTTTGGATAGAAGATAGCAAGAGCGTGAGATTCGTCAGGATGAAAGATATATTCAAGTGTGTTGATCAGCTTTTGATTTTTTCATACTGTCTAAAGAGAGGCCAGAGGCTGCTGCCTGTCTGTCTGAAGGATGAGGGATGTCACGGTAGAGGGTGGAGCCATCAGCAAATAGAAAAGAGGATTTTTCAAGAGAATCCTGAGTTTTAGTTTTTCTACAGCTGTAAACAACAATCTTTTGATGTTTTACTAAATTCTCAATACAGAAACAACCGAGAGACACCATTGACCAAAACTACTCAAGACTGATCTCGTATCATTCTAAATATTGTTACGGAAATGGCCCTTATTAGGCTACTAAATATAGGATTACTCAGATCCCATTAAATGATTGTTTAGCTAGGTTGTTTGGTAAAATGACGTTTACATGTGTGTCGGGAAGCGTAGAGGCTGTTTATTGTTTGTGCGGTTGTGGGTTGATCGGGAGCTCCCTCTTCTTCCTTCCCCATCTCGGACAAGCCCGCCCAGTCGGCTGAGAGGGGTGTGGGCCAAAAGAGGAAGTGAAACTGAGGGGAGGAGTTTTGTCGGCTCGCTGAGGAGGCGTGCTCGTGTTTCGATAGCGGCGAACGAGAGAGAAACTGGAGAGAAAAGGGTTCAGTTTGGGGAAACGGTCGCTCTCAGGCGTGCTCATGTTTCGAAGCGAGTGAACGAAAGAGAAACTTGGGGAGAAAAAGAGTTGAGTGTGTGGAAACAGTCGCTCTCGAGCGTGCTCGTGTTCGAAGCGAAGCGAACGAAGGAGGGACCAGTGTGGAATGCTGCCGGAGAGACGCCTGAACCTGAAGCGCGGTCGACTCTATGAGGAGGTGATTCCTGCATGTGAGAAAACGGGCAGCGGCTTTGAGAGACGAGCGTGGGGAAAAGGAAAGAAAATGTGAATTCGCGGAGAAAAAGAACCTGGAGAGTACGGGTGATAAGTCGGGCTCGAGGCTGGGAAAGGCAAGAGAGGAAACCGAGGAGCCTCTGCGGTCCTTGCTCACTCCACGGCTGAACACGTTTTGCCGATCCACTTGCCGGAGGCCCGGGCACTCGATTTGTGCCTTCTTCTGTGACAGGCCGCAGGCCTGGATTTGTGTGCCCGGACTTGGGAGAGATGGCTGCAGGCCCATCGTTTGAGTCTGGCGGTTCTTGTGCCGTCGCCTTGCGCGCGGGTCGGAAGCCGCAGAGCACCGCGTGCGGTGCGGAAAGGAAAGAGTATGGCGCCACCTTCTTGCCACGCCGTGCACGTTCGAGCTGTGAGCTCGAATCCGTGGACATCCGCTTGTTACGAGCGACATTCGTGTTTTTTTCGAACACTTTCCTCTCGTCATGAGACATCACCAAGTCTCTGTCTTGCATGCATGCTGGTCTGTCTGTCTGTCTTGTTTACACGTTGTTTAAGGCATATTCGGTAGGGGACCCCCTCAAAACCTGTAGTCACGTAGTTCCCAGTTAAGAACGGGTTAAGATTGTTAATAAAAACATTGTCGTGAATGGTTTGCTTGTGTCGTGTTCCGCCGATGTTCCCAAAAATTCTGGTTGGTTCGTATGCAAAGTTTGCCGCTCTGGATTAATTAGTGTCGCGTCGAGGAAACGATCCTTCAATATTGCATTATAAAACCAAAATGGTTACAGACTGGCAGAAAACCGTCGGCATCTGGACAAAACCAGTCTGTAACCGGGGTTCTATTTCCCAACTGTAAGGTTCAGGAATTACGTTTGGTAATCGCGATGAAAGACGCGTGACCCGAAGGCTGTGCTGAGCTACTGCCCGGCGTTTTAAACCCGGAGACTGTGTGTGGTGAAGGGCTCCATTCCATTTTCTGAACACTGTATATGGAGGATATAACCAAGGATCGGGTGAGAACCCGCCACCCTGGATCCGCAAACAATATGATCTCGCTGTTAAACTTCAAAAAGTCAAAATCAAAACTTAGAGTCGTAGTTTAATGAATATCAAAAACAGTACTTGCCCAGATAATTTCATTGCACCATGCTCCCCTAGAGTGCTGTAGTTGCCATGGGTTGGTTTTCCAAAAAGAATGGAATTCTGAAACTCCAGACTCGGTTCTTCACAGGCAGGGTGTTTCAAATTATAATGTGAAACCGGCAGTTCCACCTGCATGCCTCATGGACGTATAAATCCCACAATAGCTTTTGAATAAGAACATGACTTTTGAACGAAATTTTTAAAAGTACCATTTTCTATTAGGAGGGTAAGTTTGTCCCATTTTTGCCGTTACCATTCCAGAAAGTACAGGCAGGAATATGGCCAGTGTACTGCGAAACAGTAGCTAATTGAATGCCCCTTACCTGTACACACAATGGCCTTACTATTAGAAAAGCATTCGTGGATCTTTGGGAGTCCACAAGTGGAGTGATAACTGAATGGGATTGCTGGCTCAATGTCCTGCCAAAAGAAACAGCAATCCTGTGATACCAATGTAGTGCAAAATGTGAAGCACCAGGATAACATTTTGTTGTCAGATCAGCATTCAAACTTTTGGAGGACAATTTCAAAAGTGATTATACTCCTCTAAACTATCCTGTCAGTCCCCGTAACCAATCCTATACTACTATTGCTTTTACAGCCCTGTATTATCCCCCACTTTCTTGTGTGGCGGCTTGAGGAAAGCTTTTGGCCAAGGTCTTTTCACGAACTGACGGCCATGCCTGGACCGTTCAACTTATAATGATTGGGGCAGAATTTCAATTAGCTTATTGGCTGCTGGTGATAAACACTTGCCTTACTCTTTGGAAAAGTACCTGGGACCTTTTATGTTCCACCATATACTAGCAGATGGGACACCCAACTTAACGCCCCTCTGCAAGGAATTTAGATGTGTTGTAATGCAATCCGACGTTTGTAGTCTGGCTCGGAAATCGAACCCGGGACGGGGAAACAGTTCAAAGGTCAGTGCGTTATACATCTTGCACCATTTCCCATTTACCATCCTTTAGTTTAGATCAATAAGGATCGTTAAAATTGGTTGCATGGTTTAGCGTTAACCCACCTGAACCCATTGTATGATTCAACTTGAATTCGGCCGTTTTCAAATCGCATCTACTGCATTGATATGTCCCACTATGTACCAATTGTTCCTTATAATTCATGTAGAAGTACGATCGTGTCCTCCATGCCATTAGCTTGTGATTTATGTACAACTCCTTCATTAGCATACGATCAATATGTAGAAAGAAAAAAAATCCAAAATCGTATATCTATTGATTTGACAATGATATCTATGTCATCATGATACATATGGGTAGTTGATTGGGATGGCTTGTCATCAAGGGGAGAATTGCTCACTGACAAACTAAAGTAGTTTTCTTATGAGTTGTTTGACATTGCTAACTCATGTTTAACATTGCTGCGTTGAAAATTCATTTATCAAATTATTTTCTTTCATGTCTGGTCCCTGGTTGTATTTGCCAGTAATCCAGGAATTACAGAGTTTTGAGGTTTAAACATTGCCTGAGGATGTGATCCTAGTTTAGTGCTTGGCAGTTGATAATCTCCCTTGAAAACTGGACTGCTGGCCTTGGCAACCCACGAAGCAGCTCACCAAAGCACAACCTTTGCACTCAGACCCTGGTGTTTAAAACACTTGCACACAAAGTGTGCACAGAGTACATAAATAATTACACAGTCTTAGAACAAAAATACAGTCAACTGACTGGACACCCAACATACACATGGATACGTTGAGACCTGATAGTCTCGTTCCACCTCCTGAATCCAACCACATAGGCAAGATACAGCAACCCTGAATTCCCAACCCAGCAACAGCAACTACTGCCGCTGCGCGCGCACACACACAACACACACACACACACACACAACACCACACCACACACACACACACAACACACACACACACACGTGGATTACTTTGAGACCTGGGAGGGCTCCAATTCCATTTTCTGAAAACCCTGTATATGGGGAATCAACCAACGACCAGTGGCCGGATTTAGAACTTGGTTTGAGGCCCAAAGCTGTATAAAGTTTGGGAGCCCCTTTTGTTAAAAAATTTAACCGAAGGTCTCACAAACAATGAAAACATAAAATGCCTTAATTATTTTAATAGCAAGGCATTAAAGGTGAAAAAAATACAAATTGTTCAAATTGGGAAAGTTAACCACCGTCTTGCGTTGGGGAGGCTTAATGGCGATTTTTCATCTTGTATGCGTTTCCCGCACCAATAGGCAGTTCTTTCGGCCTTCATTTCACACTTTTTACACGTCTTCTCCACATTTTTTTTGGGGCCCCTGCGGATTGTGAGCCCTAAAGCTGTAGCTTGTTTAGCTTCATTCCTAAATCCGGCACTGATTTTCTTTCTACTGCAGTGAATGGAGGAGCAATGATTTAGTTATTTCAGTCATGTCAACAAATAAGATTATCTGTACCTGCAGTTTAATGCAGATTGAATTAGAGGGTACTTTGGAACTGCCACACTTCAGACTCCTGATTAAAATTATTCCTGCCATTGGCTGACCAAGTCACAAACAGCCAGTGGAGCCATTTGGTGAAAAAAGAATGGACACAGCACTACACACTCTACACAATGTCGTCATCAGGCTTGGTCGGGGTGCCACCAAAAGTTGCCTCCACTGCAACCCTGTCAGATCCCCTGCCTCCAAAATTTATCCACTTTCCATGCACACAGACAAAAGGCTCGTTCTCTCGTTCTGCTCACCCAACCCTTGCAACACATCATTAACCCCATTCATGTCCCCTATGCCGCAGCGAAGCTGCAGATTGCTGTGCTTGCGTGTGGGACTTGCGGTGCCGTGTGGGAAGTGGCGTCAGCCACGTGTGATGGTCACCACAAACACCAAATTTATTGCTTATACATGTTTGTCACGCTGTGTTCAAAACACAATTTAGTACCAATTTTCATTCAACTGATACAATCTTTTTGGACTATTTACGATGATGGTGTTTAGGTAAAGCACTCTTTCTCTTGACCATTGTCAAAGAAATGGAAATATTTTCGCCAGTGCAGGATGTTGCGTGACTTGGATTTCAATGTGGATTGGTTGGTGTTAAACAAGGTTTTAATGCCACCATCGCATTTAATGATGGCTGGCAGGTGTTTTTCGTAGAAGGGAGGTGAACTGCTCTCTGTCGACACACAGCCACAGAACACTGCCTTGAAAGTATGGAAGTGCATAATTGACTTTGAATTCTAATGCAAGAAAGTGTCTTGAATGAAAGTTCAACTTCTTGAGTGTTGGCATCAGCTGCTCCCATTAAGGTTAAGAAAGTAGTCAGCATTTCCTTAATATATCTGTCAACCTTTTGTAGAGGGTGTAGAGATATCAGCAGGTCACGAGGTAAACCACTTGTTCCCGAGCATTAGTTTGCCTTCACCTTTGCTAGCCACATTTGGCGATATGACTGGCCTAGGTTGAAACTCATCAATAGATAACTTCCATATGTTTATACCATAGTTCATTGGCCTTTTGTTGATATCTCTATGGGCATATGGGACCATGATCATGCAGTGCCTGACAAGCTACGCGATTTGAATGTCCAAGCTTGTGTATTGCACGACTTGTTGCAGGTGGGCAGGTGCTGGTTTGTTATCAGAGATGTTACAAATGGTTGCCAAACACTGTGAGATCATCAGGCCTATTCTTTATGGCAAGGAGGAAAAAGATAATTTTAAGGGATCTAAGGATGGCCGTAGCGATGACCTGTCCCAAAAGACTCCTTAGTCATGCCTTTGGTTTGTGAGAGATTGGAAAAAAACCACAATCATCGTCCTTGTGCAGTTATGAATTCGATTCAGTGGAAGTCCCCCCCCCCCCTGACCACTCAATGTTTTAGCCTTTCCCTTGGTTTCTTTGGTGCCAGAACATAATCAAATGCTGTGTTGGAGGTAGGGCAGAAGGCTGGTCACAATTTCTTCTGACATTCATCTATTCTGTGAATGTATTTAAGGGATCTGAACAGGACAGATGGCAGTGGGTCTACATTATATTAAACTGCCGTCCATGATTTGAGTAATTTTCTTTCTTCTATACTATTGTGTAACATTGTTCACAATCACAGCGACTTCCATTGAAATGGCATGGACAAAATGCAACAGCAGTTAAATAAATGTAAACAAAATGATCCTTAATGTAATCTCAAACCAATAATTTTCCTTCTATTCATATTAAAAGCGATTTTGTGGTTGTCTTATGTGTTAATGCTTCATGATTGTCGTCATTCATCATTTCATTCATCATCATCATCATCATCATCATCATCTCATTTCATCTACACAGAGCCTCAGTTCTACTGAAGCAATTTCTTAGGCCGAGAGTTACAACCCCCCCCATTGGATGGGTTGCTCCTCCAACACAGGATAATTCTACTGAGGCTGCAGGAGTTTAGCAATCGTTTCAGGGTGCCGTCGACAACTCACCTACTCCACACAAAGGACACCGTGGGATCTTCAACGTCCACCAACTTAATGCCAGGCAGCGTATGCGCCAGTTTAACGTCCATCCCGAGCGACGGCACACGTTATGATTTTGAATCACCCTGCCTGTGAAACACCAGGATGACAGTTATAGTTGGGTCGGGATTCAAACCAGGCTAGACAGCTTAGAGTTTGAGCGTTGCATACCATCGGCCATTCCTGTGAGGCCCTTCACGTTACAGAGGAAAGAAACCGTTTAATCACCGAGGAATGTTAAAAGAAGTAAGGCCTGCTTGGTGTTTATACCTGAGTGGGATTCCAAGTTCATATCCCTAGATACCATTTTGATCTGTGCATTGTCTGGTTTCATAATGTTCTTGGATTTCGATGTAAAAGTTACACTGGCTGTGTCCTGTCCGACACATGATAGGAGTACAGACAGGTTCGTCCATAAGATTCGATATGGTTGAAACAAAAAATTTTTGCACCAACGTCCTTGCCTCAGTTTTTATTTTAGAATTGTAAGTTCTGACAATTCTCCACATAAGGCGTTTAAGAAGCTTGTTGGAATATTTCTAGAAGTGACTAGAAAGTAACTGAGGAGGTGGCGGGGGGGGGGGTATGGAGAGCCAAGGGGCGAGCGGCAGGGGAGAATTGTTGAATTAATAAGAATTAAAGGGTTGTGTAATGATTATCCATCAATGAGACTGTGTGTTGGACTTTCTGAGACTTTATGAAAACCTTCTCAACTCCAACCAGGCAGCAACAAAGTTGAAAGACAGGCAAAGTTCATAAACATAGCAATTGTTGCAGATAATACAGTATATATGGATGGTTTTACTCATTATTTATTTTTTAAAACCAGTTTACATCACAATTCCATTAAAAGGCTCATGAGTCATGACACATAACCGTTAATGTTCACCATAAGCGATGTAAGAGAATGAAAAACATTCCAGTAACTTTAAAGTAAACACAAAACAGTTTGCCTTTTATCATCCTCTCCAATTGAAATTTGCAATACAAGCAGCTTCTTCATTTTGTATCTGTCTAAAAAAATAGATACATATAGCCGCTCAGAACTTGGTATTTTTTTGGTCATAGAGGAATACACAAACATGGCTTCTTTAACTGATGGGCTGAATGCGCAACACTATTCTGAATATTTTTTTTGCCTTTCCACCAGGGAAGCTGAGGCATAAGGCTTATGTTCTCTCCTGACTGCAAAAAGGTATGTGACCTCTCAGTCTTGAAGAATTCAAATTCTGAATTCCCCTCCCGGTCACAACTTTCATCCCAATATTCTTAGGCTTCTCAATCATGCCTCTCCCAGCCCCTCTCCACCAGGTCAGACATGTTCACCCAGTAACCCAGTGTATATAGTTGCAGTGAGTAGACATGTTAAAGGAGGAGGAGTAAATGGATGACATGGATTAGAAGGCTACAAGGTGTATCAGGTTGTGATAGGGGAAGGAGAGAATGGATGAGGAGTAGCAATCTGGGTAAAGGACAGCATTACATCAGAGAGAAAGGGGTGCATTAAAGGAAGGAATTAAATGTTGAGGGATCTGTATGGCGTAGAGATTAGAGATTGTAAAAAAGTAAGATACTGCTAGGATGTTTTTATAGGCTCAGGTGTTAGGAAAGAGGAGCAAGGCGCGAGTTCATGAAGAATTCAAAGGCACATTGCGTAAGGGAAGAGTATTGATTATGGGGGATTTTAATTTCCCAAGGATAGAATTGCGGTCCAGGAAAAGGAAAAGGGCAGAGCAGATATGAGGATTTCCTAGTTTTAGTCCAGCGATTGCTTTCACCAAGTTTTGTAGATAAGCTCACGAGGGGAGTGCAGTGCTTCGCACCTCCTTTTAAGTAACGCATCCAATATGGTGGAGGAGGCTGGAGGTCGCGAGGGCATTTTCGGAGCAGGTGACCATACATGTGCTGGTCCAAAGATTCTGTTAAGGGTTTTAGAGTTTCAGGATTAGTTCTGGAAAGGCTATTGATCTTCAGGAAGGCAACCTGAGGGTATGAGGAGAGAATGGGGGATGTAGATTGGGAGGACTCTAACAACAGGACAATCAACATCAGAGAAATGGAAACCTTAAAGACCAAATGTTGTAGAGTGTAGAATAAGTACATTACAATGAGTGTAGTAAAACTAGAAGCAGAAAGAGACCAGGGTGGTTGAGTAGTGAGATAAGGAACGCTATTCAAGGAGATGCCCAGAAGATTTATTAGGTTAAAATAACAGGACTAGAGTTAGATTGATCATCACTATCGGATAGTAAACAGAGGGCAAGTTAAGAAAATAATCGACAAGCCAAAATGAGAGTATGAGAAGGACATGGCTAAAATATTAAATATAATAGCAAGGCTTTCTTTATATATTTAGGGGAAAAGAACTTGTGAGGACCAGTGCTTTTACTGGGTCCGATTGAGGGAAAAGCACTGGGAGAGTGAGTTAGTGATGAAAGTGAGATGGCCAGGCTTATTAAAACAGGTATTTTGCTTCAACTTTTTACACAAGAACAGTCAGGGGAATTGCTTAAGAGTTGAGAGATCTATCAAGGAGGTGAGGAAGCTTTTACAGGAATTACAGGTTGAAGTTGGAGGAGTAAAGGAACAGCTAGGTATCGAAGAAGAAGATAAGGCTCCGCGGACCAGATAATATTACACCGAGGAGTATTATGGAGGTGTTATGAGCAGGTAAGCGAGATGTTAACGGATATTTTCAATAGTTCCCTGGAGTCAGGACAGGTTACCGAGGATGCAGAGTAGCAAATGTAACACCATTATTTAAGAAAGGATTCCAGAGAAAATATTGGGAAACGATAGACCTTGTATTTTGACTTCATGTTATTGGGAAGGTGTTGGAGACATTAATTAATGACCAGATGAGGAACCTATTAAACAAATACAACCTAATTAAAGGTATGTCAGCATGGTTTACAAAGGTAGCTTCTCTTCTAACAAATCCTTTTCTATTTCTCCGAATCAGTGTCTGATTGGGTGGATGAGGGAATAGGCAGTGGACATAGTATATCTAGACCAGTGTTTCTCAACCTTTTTTGTCCCACGCCCCACTTTGATTTTCAAAAAAAATAACACCCACCAGATTGGAGACACTACAGTATATTACTACATATATGTATTCGCAAAAGGCTTATTTAAAACTTTATTGCAATTTTATTCAATTGCTACTCACTTCAATGGAGCCCTGCCTGACGCTGGCTGCAGATTTTGTTGATTCGAGGAACAATTTTTTATCTCTCTCTTTTCTGCCGACACTCCGCCGCTGCCACTCCACTGCTCCCACTTGGTTCTCTGCCGATGTACTGCGCACCTTGACTTCCACTTGACTTCCCGCCTGACTGCCGACACTGCTGCTGCCACTCCGCTGCGCCCACTTGGTTACTCTGCCGACGTACTGCACCGCTCCCACTTGCGTTCGACTCCCCGAGCTGCGCCGTGCTCGTGCCTATATACCCGGTGGAGGGGCGTATATGTAAATTTCTGGATCACAGCGGGTTCGGAGGCGGGGCTATGCCACACCTATAGCTCAGTCATTGGATTGGATGAAAGGGGCGTGAAGCCTTCCTGATCCGCTTTTCGGGGCGAAAGGAACACATCACGCGGGTTCGGAGGCGGGCTCACTACCGATGCTCGTCATTGGATGGATTGAAAAGGGGGGCGTGAAGCATTCCTGATCCGCTTTTGAGTGCGAAACGGAAACGCATTTCACAGCCATGGCCCGCGTGTTGGTAGAAAAGGCGAGGTCGGTGGGGAGTTTGGTTGTTGGCGGGCGTCGTTTGAAGTAATGGCGGTGAGCGATGTTTGCGGGATGGAAAGTTTGTGGAGGTAAAGAGGCGAAAGGTATTGGTGTTTGAGTTGTTGTGGGGTTATTTGGTCCCAAAAATAACGATAGAGAAAAAGGAAAAAACGGCTATCTCAAAGGATCGCAGCCCGTGGAACACGGAATTCCCTCTAAACAACGGTGTGGAAATCCAACTACACAGGTAACTTATCGTCAAACTGAATCTGATCTAAGGTCCTTTTGTGTATTGCGAAATTTCCACAGCCGTAACACATACCCCCTCACCCTTTTTACGACTCGTCCCGAGTCGTCGAATTCGTGTGACAATCATGTGTAAGTTCTCCCCTAGTACGATTTACCTTTGGATCCCTGAGTGCGACATTTCAGTGTTTCGTGTCCCAAATTAAATAACCTACGGGCTGCGTAACTAACTAAACAAACCCCACTCATACAGACGACTTAAATAAAATTGCCGGCGGCTAAGACTCACATGCGGGGGCGCAAAACAACATTTACAATACAAACTTACAACTTAAACTTATAAATTTACAACTACACGGCCCAGATCGATGGAACTCTGCAGAAAAACAACAGTCACAAGAGGGGGCCCAGGCTGTGCTTAGCACAAGTCCAAGGCCTCCCCTTCTTTAAAATTAATGCAGTGACAACAAACGGTGCAACAGGCCCGCTGGTGGCAATCCCGTGTTGCAGTGCCAATCAGGGCAGTCCTGCAATTTGCGCGAGGATCCTGGCGCAACATGGCATATGAAACAAGGGGGGGGGCGGGAATGCAAAACAGAAGGGGCTGTGTGGACATTGGGCAGTAAGGCATGGATGGCAAAGGTGGGCAGCGACGAGGCAGGCAAAACAGGGCTGCTTGTAGCAAACAACGCCGGCCAGGACGAAGTGGCCGGCACAGGCCTTGTAGCAAAACAGCCAGCAGGGCGATCCGACGCACAGAGCCTGCAAGCAAAACAGCCAGCCGATGAAGTGGCCGGACAGGCCTTGCAGTAACACAGCCGACAGGCGATCGACCCGGCACAGGCCTTGGCAGCAAACAGCCAGCGCGATGAAGTGGCCGGCACAGGGCCTTGCAGTAAACAGCAGCAGACGGATCCGGCGGCGCAGGCCTTGCAGCAACACAGCCAGCCGATGAGTTTGGCCAGCCGTTGCCTTGAGATGGAGGTTGGTGGAGGGAGTGCGGTGGTTGCTGCCACTGGAAGGCGGGCTGGACCTACCTACTGTTCCCCTCCCAACCTATCGCCTTTGGCCTGTTCTGTCCCATACCCACCCCCTAATTTGTAAAACCAATTTAGCCCCAAACTTATTTTTTTGTTTTATTTTTATTTTACTCCCCACTATAAATCATCCCCTAACCCCCTTTATCGTCCTTGTTCGGCTAACCTATCCTGTCCTAGTCCTACTCCCAACCCTACGTTCCCTTCCTGGAGGGGAATAAGGAGAGCTAGCGTCCTGTGTCGAGGCCAACAAAGCTCAGGATGGTCCTCCTCAGACTTCAGCGATCTACTACCCAAAGTGGTCCAGCAGCCCACAACGAGAGCGAAGGAAGGATGGTGCGGAGGGTACACTTCCTAATCTACCCTAGTCCATTAACACTTTAAACTACCCCGGGGGCTTTCAACAAGCGCCTCTCGCTTAATCTACTGGTTCTATCAACCAGATTCCGTCGCCTGTGTTGGTGTCCTTCGGCAATTTTCGGCCATGCCCCCTCAATTTTCTTTCCGTGCCTCACACGGTCTCACGGCTGGGACGCGTGCTCCCTTGCAGGAACTACCTTGCCGATTCTCCTACGATGGCACCCCCGGGCACTTCACTGCCTCCGAGCCTACCAGCTCCCTAACCTGGGGGAGTGCCCTCCCTGCAACTCCCCTGAAACGCTCACGTGGCAGGCTGGCGCCCCGGGCCCCTTTCCGAGGGTCGCCCGTGCCCACGCATTGCCCACGCGGCCTATGGCGCCCCGGGCCCCGCTCAGCGCGGGTCACCCCTGCCACTACACTATCCCGGCCCCCCATGGGCCTTGGCCTACCGCGGCCGACTCCCCGGTGCCCGGGTACCCACTCAGCGATACTCACCGTTCGTTAGCCACGCTCCCAGCCCTCAACAGGGCTCCTGCACCCCTCCAAATGGGTATCGAGCCTACATTCCCACCAACAGCAAAACGACCTCCATTTTGTCAATTTGACTATCCCTAATCACTTTATTCCTGACCCCGGGGTCCCTTCGGGTGGGAGTCACTCCTCCCCCATCACTCATCGCACCATGCATTCCACATTCTGCTCCATACACTCGGCCCGCTGGCCCTCACTCACTCACCAAGTACAGTTTCCACTCCATAACTCTTCACACACTCATCATCGCTGATCACTGCCTATTCTGCTGACTGCATCCCCTACTAACTCGTGCTCCCACGTCGTCCCTTAACAGTAGCAGCACGTCCTTTTAACCACGTAGCTAAGCTACGTCCCCTCTTACACATCCACAGTCTGTCATGTCCTCAAATCAAATCATTTTCCCAACCTAAATCTCAAACGTACAATCCCTCTAACTAATCCATTCCACGGGCTCCATGAGGACTTACTCCTGCCCCATGAAGCCGGTCTAACTATCAGCTAACCCTTCCCCCTAGCTAGTGTTATCCTGTGCCCAGGCAGGGAGGTCTTCCACCCTTGCCCGGGAATCCTGTTCACCCGAAGCGAGGCTTGTTTTTTCCCTCTTAATTATGCGCACCACCAGTGCGGCAACTCGCAACCTGCGCTTTCCCCCCCGTGACGTCATGGCGCTGGTTCGCGTACCTCGTCCTCTTGGATGGTACATCCGGCAGGGATTCACCCTCCTGCCGGATTCAACCCTACGTGCAGCCATGACGTCACCCTGCGCATTCAAAACAGCCTCGCGTTTCGAGGGGTTCCCACTAACGAACCATGTGCTCTGCCCCCTCGGAGCTTCACACACACGCTCGCGTGGAGAACCCATCCGGTCCAAATCCGTTATCCGCCTACCTTTGTCCATCCGCGGGATCGCAACATCCACCGCTGGCGTTTCCGGACCGGGTTTCACTCCGCAAGCGCGCACGTGGCGGTCTTCGTGCAAAGCACGGCCC
This sequence comes from Eptatretus atami, assembly GCA_035128595.1. NCBI lineage: Eukaryota > Metazoa > Chordata > Myxini > Myxiniformes > Myxinidae > Eptatretus > Eptatretus atami. The sequence continues at coordinate 81,497,378 of CM068960.1, read as the reverse complement.
GAACCGCGCGCTTGCTGCTGGGTAAAACCCGTGCGGTCCCCAAAACAGCTACAGCCGCTACTCGGCCTTTGTCCCTCTGTCGCCGTCTCGTCGCACTCTCGCGCTCAGCTCCATTCAATCCCACGCACACCTGCGTGTCACGAGACTCACGAAGGCCACCACGACATTACACTCATCCTTCGGACAGATGCGGGTGTGTGTTCCCGTGAGCCATAGTCATCTTCCCTCACACACAGTGACCTCTCACACACGCTGTCTCCTCAACACAGCGGCTTCACTTGCGCGGACTTTTCCTTCAACACCACCCATACCACTCACACAGCGCGGGGCACTTCACATGCGGTGTTTCCTTACACCACAGTGCTCACTCCACACAGACCGTTTCACTCTCACCCGGGTGCTCTCACACATGGCTCTTGCACCCACACCTTTCCACCACACACACCGGACAATCCACACTGGGGAATCGTGTCCCCCCAAGGGTTCCCGGGGCCTCCAATACCCCCCAAGCTGCACGTTGCACGCTGTCCGCCAGCACTGCCCCCTCAATAACTCGTTGACACGACCGAACCACCTGGTCGCGTGATCAAGCTTCCAAAGGGAAGAATAGAGTCCCCTCCGTTCTGAAGGCAGGCCATCCGCTGCTCGCACCGGGTCCTAAACAGTCCGCCAGCTCCACCCTCATGTCTCCACTACCTTCATGTGTGTGTGCTCGTCCCCAACCCCCGTCCTTTATCGTGCAGTTCTCCTCTATTTTTTCTGTTTCTTTCTGGCTCCTCTTTTCCCTTCCCTGAGTCGTTCTTCCTCTCTGAGCCCATTAGCTGTTCTCCTCCCTTCCGGAGCTCCTCCAATCTCCCGCTGACTCCATCTTGCTCTCCGTTTTAGTTGTTAAATTCAAACTCAATTGTTCTTGTTTTCTACCTCACACGTTTCTCCTGCCTCTTCATTCTCCAATACTCATATCCGTTTCTTTTCAATGGCTCATTTCCTTCTGTGTTTCATCGCTGGTTCTCTCAACTACTCTTCCTTGTTTCCCTCTCCTGTCCTTCCTTCTCCAGTTTCGTGGTTTCTTCTTTGGTTATTTCCCTTTTGTGTTTCATTCGCTGTTCTTGTCTATCTCCTCGCACTCCAGCCTTGCCTTTTCTCCAAATTGGTCAACCTCGGTTCAATGTTCTTTTTGTTTCTATCCCATTGTTCCTCTCGTTCTTCCCTCTCCAATCCTCGTTGTGTCTTCAATCGCCTGATTTCTCCTTCCTGGCTTCCAGTTGTTTCCTCATCATCCTCACTTCGTTTTGTAGTTCCCTTTCTTGTCTTCGTGTTTTCTGTAACCAGAAGCTTTCTTTTTCAAATTCCTTTCTCATCTCCACACACTCCAACCTGTTTTTTCCTTTTGTCGTCAGTTTCAAGTTCATTACTCTTTGTTTTTATTTCACTGTCTTTCTTTTCCTCATTCTGCAATCATCGTCATTTCTTCAATTGGCCGATTTCCCTTCTCCTGTTTTCATTCGTTCTTCCTTCATTACTCTTTCCTTGCATCTCATTCTTTAATCTGGCCTTTGCTTCCAGCTGTTCGATCTGTTACAGTGTGGTCGTTTCGTTTCAGTCTCGTTTTCGTTCTTTCTTCTCCTCACCTCTCAACTCGTTTTGTAAATTCCGTCTCTTTTTTTTGGTGTTTCTGTAACTCAGAAGTTTTTTTCCATTTTTTCCTCACTCTCTTCATCCCTTTCCTTGCCACATCTATCCTTTTCCTGCCTCATCTCATCATAACTCCCAACCTTGCTTCTTTTCAATTGTTTCTGAATTCCTGTTCTTTTTACCTTCTCTTTCCAAGCTTTTTTCTGTCCCGATTGTCTCTTCCCTCACCCTTCAGTTGCTCAATTCCAACTTGTATTTCCGTCTTTCCTCTCTGTTTTTTTTTTCCATTCTTCCTCCAAATTGTTTCCGAAGCCCGCCAATGTCCGCCTGCCCATGCCACGTGGTTTGAAACGGTTGTTGGGAGCACTCCGACCTCGTGTCGTGCCGTTCGTGCGCCCATTTAATAGCGGCCTGCTCACGCTCGTGCCGCGCTGACGTGCGCCGCGCCCGCCATCTTGCGAACTCCGTTGCCGGCAAAGTTCGTGCTCAGAATATGCAGGGTGAGCTACCCATGGATTAAAATACAAAGTACTCGTCCCGGGGGGGCCCATGGTTCTACATTAACTACACATATTCCATTTCTACCCTCCCGGCACCCACTCGCCTTGAAAACTCCATCCTTATTTCTCGAAGGAATTAATTTAGCTTTGCTCGTAGTTTGGGGGACGGGGGGGTGCTTCGCACCCCCTGGTCCGATCCCGTAAATTTAGTGGAGCCGGGTGGATTTGAATCCCACTCCTGACACCAGGTTTACGAATTTCCGTCGGCCCGGCGTGCGATCGGCACGTAACTCAAATCGCGACGCGTCGCCCACCGGAACGGACAATTCAGCTCATGACCCTCCTTGGAACTATCGCCAGGAGCTAGTCACAGGTGGGTCTTTCGACCCACCACAATTGTGCCAATCGGCCACCCGCGCAGATAGGGTTGTTCGCCAAACTCGACCTACCTAAGTACCTGCGCGGTAGTTAACCGGGCGATCGTACCTCGCCGCTGGCCGGCTAGGACACGACCGCTTAAGCGGTCCGTTCCGTGCTTCAGTGATAACTGAGCGGTGTTATCGCCGGCCCGCATGGACGTGATTATTTACCGGTGGCTTACACCCTTCTACCAATTCCTTCGTGATGTAAGATGGAACTTTCAAACAAAGGAAAGGACGCAACGAAGGGGAACAGTTCGACAAGACATTTATTGCACTCAGACAAGGCAAGCAATATTCACAGCCATACAGTAAGGATGCACGTATAACAGTCAAAGCAATGAAAGCAAGAATTACAACCGACTACAAGCAAAGGTTTATTACATGCACTTAAACAGTTTCTACTTTACAAGACACGGCGCCACAACACGCCATTCACACAAAAGCAAAGGAAAGACCCCTCATAGACAAGGGAGTCAGACTGGGCCCGTGGGCCTAATGCGCGTGGAACCTGGATGAGCGGCCAGGTCCACGAGACCGAAGGGTCCTACCCGCCCTCGGTGGCGCGATGGCGGGCAAGCCGCAATGTCAGCGTAGCTGCGCCTGGCTTCGTGCCCTGGGTGGTCGGCGAGCTCTCTCCGGCGCTCCCCATCTGCCTTTCCCGTCGGCTTCGAGCTCCGTCTCCCGACTCGACTGTCCGCCGACACTGCAGACTTGACTTCTTCTGCCGACACTCCGCCGCTGCCACTCCACTGCTCCCACTTAGTTCTCTGCCGACGTACTGCGCACCTTGACTTCCACTTGACTTCCCGCCTGAGTGCCGACACTGCTGCTGCCACTCCGCTGCGCCCACTTGGTTACTCTGCCGACATACTGCACCGCTCCCACTTGGTTTCGAATCCCCGAGCTGCGCCGTGCTCGCGCCTATATAGCCCGGTGGAGGGGCGTATATGTAAATTTCTGGATCACAGCGGGTTCGGAGGTCGGGGCTATGCCACCTATGCTCAGTCATTGGATGGATGAAAAGGGGCGTGAAGCCTTCCTGATCCGCTTTTCGGGGCGAAAGGAACGCATTCACAGCGGGTTCGGAGGCGGGTCTACACTACCCGATGCTCGGTCATTGGATGGATGAAAAGGGGGCGTGAAGCATTCCTGATCCGCTTTTTGAGGCGAACGGAACGCATTCACAGCCCATGGCCCGGCGTGTGGTAGAAAGGCGGAGGTGGTGGGAGTTTGGTTGTTGGCGGGCGTCGTTTTGAGAATGGCGGTGAAGCGATGTTTGCGGGATGGAGTTGTGGAGGTAAAGAGGTGAAGTGGTGGTGTTTGAGTGTTGGGGGATTATTGGTCCAAAATAACGTGAGAAGAAAAGAAAAACGGCTATCTCAAAGGATCGCAGCCTGAAGTGAACACGGAAATTCCTCTAAACAACGGTGGGGAAATCTAACTACAACAGGTACTTATCGTCATAACTGATCTAAGTCCTTTATGGTGTATTGCGAATTTCCACAGCCGTAACATATATATGTATATATATATACATAAAAATTTTGTCCTGATCAGTAGTATGCTTTTGAGCGGGGTATGCTTACACATTGTGTTGTATTGTGTAAGCATTACACATATTACACACACATTGTGTAAGCATTCGAACCTTGCTTCCCCATCGCCATTTAAAAGCTAGATGTTGTGGTATTTGTAATCATAAGTAAATGCACTTAAATTAAGGATTAAAATTGATGGTTACATGTTATGTTTTGCTTAGCACACATTGGTAAATTGTAATATAAACTGCTTGATATAATGAGCTAATTTTGACTGGAGATGGCAATTTTTATTGTAAACTGCCTGGTGAGATTTGTGAAGTTGCTGGACCATTCTGAGACGAAACTTCCAGTATGGACGAGAATCGCATTTGCTGGAAGGCACGGGATTTTTCTGTTACTATGTAATCCCGTGAGAGTGAAGTGTAGAGAGACAGGTGACATGCTACAAAAAGAGCGTTTTGATCGTCCCCGTGCTCAATTTAACTCCGATGAGTGAACGAGATGTTAATGTCCAGAGCGATTGTTAACACATGGATCCGATTATAATCAGGTTGATTAAAACTCATTAAGATTGTGTGTCGGGAAATAATTCCTTTGAGCTCTTCAATCATCCTGCCTGGACCAGCAGACGAGAGAACACCACGACGGGAATCGAAGGATCGACAGCTCCGAAGGACAAGGTGAACACGCGTGAGTTGAGCCAGCAGAACTGGGACACAGGGTGGTGGAAACAACTCAACGTGGGAATCGGAGTTGGGCATTGTATGTAATGGTGAACTTCCTCATTTGGCTTTGTATCCGTTTATTTGAAATACAAGTTTCAAAAACATTACACTGTTGATGGGGTCATTGTAATGTCATTCTGAAGTCACAGACACCAACTGACAAAGATCCATTCAAGTGGTAGCTGACCTGTATGTTCGTTCATGACCCTGGATTGCAGTCGTTCGAGAATGCGCTGGGTTCGGCACCACAAACAACATGTATACACCAAAGAGAAGGAAACCCCAAAGGTGTGTGAGCATATCTCCATTCCCCCAACATCCACTGTCCCGGGTTGTTCACCTGCATTTGATTTTTCATTTATTTATATTTTCAGTTACAGATGCTTTCCGATGGTTCTGTGATTTTTCCTGGTGTATTGGCTTCAATGTCTGTTGGCACACAAAATTACCATGCTTCCCCATTGTCTTGGGTCGCTCACCTGCATTTTTAAAATTTATTTATTTTCATTTAGTTTTTTAATTTATTTATATTTTTATTTATGGATGCTTTCTGATGGTTCTGTGAATTTTTCTGGTGTGTCGGCTTTGATGTCAATCGGCTTGCAAAATTTCAACTTTCTACATTACCCGGAAGGTCCCGATCTTTAATATCAGTCAGTGAGTGAGTCAGTCAGTGGTGAGACAAAAAAAACTTTGTATGTTAGATTTATTATTATTATTAGTCTTTTAGAAACGATGAAGGAATTTGGTGAGCTAGATGGACAACCTTATATGTTGCAGTCTTCCAAGATGAAATTTATGCTGTAACTTATTACCTCGCACGTGTCGTGCAAAGCAAAGCGGGGTTAAGCAATTGGTTTACTCTGTCTGTCTGACAGACATCAGTCTATGATCGAGGAACGACTTAATTTCAAATAAATTTTACATTTTGAAGTGTAGAACACAAATCGAAACATCAATCACAACATGAACCTGAAATTTAGCGGAACTTTGGCTCTGAATTTCGCAAATTGTACGGAATCTTCTGAGTACCCACTTTCCGTTCAGCAGTTGCTTCAGTCGATCTGCCTGTCTGGCAGTCAAAGATAATTTAAAATGCTCTTCTTTGCCGTAACTCAATAGTTTTAGGGAGGAACTCTATCGTACCGTAGTTTGTCACATAGTTTGTCTTCAAAGCCACATGGTCCTGAAAGATGAAATTTATGTCCAACTAGACGACCCATGAACCCATTGGGTTCCCGTTGTGACAGCGGTTGATGAAAAAAATCATTTCACGAAAAAAGATAGCTCCAGCGAACTATACCACTGAGGTTGTTTGCATTGATCAAATACTCCCGAAGAGTACTTGACTGAATCGGGAATTGATTTTTTAATAATTTTTTTCATTTCCCAATTTGAACGAAACTTGATACTGCACACCGCAGGAGAATGGTGAGTATGGTGGCCCTAAAATTTTTGCGCTATCGTCTACCGTTTTGGCTGTATTTCGGGAACATACATACATACATACATACATACATACATACATACAAGATGAGAGTTTTAGTAATATATAGATCAATAAAATGGCACTTGCTACCATGGCAGTTTAGCTGGAACTAAACAAGGGTGTTACAAGTCATGACTTCTACTGATTCTAGTGCATTTCCTCCAACTACGCTGATTTGTTCAAACTCTGAAGACCTGGTGGCCATCTTGGATTAAAAAAAAATTCTCCACAAATTCCAAGATCTACAGAATCGCTTAACCGATCGATACTAAATCAACCATATTATTGATGGAACAGGGTGCTTCAAATATGCTAAGGAGAAGTATATCTGTGATATAAAATGGCCAGCATGGACCAATCAAAATTGAACTTTTTCGGACACCAGGAAGTTGATGAATTTTGATGGGGGAAAATTGGTACTGTACACAAAATACAGCCCCATACCAATTTTGGTTGTGGTTCGTGGAAGAACTAGTACCAGTAGACTGAACAGATCAGGATGGAACAGGACAAAAGGAACAGCAGAGAGAAAGGGGGAAACGTCAACAGCAGAGCCGGAGGCCAAGACAGAGGGAGGCAGAGTGGCAGACAAACAATGGGTTTGGGGGGGGAATGGGGAGCATGAGAGAACGCATGGGGTGGACAAGATGGATACAGAAGGAAACTCCCAGGAGGGAAAACCAGAGATTTGGAAGGAGGAGTGATTGGGGTAGGGTGTGGGATGAAGTGGGGTTAACGAGGGTAGAAAAGATCATGGTTTTGTATTTGGGACGATCTGAGATGGTGGCGAATAGCTGTCTTGAAGACCTGGAGGGAAGAATGGCATTGAAGAGGACGTCAAAGTTGCTTCTACAGGGCAGGAAAAAAGAGGAACAAATGAGTGGAGGTGAGCAGTGATCCTGCATTTAGGTGGCTTCACCAGAAGGGAATTGATGGTGGACCATGTGTGCCCTGCAGAAACCTGGGTGGGTGGTGGGAGGGGAGGATGGGACAAAGCATGGAAAAAGCAGAGGGTGCAAGCAAGACCAGAAAGGAGGTGTTAGGAAACAGACACACCACTGACCTGTCTGCGATGGTGAAGTGATAGGCCCATACACTCATCTTCATCGTGGGAGATTCCAATAATGTTAAAGGCCTTGGTTTCCTTGGCATCAACCTGAGGCAGAGGTGCCAGCCCAGAAGGGAGAGCAGTACTTCATCAAGCTGTGGATGAAGGCCTTGTAGGTGGATAGGAGTTCAGGTGTGCCAAGGAAGGACTTTGTATGACGGAGGATGCCCAGTCAGCAGCTGGCTTTGGAGGCCAATTTTTAAATGTGGTTCGCCCAAGAAAGATCATGGCTGATAGTGAGACCCAGGAGTTTGAATGAATGAACTTCCTCAAGAGGATTGTTAAGAGAGTAGATAGGAAGGTTTGCCAGACGGTCCTTTTGGATAGAGATAGCAAGAGCGTGAGATTCGTCAGGATTGAAAGATATATTCCAAGTGTTTGATCAGCTTTTGATTTTTTTCATACTGTCTAAAGAGAGGCCAGAGGCTGCTGCCTGTCTGTCTGAAGGATGAGGGATGTCACGGTAGAGGGTGGAGCCATCAGCAAATAGAAAAAGAGGATTTTCAAGAGAATCCTGAGTTTTAGTTTTTCTACAGCTGTAAACAACAATCTTCTTGATGTTTTACTAAATTCTCAATACAGAAACAACCGAGGACACCATTGACCAAAACTACTCAAGACTGATCTCGTATCATTCATAAATATTGTTACGGAAATGGCCCTTATTAGGCTACTAAATATAGGATTAGCTCAGATCCCCCATTAAATGCATGTTTAGCTAGGTTGTTTGGTAAAATGGACGTTACATGTGTGTCGGGAGGCGTAAGAGGCTGTTTATTGTTTGTGCGGTGGTGGTGGATCGGGAGCTCCCTCTTCTTCCTTCCCCATCTCGGACAAGCCCGCCCAGTCGGCTGAGAGGGGTGTGGGCCAAAAAGAGGAAGTGAAACTGAGGGGAGGAGTTTGTCGGCTTCGCTGAGGGAGGCGTGCTCGTGTTTCGAAGCGAGCGAACGAGAGAGAAACTGTGAGAGAAAAAGGGTTCAGTTTGGGGAAACGGTCGCTCTCGAGGCGTGCTCATGTTTCGAAGCGAGTGAACGAAAGAGAAACTGGGGAGAAAAAGAGTTGAGTGTGTGGAAACAGTCGCTCTCGAGGCGTGCTCGTGGTTC
>CM068960.1:81455225-81470914 GCA_035128595.1 Eptatretus atami | reverse complement strand
TCCTCCCAGCAAGACATCCTCCCACTCACAGCCACTCTTTGCTTCCTATCACGAATCCAGTTTGCAATCCAATTCGCTACCTGAGCAGCCACTCCACAAGACCTCACTTTGGCTATCAACCTCTGATGGGGCACCTTATCAAATGCCTTCTTAAAGTCCAGACATACTTTGTGCACTGCCTTTCCCTCATCCATCCAATCAGACACTGCTTCATAGAACTCAAAAAGATTTGTTAAACAGGAACTACCTTTGGTAAACCCATGCTGATACCTTTAATTAGTTTGTATTTATTTAAATGGTTCCTCATCCGGTCCCTAATTAATGTCTCCAACACGTTCCCCACAACTGAAGTCAAACTAACAGGACGATAGTTTCCCAATTCTTCTCTGGATCCTTTCTTAAATAATGGTGTTACATTTGCTATGATCCAATCCTCCGGTACCTGTCCTGACTCCAGGGAACTATTGAAAATATCCGTTAACATCTCTTACCTGCTCAGCCACCTCCCTCAATACTCTTGGGTGCATATTATCTGGCCCCGGTGCTTTATGTTCTCTTAGATTTCCGAGCTGTTCCATCACTTCCTCCACTCCAACCTGGATCTTCTGTAAAAGCCCTTCTTCTCCTCCTTGATAGATACTCTCAGCTATTGGCAATTCTCCTGACTGTTCTTGTGTAAAGTTTGAAGCAAATACCTGTTTAATAAGCCTGCCATCTCACTTTCATCACTAACCACTCTCCCAGTGCTTTTCCTCAATGGGCCCACGCTGGTCCTCACCTGTTCTTTTCCCCTGATATACTTAAAGAAAGCCTCACTATTATATTTAATATTCTTAGCCATGTCCTTCTCATACGCTCTTTTGGCTTGATGAGTTATTTTCTTAACTTGCCTCTGTTTACTCCGATAGTGATATAAATCCAGTCCTGTTATTTTATACCTAATAAATTCCTCTGCTTCTCCTTAATAGCATTCCTTATCTCACTACTCAACCACCCTGGTCTCATTCTGCTTCTAGTTTCACACCTCATTGGAATGTACTTACTCTGCACTCCATACATTTGCTCCTTAATGGTTTCCCATTTCTCTGATTGTCCTGTTGTTAAAGTCTCCCAATCTACATCACCCAATTCTCTCCTCATACCCTCAAGGTTTGCCTTCCTGACATCTAATAGCCTTACCCTACTATCCTGAACTCTAACCATCAACAGAATATTTGCACACACAATGTTATGGTCACTTGCTCCTAAATGCTACCTCCACCTCCTCCCAACCATATGGATCGTTACTTAAAAGGAGGTCGAACACTGCACCCCCCCTCGTGGGCTTATCTACAAACTTGGTGAAAAAGCAATCTTGGAATAAAACTAGGAAATCCTCATCTGCTCTGCCTTTTCCCTGTTCCTGAACCCAATCTATCGGCAAGTTAAAATCCCCCATAATCAATACTCTTCCCTTACCACATGCCCTTTTGACTTCTTAATGTACTCCTCCTTCCTCCTCTTCCTTCACACCCACAGCCTTATAAAAGCATCCTACCAGTATCTTACTGTTTTTACAATCTCTAATCTCGACCCATAGCAGATCCTCAACATTTATTCCTTCCTTAAGGCCCAGTCACACCTTGACGTTTTAGCAGCTTATGCCGATTTTGAAAAATTTGTCTAAAACGCTGGCTCACGTCCAATACGTTATGGGTAAGTTTTGGAAACATTGAGAGCACGCTGAAAAACACTGCCATACGTCGTAGTACGCTGGCTTTCATCGTTGTACTTTGCGGTTGTCTCAAATTTTAGCATGCTTGAAATTTTACGACTTATGCCAGCGTATGACTCACAAGTTCCGCTAGCTGGCCATAAGTTTTAGGTACGCTATGCGATCGTTGACACACGTCGACACACGTTACTTGTAAGTTACTCATAAGTCTAAACACGTCGAGGTAATGTTTAGCGTACCCAAAAGTTATTTCTAACCTATGAGTAACGTGTGTAGGCACGTTACGCGATCGTCGACACACGTTACTTGTAAGTTACTCATAAGTCGAACACGTCGATGTAGTGTTTTGCGTCAGTGTTCCAGACTCCCTGGTTTTTTGTTTGTTTTTTTTGGTTTTTTTTCTTCGGTATGACGGTCTGTTGACATTCGATTTCTAGTGCGGTTATAATATAATATAATTAATAGGTTGCCGCTCTACGATTTAAATCATAACCGGCACTGAAATCGAAGTGTCAACGTCACCGTCATGCCGAAGAAAAAAAAAACAAACCATGGAGTCTGGAACACTGACGGGTTCCTCTGTGTCTTCTTCTTCTTCTTCTTTCGGCTGCTCCCGTTAGGGGTCGCCACAGGCGGATCATCCGTTATGATCCGCATAATGATTTGGCACAGGTTTTACGCCGGATGCCCTTCCTGATGCAACCCTGGTCGCCTCTTACGTCACAGGGATCTGGTACACCTATTCTAACCGGGGTATACACCGGCCAGTACACTGGTACTCACTTCGCCGACCTCAGAAGGATGACAGGCTGAGTCAACCCCTGGTGTATTAATTCAGTGGCCCAACAGGGCTTGAACTCAGGACCTTTTGGATCCCAAGCCACTGTCCTAACCACTGCGCAACACCAGGCTCCGGGTTCCTCCTGTGTGAACCCCATTTTTATATACCAATTCCCCTAAACGCTGCCAATACGCCATTAATATGGTAGTTGTAAGTTAGAAACACGTTCATTTAGTACTTTGGTCGTCCGGAAGACGTCAATCAAATACGTCTACATACGTCAATGTGCGTTGGAAATACGTAAGGAATTGGTTCAAACCACGTTACTCATAATTAGAAATAACTTTCGGGTACGCTAGACATTAGCTCGACGTGTTTCGACTTATGAGTAGCTTACAAGTAACTTTTGTCGACGTGTGCCAACGTTCGCATATCATGCGTACAACTTATTCCCATCGCATGCGGAATGTGTGAGGCATACGGCAAGTACGTCGTAAAATTTTTAAACACGTTTAAAATTGCAAGACGTACCACTTACTACAACGTATGATAGCGTACTTTAGCGTTCTATTCACGTATACCAAACTTACCCATACCGTATTCGACGTGCGCCAGCATTTTAGACGATTTTTCAGAGTCGGATACGCTGGCAAGATCACCAAGGTGTGACTGCGTATGTTGACATTCTCATTTCCTCCGGCGGTTATAATTTGAATCGTTGTGCGGCAGCCTTTTAATAGGCTATGCCACGTGATCGTCGGCGATACGTGCACGCGCGCTATGCATAAGTTAGACTATCGTTGGGCATAGGTTGTGAACGCCGACAACAGCTAAGCATTCGTTGGTATAAGTTTATCTATAAGACAACGAAACGTTCTATGTTCCCGTTAACTAATATGGTTATGCATACGACCAACTCATTATGAATACGTCCGAATCTTTTTAAAATCATCAAAAGTTCAACGAAGCCAGCGTTATTACATACTTTTGATACGTTGCCATTGCTGGCTAAAACGTCAAGGTGTGACTGGAGCCTTTAATGTCACCCCTCCTTTCTCTTGATGTAATGCTGTCCTTTTACCCAGATTTCTACCCTTCCTATTCTCTCCTTCCTATCACACGATACACCTTGTAGCTTTCTAATCCTGTCTCTCAGTTACCTCTCCTGGCTAAACTCATGTCTCACTCACTGCAACTATATCGTACTCCTCGCCATCTACTTTGGCTTCAAGCCCTTTCCATCTTATTATTTAAACTTCTGGTATTGGTATTGAATATATTTAACTTTCCCTTCCTGAAATTCGTTTTTTGCCTGGCCTAACTCATCACAATTACATCATCGCGTTCCTTCATTAATAGCTTCCCCACCCTCCCACTGACCTAACAAAGCCTGAATTCCCTTCCTCATTCCCACTGGCAAACCTTGCTGCCGCCCTTCTATTTAACATACGGCCATATACATTCCTGAAACCTCCTTTGTCCCCTAAATGATTCCCACTGCTTCTTAAATGTAAAACCTTCCTCCCTCCATCATTCTTCCAGCCATTGGTTTACATTTATCGTTCTGCTCATAATTTTTATATTGTTTCCTAATCTTGGGAGAATCCCAGAAAACATGACCTCACAACCCTCCTACACTGCCTGCACCTGCTGCACATCCACCACTGCCTACACCCCCTGCAGATTCACCACTGCTTGCACCTGATACACCTCCACCTCTGCTTGCACTTGCTGCACATTCACCACTGCCTGCACATGATGCACCTCCACTTCTGCTTGCACCTGCTGCACATCCTCCACTGCCTGCACCTCTCACGAAAATCACCCAACAACAGCACATTCAAAAAGGGTACGCGAACACGTCTAGTCTCTGGTACTAGACCAAATTTCTGGCTAACACTTGAAACACACATGAAGGACGTGATAAGTTCCAAGGTTCGTATTCCGAACCACGGATAATTCACCGCCACTTCATTCGCGCGATACCAACCTACAACTTCTCAAAGAGTCAGTATGCAGCAACAGTAGCCTCCAACAAACATTAAGGCCATCCATTTTTTGCCAAGTGAGACTCCATGGAAGATCGGATAAGGGTGAAAAGTCGATAGACAATCAAACAAAGCATAAAGGTGGACTGAAAGTATACACAGATATGACAATCATGTCAGAGTTTGAAAGACACAAAAGATAAGAAAGAGTAAAAAGCTCACCGAGTTATAAAAAATTAGGACCAATAAGAAAATACAATATTGAGACACACAATCACATCTGTACGCACACAAGGCCCTGTAGGATAACAAAAATTGAAACGAGGAGGGGTGTTGTACAACCGCTTGCTGATGCAAAAGCCAACCTGCCGTAAGGCCAGGAAATTTGAGACATAAGTCGAAATGTGCGATGATGCTATGCACACACTCTTCAAATGATGGACACCGGGATATATTAATCCAACAACGAATAGCTAAAACAGCGAAACGACGCCCAGTTAATGTCATCCGAGGAACGGCACCACCATCAGACAAAATCACCTCTGCCTGCGAAAACATCCGAATGACATTACGAAGCTCGAGCGAAGGTATATATCGGCCATCCTGCCAAAACAACCCGAGCTGCCATCTTGAAGAGGCACCAAAGCAAAAGTGAAAAACGGACTAACCTACAGGAAGGTGCTTCAATATACAGTACACGGAGACATGACAGAAAGTAAATAGACAACCATGATTATAAAATCATATATTTAATTAACATTGAAAACATGAATCTCATTAATACCATACATCCACTCATTGTAGACCGGCATGCAGATATTCAATGCTTTCACTCTATCAGGCAAAGAACATACGACGAGTTCGAAATTTCTCCTTGTGAATTTCTGCCCAGCGCTTCAATTAAAAGGGTAAGCAATCTGCCCATGATTGTTCCTCCTGAAACTTTAGTTGTGTGTTATCGCATCAGCTCCTGATCCCAACTATGGCCGCAGCAGATGTTCCCAATGGGAATTCATAGTCAAAGAGACCGATTGGCCATCGAAGGTGCATTGATGCCCATTTTTCGTCCTGCCATAAAACTTTGTCTTGTTTTGTAGGTGCAGCGTTCCTATCTTCCATGAACAGAGTGTCTCTTGACCATTAAAGCTGAACAGTGGTAGAAGAAAAGGAGAGAAGTCCATAACCCAAAGGAATAGATAATGTAATATATAAATTGCGAAGTGTGCCAACTAAATACATACCACATAGAAAAAGACCAGAAAAAATGACCACTTAGTTACCAACGATTGCTCCCACACCATCTCTATATGAAAAATACCATTCCTTGTTTGCCAGTTGCGCATAATCGTTTCAACAGAGAGAACTATGACTGGGAATGCTACAGACCCCATACACGCGTCCACTGCAAAGATAGCAGCCAAGGATGGGACACTAAAAATGAGTTTGTCAAAAGCTCCAAGGTCTGTGGCCATTCTCTCTGTGCAGCTCACTTCTTGTCTGGCCTTGAATGTGGCTTGTCCAAGTAAGAGGTTTCTCCCGCGCTCTCCCATAGAAGCACGAAAAAATACAACACAAAGGAACCATTACGTAGCGGAAGCACGATTCTTGAAGACTAACTCTGGATCCTACTGCAACAGTCGACGGCTTGCAATGTGGAGTTTTCTCACAAATGAACAAGATTGAACAGCAGTGAAGACACCTTTAAAGAGCGCCCAGAACGATCCACAAACGGGAACGGGTTATCCCTTGCCTTCGATGTGAAATGCCACACCATACCCCGATGACCACTATGAATGGAATGACAAGGTTCTGAGCTACGTGCGCGTAAGATCAACACACAATTTTGAGAGGAATCCCGTGCCAATGAGACCCATTCACAAGCATCAAATTGGCAACATCTTGTCTCCAGGGATTACTAATTCAAATCTGCCTGATTGGCCATCCTGTCCGAAATCCAAATTTTGAAAATTCTAAAATAAATAAAAAAACTACCTTCAATAAAAGTCAAGATCAACGAATCAATTGATGCGGCCCCGACTTGCGAAACTTCTCTCAGAAACATCATCACAGACGTCCAAAGTCTCATGCAGTTTCTTCCCTTACCCGTGGAAGCACGACACGACGACGTTCACCACTCCAGAATCAACGTCAGGGAGCTAATGGATCCCTTGCCTTCCAGGCCCATTGCTAGAAACTACCTTCATAGGACTGGAATCCAGTCCGTGCCTTGGCCTTCCTTGCCAACACGCCCAATCCAAATAAGTTCTTACCCTACCACAGACATAGTTCCCTAAGACTGCAAGACAAAGATAATAAGCCTATGGACTAGTAAAGTACCGCCCGCTAGCATACTGCATATGACTTGCTAACGCCACATTTACGATATCTCGTGCTGCCTTTTCCCGTGCGTAACAAATATCGAGTGTCACCTTCATACAACATGGAAGAACACAAGAACCATACTTCCTTGTTTTGCCCTAACGCACTCTCTCTCCTTTTGTTGAGACAATGACTGAGGCTTGTCGTGGTGCTTCAACACATCTTTCGCCACAAAGAATGAAACACAGCTCAGATCTTGGAGTAAAGCGTCCCACTCGAAGAAAGCCTCTCCCAACGTACACATATATAAGAGGCTATACTCGTAGTATCCTGTCACTCACTCTAATAATTCCTTGGCCCGCCCAGTAAAAAAAACAAAAATTTTTCCAGAGACCCACTGCACATCGACTTCAGACATGACCTCATTTTACACATAACAACACTACGTCCACCCTCTGTCACTCACCAACCTAGATTCCACCTTTGGAATGATAACCTCTACTAAGCCATATGCAACAAATAATCTTTTGAGGAGCAGTGTGAAAAGATAGAGGCCATTGATAAGTAGCCATCCAATGAGACGTGCACTCTCCCTTGTTCTTAGCGCTTGTCCTGGGAGTTAAAATTGCGCTCATCAATTGAATTCAGCACAGACTGTGATTTCAAATATATTTTAGAAGTTGTTTAATAATTTATTCAACTATAATTTAACAAAATTGGATTTTTCAAATGGAACCCAAAAATAGGCGCAGATGATCAAATCCTGCAAAAAGAACAGTAAACCTAAAAATTATGCTTGTAGATAATTTGCACACGATTTCCCTACTATCTACTACTCACACCCTAAGCTACTGCATGCTGGAACTTTGAGCCTCCACCTTCCGTGCGCCAACCACAAGTTCTTCCCATACTTTGAAAATCGGAAAAGTTTTGTCGTGCTCCCCCGGGTGAGAGAACAGTAATTGTCTAATACACAAGACCCAGCGAACTACGTTGTGTCGCACAATAAATAGGTCGCGCTATATTAGTTAAAACAAAAAACATCACTGAGTTTTTTTTTTAGAGTTATTAACGTTCACCACTATTACAAAAGTTTGTAAAACTTGCATTCTACACAGAAAAATTAATAAAGATAAGGAAAGTCTATTTTACTCTGAACAGGATCCTTGCTGTACAACCATACAGGACTTGAACAATGGAGTGTGGGACTCGAACATCAACATTTTGTAGTTCGCTTAGGTGATAGCAATAACATACCCGCACGTCAAACAGTGGGTTAACTGATACACGCAGTGAAACAGAAAGGCAGTAGGGCAGAAGTAGGGATAACAGTCGAAAAGAAGACGACAAGAGAGACAAGAAGAGCAGCACGAGACAGAGAGAGAATGAGAGAGAGAGAGTAGAGACGAGCAGAAGAGAGATGAGAGAGAGAGGATGAAGAGAGAGGAGCGAGACATCAGCAAAGCCGCAAACGCTTAAAACACACAAAAAATCCCGCCACAAACTTAAAAGAGACGCGTACATTAAATCAGACATCCCCTGGCCGGCGTCCCGCCGCCTCGCTGACCGGTTGGGCACGCGCATGCCGCAGACCGCGGGCTTTGTCCAACGTCGCCGACGGCTCGTTTTAGCTCGCCCATTCTGCCGGAATGGGCTCATTAGCTACCAACCCACCGCCTCCACGCCAAACAACCTCCATTTCTCGCGACTGCAGACGCGTTGTGATGGCCGTTGATAGTCCGGCAGATGTATTCTCGCCGTCAGATGTGTACCTTGATCTCAAATGATTGTTCAATTCAAACAATCAATCAACACA
The DNA here is from genome assembly GCA_035128595.1 of Eptatretus atami. Taxonomy (NCBI): domain Eukaryota; kingdom Metazoa; phylum Chordata; class Myxini; order Myxiniformes; family Myxinidae; genus Eptatretus; species Eptatretus atami. Next base: position 81,462,296 of record CM068960.1, on the reverse strand, counting down.
AATTAAGGTCGAGTCGCTAAAAATACAACAATGTATCGTCGCACCCCACAGAAATAATAAGATCATTCTTATATCACGACCGTAAACACGTCCTGATTCTCCAGATGTGTCTCTGTAGATGTATATTACTTAGATGTAAACCGTCAACACAACACCTAATCAATAAACTTACCCACGACATTGTTCCCAACGCTCTTTTCAGCCTACAACCGGTGGACATGTTAAATGCCCTCACCATCCGGTCCTTTCGAAATGAGTGGAGGAGTAAGTTACCACACTCTGGACTAAATTACAAATTCCTCGCCCCAACTAATACCTGGCCCTGGAAAGCAATGTCAAATCACCACCCAGTTCTAAATCCGACTCCATCGAAGCTAATCTTCAAGTTCTGTAATCACGAACACCCTGAAAAGGATATCAACTGTATGTGATTAACAAAAAAAGACTTCTAAAGATGATAGGATCCTCAAGCTGGTCTTCAAACGCAAAGAGACAGCAATTCTGAAAAAAAAAGGATGTGTCGGCAGGCAGAGCAAGCTAACCAAAATATGACGCAGATACACGTAAAATTATTATAAAAGTACGGAAAAAAACTGAAAAAAAATTAAAATATATACAAATATAGGCAAACAAACATTAACCAACAACGATAGAACTATACACTACGCAGCTTCGTCCTCACGGGTCCTAAAACCCATACAAAAGACAACAAGCTTTCGATTTGTAACAAAGATAAAGTACTTAAAACATATAGTCTTAAAATTCACAGGAACATGTTCACAGACACTCAATAAATAATAATAATAAACAGATTTCCGTGAAAATTAAATAAGTGTCGAAAGGGTGTTTCATTTTCAACTCGCACGAGTTAAAATCGACTGAACAAAAGTGAACAATTGTCCAAAAGAGCCACGTCCTAAGATATTAGTTCTTCACCATGAAAGAAAAGAAGAAGAAAAAAAAAAACAACAACAACAAATCGTTGTCGATATTCAGTAACCAACGTGCACTTGACCGGAAAGAGCTCAATAGCGAAAGCTGTCATAGGGAACGAATCGTTGAAAGATAAACCACCTGCACAATCACGCAAAATGATAATAACTAAATGTAACTGGGTGTAAAAGTAACTTTCCCACTGAAAATGTTTGCTAAACCAGGTGGTTGAGCAATGTCTGTCGGCGCAGAGTGTAATTATCCTAGAAGAAAAAGATTGTGCCTCACCCGTGAAGTTTATTATGTATAGAAGCATGTTGAACAGCAGAAGTAAGCCGAAACCCGCAATCCAAGCCAGCAAGTTCCTTACAAAACATCTGCATGGTTGCATGAGCGATAAGCCAGCGGTTGCAAGAGCTTCTTTTTTTTCAAGGTCAGTAGCCAGTGCAGATTTGGAGACCATTTCTTAAACAAGTTAACCCAGAACGCACAAAAACCGCTACGAGAGTCCCTTCTCTGTCATGCTGATATCTTGACAGACTTGTCAGAAATTTTGTTAGACCGAGTTTGTACAGCCATGTTGGATACAAATATACTTCCTAACCGCAAAAAGAAAAATATGACCTGTTAAAGCCGGATCTTGAATCATGGAAAGGCTAGATAAAACAAAAAGACTTGTAAGTTGTTCAAGCGAAAGTGAACTGAATCCCCCTGAAACCAAGGGCCTATCAATGAACGCAGGTGTTTCAGTTCAAAGAGAAGTAGGGCTATTTGTGGGTAATGTGTTCAACACAAAATTCTTTGAAGCAGTAACCCTCTTAAGTCATAAAGTAAAAGTTTAACCAAGAAAAAAGCGCCTTCTTCTTGGATCCACAGGTTAAGGCGACTGAATCAAGAACAACTCAAAGTTCAAATTCAAGATGCCCTTTGGAAACATTTGGACTTCTGAAAACAGATTAAGTGATAATGATAAGAACTGTGTAACAGGTCTCGAGTTACAAAGACATTACCAGAGCATGGCATGTAGCAGGAGAAATGGAACTTCGAAGTAGCATAGGTTCAACCGCGAATATCAAGATTGAAATGACAGGTCAAACGTGTAACTCATGAAAAGTGTGCACTAAAACCAAGATAAGTACGCAAAGTTTGGGGGTAGCAAGTAAGTCGTATGCTCGCAGTCCCATTTACGGTGCAGAAAGGCGCACTAGTTCTCTGACCGCAGCGCAGGTATACATCTCACATACCAGCATCAGGAGACATGACCGACCCTTGGGTGAAGGCATCTCGCTTAGGCGTCACTAGACGCCAGGATATCGATGATTCTGTACTGGTACGTCGGAATGATGCTCAAGCTCTGAAACATCACAAAGAACTGCTATCCTCAGCCTCCCAGTTCTCGACATCAATACCCACAAATCACCGCGGCAGAGCGTATGAGAAAAGCAAACGAAAGGCGCAAGAACGCCATCGTCAAAGAAAACGAAAAATGGCTGAAGTCATGAAGCGTGGAGGCTGTGTTGAAAAGGAAGGTGTTGGGAGAAACTGACCCATAGGAAAGGTCGATAGACCATCATGTCAGTGAAATAGTATACAACCGTAGGCTGAGGCAAATAAGGTTGTGCAAAACTACACGCCACCAGTCTACCTGTAAGAAGCGATATATAGCTAACGTCAGCACGGTACTGCAACAAAGAAAACAGCAAAACACTACCGGGGGCGAACTCAACGTTCCAGAAAAAGAAGAGAAAAGTTGGAAAAGAGTAAGGCCTAAATCATCGCAACTATGTCCTAAGCGGATAGGATTAACAATGACAATTAGTCTACGAAATATCTGTACTGCTGATCAGTAGTGTAGAGAAGCAGTCCAATGGAAGCTGCTGCAGATCACTGCCAGTTTTGTTGAGCAGGTGGCAGCACATCTACAATAACGATTTAACAACATAACAACTCACATCTCGACGAGTGCTGTCGCTCATCTGAAACTTCTGAACTGCTGTCCTGCATGATTCTAATCCAGTACACTGTGAACATGAAGTCTGCGCAATCTGGCTGTGGGCGCTTGTGCCTTGTACGATACTGGAATAAGCTCCGCTGGCTGTTCTGGATATTACATTATATTAAAATAGATTGATTGTTTGTAAAACTTACTAGTTAGTCTAATTCTCTAGGGTTATCTCACGCTTCAATTTACCCCTTGGAATTTCTCTTAGGCAGTGGAGTGCCTTAAAAGGGGGTTTTATTCTAGCCCTAAACAGTCCCTAAAATAGATCCTAAGAAAAGATCCTCAAAAATAAAAAAGAATTGGCGTAACCCTCACCATGTATCACAAAATACAAGGAATCAAACTAATACCAACGACAATATACCGTCAGCGAATCAAAGCTAAAAAAACCTTACCTTAGATATTCACCACTCTTCACGGACAAACTAATACACGCTAACGTAAAATATTACCTTCAGACACAACAATAACCTTACCGTAATATTACCGTGTTAAAGATCAAATACCTAGAATTCACTACACTTAGCGATGTATTTCCCTTAGATCCAAACTTAATCAGACGTATACCTGTAAATATTGACCTTTTCGATCAAACTTAATCACATACCTGCTTAGATATTACCTTTAGGATCAACTGTCATAAATTGTCTTGATAACCTTCAGGATCAAACTATATAACCTTACTGAAATGTACACCTCTTTCGCGATCAAACTTCAATCACATTACCTTTGATATGACCTCACTCGGATTCAACCAATAACCTTACTCGTAAATAACCTTAAGGATCAAACAATAACCTTACGTAATATTTACCTTTTAGTCAAACTAAATCACACTAACTAATGAAAATATACTAATTAGGATAAAGACTAATCACCTTGCCGTAGAATACCTTTTCGGATCAAACTAATAAAAAATAACAATACCTGTTTCAATATTACTTATGGATCCCAATATCACTATATCCACCTACTCTGTAAATATACCGTTTTACAATAAAACTAATAACGCATGTTGTCCTTGATTATTCTCTTTAGATACAATACTAAAACAAATCCCAGCTACTAAAAAAAAGGAAGAAATTTACCTTTTACGATTAACTAATAAACAATTGCAGTTTCGAATATTATCAATTTTAGGACAGCAAAAACTAATAGCATCCTTCGAACTAGATAAGAATATATCTTTAGGATAAAATCAATAAGCATTACACAAGAATGAGGTAATTGAAAGAGTAAATATTATCTTTTAAGGATCAACCCAAATAATCATATGATTCTCATTTATATCAAAACAGCAAATTTCAGATCAAACTATATTAAACCTCAGTGTAAAATATTTACCAATAGATATTTCGATCTAAAACTAAACCACATTGCTATGTATATCGACCTTTCAAGAAAAGCAAAAACTAGAATGTACCCTTAGATATAAAACCTTAGAAAACAATAACATCCGTTAGATATTACCTTAGGATCCAAACCATAAGAATGCCTTATGTTTACTAATTTTTAAGATCAAACTAATAAGATTACCTAGAAATACCTTTTAGAAACAACTAATAACATTTAACCTATGAATATCACCAATGCAGTTAGCGACAGTAAACTAAGAAATTCAGACTTACTGTTGATATTACCTTTCCGGATCAATACTAAAAACACAATACCTTCATAGATATCTAAATTAGATCAAACTAAGTCACCAATTACTAGGTACGATATTAAGCGTTTTAGAATATAAAACAATAACATGGATATTTTGATATTAACGTTTAGGATCAAACTAATCACCATTAATACTAGTAAGACTAGTTGCTATTAGCGACCTCAAAACTAATCAACATATATCCTAATCATATAACTTTAAGAGATAAACATAAGTGACACTATAAAATCCAGCAAGATATTATCGTTTTCTAATCAAATTAAAAATGAACCTCGACATTACGTTCAAACATCCTGTTAGGATATAATAGATACATTTTACCTAAGGATATTGAAGCGTTTTTTAATAACAATAAATTATATAACAATAACCTCGATAATTACCTTTTAGGAATAAGAGTAATGTTTAACATTTCCTTAGGAACTACTACTTAATGTGGAAAAACCTAAAAGAACATTTAAAAATAGATAATAACGTCTTCATCAAGACCAAATAAACAAAATACCTCAAAAACTACTGTATCAGTAATGAGCCTGTCAGAGTTTCGTAAGTATTTCTCAGTGTATACAGGTGCATACCTTTGTAATTGTGAGTGATGTAACCAGGAGCAACGGAGGAGGATAGATCGAAGAGAGGAATCGACATACAAATGACGCAATGTCGAAAGAGAAAGATGGTGCTGAGCTGGAAAGCAAAAAGAAACAATCATGAATCCTGCATATACCAATGTAAACATTGTTCAGCAAAGTTAACTTGAAACCAACTGCGTTTCCTGGACAAGATCTTCGGCCACCCTCCAATTTGGACCAAAAAACACGCTTACAGCCGCCACCCGCCACTCTTTTGGCATATACCTAGTTCACAACGTCCTTTCCATTATGTCCTATTGAAGATTTACTGTGATCCTCTTGCTCTTGATCCACAACACACTTCGCTCTCTTAGGACACCGAAGAAGCTCAATATGGACTATGAGCAAAAAGAGTGAATCAACGTAAACGATAAAAATACGCCTGACCAGCTTACCGCGAATAATATAAAAAAGAAACAATCTTCAAATACCAGAATAAAAAAAAAAAATAACTAAAGCAACTCAACTAGACTGACCTTTTTTTCAAAGCAACTTAACTTCCCCATCGTCCCTGAGTAACCCTTCTTCAATGTGAAATAATCCATAACAATACAAATACTGATCCAACTAGTAGCACTTGCAACTAAGCCGAGCCTTAACCCGAGATAAATCTATAAAATGACGGGAGCAACAAAACAATATAACAAGTGTACATATTCCAGCTACGGTCGTCAATCGGATCATGCAATGAGCTTACGTACAAAACTCAGTGTACTATCCCATGAGAAACTGTGGACTCTGAGTATATAACCTTCACAAAACTGAATGAAACTTAAATAAACATTAACTTGTGAAACGAAAGGACTTTCAAATATAATTGTAAATCAACTAAATAAATGTAGTAGGTGGTGTGTGTGGTGGTGTTGTGGTGGTAGTGTGTGGGTGTGTTGGTGTGTGTGTGTAATATCCAGAGATGTCCTGCATCTAAACCATAACTACTAAACCATAAGACTACACAAATAATCAGAATAACAAAACTAAAGCAGCCCAAACTAAAAACGATAACTGCAACACACACACTTAAGAACAAAATCTCACTAAGAAACGTCCAAGAGAAGTGCCAAGAGTGAAAATTAGATCTTTTGGAGTTTAATTAAAACACGATCCTTAGAAGATCCATGATAACGCCGCACGTCCCATCTATTATAATTATGAAGCTCCTTATCCACGGCTGCCCGACCTCGTCACTTCCCAAAAGCTCTGACAGAACCATTCGTCAGGCACTCAAGGCATGTATCTGACTGTAATACACATTCTGCTAGGGCGCAGGCTCTGAAGCACCACGTAAGCCTCAATCCCACGATGAACATCTCCGATCCCAAACTCACAATAATAAAATTATTAATAGAATAACCATCGTATGTCCCAACCATTCCAAAGTCAGTACTACTATAAATCTCTTTTGGCCCCGATCTCTCAACTGGTGAGTATTCCTACTTTAAAACTTATAATAATTCTCGTTCCAGCATCCGGCATATCTGCGGATCTTCCACCAAAAATCACGAATCAACTTCAATCTTTGTCACACACCCAACTGTCCACCACCGTTCCTCACTCCGGATCCCAACCCGTCCACACCTTTCTCTGAGATATCACTGCAGCACAAAACAAAAGCAGACAACACAAACAAACAACAGGGACAGAAAGTGGTGACAACATAACCTCCTTCCCCTTCGTTCTGCGGGTAATCTAAACCGTTCCGTTTTTAAAAAAAAGTTCTAATCAACGTTTCGTTGGCATTGATGCTAAAGCCACCGGTGGTGTCTTCACATTCTACATTGTGATACGGTGGTTCTCCACTGGAGGAGGAAGGCAAATCAAAATTATATGATGCACTA
>CM068960.1:81442595-81455200 GCA_035128595.1 Eptatretus atami | reverse complement strand
TTCCCGCTGGACCTCCCCACTCACTGCCTGCCGTCCAATGACACCTGCCAGCCACCTAGTTAGAAGCCAGGCTGCTGTCCACATCGCTACTCGCCTTGCATGCACCCGCGCAGATCCGGTGCTCCACAAGGATCTGTGGCGTGCAAGACCCACCTGCAGGGGGCCGGTTCTGCACTGGAGCACTGCATGTGCCGGCACAGCCAATGATGACACGGTAAGTGCTCTTGGATCAGCCATCATGGCGCAGTAGCCGGGCAGCCCGACTGCAACTCCCACCGACACGACTGCCGCCCTGCAACATCGGATCCAGAACATGGGATCAAGAGTAACATTTTACGAGCCCAACCACTTGCCCCATTAGGATGAACTGAGGCACCATCCACTGACACACTCCACATCAGCCGTGAACAAGCTGAGCAGGACATCACCACATACTCGCCCCTTGCACCTCTGGCAACTCCACCACTGCCGCACCTCACACACCCGTCTTCCACTTGCCCTGCACTGCCGGCACCCCACCCACTCGCCTGCGCCCGCGCGCTTACAAAAGACAACATCTGTCTACTATGTCACAATATCCTCTAGCAAGACCCCACTGATCCACAACAGTAACCCACTATTAACGTACAAAATGTTCCTCCACCATCTGGGGGCTACTTGCTATCACAACAAAATCGAGTTGCGTTTCCTGTAACCATCCGTGAGAGTAGGCCTGAAGTCAAAATTAAATTATATCGATTCACTAATGGCAAGCGTACACACACAGAATCTTTTTCAGGTTCGAAAGTAAGCTAGATCCCACACATCAGATACCAGTGAGCAGAATCGCCAAGAGGGACCGGAAGAAGAATTTGACACGTATCATAGTAAGGTGCCCCGGTCCCACTAACCTGGATGAGCCATGGGCGCCCTCACGTCTGTGTCGCCCTGATTTTAATCCCCAGCCCAAGGTCGAAACTGTTCTCTTCTCCGGCTACCGAAGCACCGGGGCTCGCCGTGTTTACCAGGTGAGCTGATTCATCAGCATTAGTGTTGTGTCCCGGATGGGAACATAAACTGGGGGGCATGCACATCTGGCCGGAAACCCCTCACCCCTCTCCCTCCCAGACAATACCAACCCGTCTCCACCCTGATCGCCCTTCTATTCCCGAACACCCCCTCCCCCTCTCGTCTCTCTTCTGACCCCTCCTACTTAAATCCCCAGACGCACCCACCTCCTCCACGGCGCATGCCAGTCAGTTCCATCTCCCCCACCATACTAATCCCTTCTACAGAACACCTCTCCTCTCTGGCCCCTAAGCCTCCCCCCGTGCCCCACGCCAGTCGCTTCACACCCCAGTAATGACAGGGGAACGTACATTATAAATCATTCTGAGCCTTGAACGTCTGGGGCCGCTTGGAGTGCAAAGGTTTTGCACTGCTACACAACTGTTGGTTTGGAATTGCTCAGTACCCCCGGCCCTGTTGGTTTTGATTGCTCCCCGCCACAAGCCAGTCTATCAAGTGTTGTCGTGTATTGATTATGGTGTTGTGATAGTGTGTGGATAGTATGTGTGTTGTGTAGTCGCAACTACGTGTCGTAATTGGTGTATCATGCTTATGTTGTGTAAAACAGTTGCTGGGTGTGTGTATGAGTGTGTTATGTATCGAGATAGTAGAAGTGCAACAGCTTTACATTGAGGTGTATGAATGTTATGTGTTATTTGTTAGTTTGTTGGAGTTGATGTGGCTAAGATCATGGATATTCTAGCGATTCAGGCCGATGGATATGCAAGTTAACCGTATGTGTGGTATGGTATGATTCCTTGTATGTGTGTATGTGTATGTAATAGTGTGGTGTTAATGTATGGTGGTGATTCATGTATGTGTTAATAGTACTGTGTACTGTGCTATGTAGTATGTTGTGGCTGTGCAGTCGTCCGTTGTAATGTATAGTAAGTGGTAGTGGTGGTGTACTATGTGTCGGCGTGGTTATATGATCACAATGAGAAAAAAATCTTTTCAGTTCTGAAGTAAGGAATCACCACATCACGGCAGGAAAGCCAAGAGGTACGCATGCTCACTCTGTGTCGCCTGGATTTTAATCCCAGCCCAGGTCGAAACTGTCCTCCCGGTGTTTCACGACGGAGGACGAACGCGCCGTCCATAAGCTCCACAGAACTACTGTCACAGGTGAGCTAAAAAAACATCCCGGAAATATTACAAATGAACTACAGTGGGAAGCTGTCTGGGTTCAGTGACGATCCTCAGAGGAGTCCTCGACACAAAACTTTGTAGAACAACAGAAAAACTGTGGTGTATCGCCTGGGGGGCGTGTGTGGTATGGGTTTGACCAAGGTACCTTGGTTTACTTGGTTCACAGCTTGGTCGCATGAATCGTGACCCTTACCGAAATGAAGGTGAATACTTTGAGCCTGCCCTGGAGGACTTCATTGCACATCTGAAACCCGCACATGTAGATACCAATCACAACACACACACACACACACACACACACACAACGACACACAAAAACAGCACACATACACAAACACATACAGTACAACCACATCATACACAACAAACACTACACACACAAACAACATACATAACACAACAACACACACAAAACACACAATACAAACACACCAACACACACACCCACACAACACACATAACACACACCCACCAAACAACACACACATAACAAACACACACATAACACACAAACAAACAACACACACACACAATACATAACAAACCACACACAAACACACACACACATACACATACCCAACACACATACACACACACAAACACACACACATACACAGCACTACATACAACACACACACACACACATACACACACATACATACACACACATACACACATACATACACACAACGACACATGCACATCCACATACATACATACACATGACACATACACACCATCATACACACACATACATACAACACACACACATACATACATAAACATACACACATACATCAACACATACATACACAACATACTCACACACATACATACATACATACAGTAACACACAAACACACATACTATACAACAAACAACGACAACATGCACACACACATACAACATACACACAACACACACCCATAACACACATACATACACACAACGACACATGCACACACACACACACAACTACATACCACACATACACACACACATACATACACACATCACACTTGAGACTGGGGCGGGAGCAATCAAACCACAGCTTGTACGCATGCAACAACTTTGCACCGCCCAACGATGCAGCTTAAATGAATTGAATACATGCTACAGGCCCCAACGGGTGTAAGATGGGGCACCAGGGGAGGGTTGGGAGAGAGAGATAGAGATAGAGTGGAGAGAGGGAGGGGGGAGAGGGGAGGGTCAGAAAGAGAGAGAGAGGGGGGGGGGTTCGGAAAGAGGGATCAGGGTGGGAGAGGGGGTAGTGTTGGGGAGGGAGAGGGGTGGGGATTCTGGCAGATGTGATGGCCGCAGTTTAATCGTCCATCCGAGGAGCATCAACATCCACAGATGATGAAAATCAGCCAGCCTGTGAAACACGGGAAGGACAGTTTCGACTGGCTGGGTTAAAATCCAGGCGACACAGAGTGAGCATGCGTACTCTTGGCTTTCCTGCCTGTGATGTGGTGATTCCTTAGGTTCAGAAATGAAAAGATTTTTTTCTCATTGTGATCAATGATAATTAATTTGACTTCCTCTCTAACGAGGTTAAAGGACGCATCGATACTTGTAGCAAGTAGCAGAATGTAGAAATTTGTATAATAGTTGTTTACGGTTGTGGGAGTGAAGGTTGCTGAGGATATTGGAAGTGTGACAGCTGAAGCGGGCAAGCAGTGGTGGAGGTGCGGCAGTGCAGGCAGTGGAGGAGGTTGCTGTGGGTGCAGGCAAGTGGTGGAGGTGCAGAAGGTGCAAGGCAGTAGTGGATGTGCAGCCGGTCAGCAGTGGTGGAGGTGCAGTGGATGCAGGCAGTGGTGGAAAGTCCAGCGGGTGGCAGGCAGTGTGGAGGTGCGTGGGTTGCGAGGCAATGGCAGAAGGTGCCCAGTTGGCAGGCATTGGAGGATGGTGCAGTGTCAGGCAGTTGTGGAGGTGTTCAGCGGGTGCAGCAGTCAGTGATGTGCCAGCAGTCAAGCAAGTGGTGGAGGTGCAGTGGACGCGGCAGGGTGGGCTGGAGTCAGCCGGTGCAGGCAGTGGAGGATGTGAAAGCAGGTGCAAGCAAGAAGTGGAGGTGCATCATGTGCAGCAGTGGTGAATGTGCAGCAAGTGCAAGCAGAGGTGGAAGTGTATCAGGTGCAAGCAGTGGTGGAATCTGCAGGGTGGTGTAGGCAAGTGTGGATGTGCAGCAGGTGCAGGCAGTGTAAGGAGGGTTGGTGAGGTCATGTTTTCTGGGATTCTCCAAGATTAGGAAACAATATAAAATTAATGAGCAGAAACGATAATGTAAAACCAATGGCTGGAAGAATGATGGAGGGAGAAGTTTTACATTTAAGAAGCGTGGGAAATCATTTAGGGGACAAAGGGAGTGTTTCAGGAATGATGGGCCAATATGTTATATAGAAAGGGGGCAGCAAGGTTTGCGTGGGAATTGAGGAAGGAATTCAGGCTTTGTTAGGTCAGCGGAGGTGGGGAAAAGGTATTAATGAAGGAACGATGATGTAATTGATGAGTTAGGCCAGGCAAGAAAAACGAATTTCAGACAGGGAATAGTTAAATATATTCAATACAATACAGAAGTTTAAATAATAAGAATGGAAGGGCTTGAAGCCAAAGTAGATGGAGGAGTACGATATAGTTGCAGTGAGTGAAGACATGGTTTAAGCAGGAAGAAGAACTGGAGGACAAGGATTAGAAAGCTAACAAGGTGTAAATCAGTGTGATAGGAGGGGGGAAGAAATAGGAAGGTAGCAATCTGGGTAAAAGGACAGCAATTACATCAAGAGAAAGGGGTTGACATTAAAGGCCCAGTCACACCTTGACGGTTTTAGCCAAGCAATGGCACGTATCAAAAATTGTATGTAAAACGCTGGCCTATAGCGTTTGAACTTTTGAAATGTTTTTTTTTTAAAAGATTCGGACGTCTTCATAATGATTGGTCCGTATGCATAACATATTGTAACGGACAAGAACGTTTCGTTGTCTTATAAATAACTTATACAACGATGCTTAGCCTGTTTCCGGCGTTCACGAACTATGCCCAACGATAGTCCCTAACTTATGGCCCCCCATAAGGGCCCCCGCGCGTTGGGCACGTTTTCCCCCCGAAACGATTCCCCACCGTGGCATAGCCTATTAAAATGGCTGCCGCATAACGATTCAAATTATAACGCCGGAGAAATGGAAGTGTCAACATCGCAAGTCCCACATGGTGATCTTGCCAGCGTAATGCCTGACCTCTGAAAAATGCGTCTAAATGCTGGCGCAACGTTGAATACGGTATGGGTAGTTTGGTATACTGAATAGAACGCTAAAAGGTACGCTATCAAAACGTCGTAATAATGGAGTACGTCTTTGCAATTTAACGTGTTAAAAATTTTACGACGTACTTGCCGTATGCCTCACCTTCCCGCATGCGATGGGAATAAGTTGTACGCATGATACTCGAACGTTGGCACATGTTCGACAAAAAGTTACTTGTAAGGCTACATAAGTCGAAACACGTCGAGCTAAGTTTTCTTAGCCGAACGCCGAAAGTTATTTCTAATTTATGATAAGTGGTTTGAACCAATTCCTTACGTATTTCCCAACGCGCCATTGACCGTAATGTAGACGTTTTGATTGACGTCTTCTCCGACGACCAAAGTACTAATGAACCGTTGTTTCTTACCTACAACTACCATATAATGGCGTATTGGCAGCGTTTAGGGGAATTGGTATATAAAAATGGGGTACACAGGAGGAACCCGGAGCCTGGTGTTGCCAGTGGTTAGGACAGTGGCCTTTGGGATCCAAAAAGGTCCTGAGTTAAGCCCCGTTGGGCATGAATTAAATACAACACGCGAGGGGGGTTGACTCACCCTGTCAATCCTTCCGAGTCGGCGAAAGTGAGTACCAGTGTACTGTGCCGGTGTATACCCCGGTTAGAATAGGTGTACCAGATCCCTGTGACGTAAGAGCGACCAGGGTTGCATCAGAAAGGGCATCCGGCATAAACCCTGAGCCAATAATCATTATGCGGATCATAACGGATGATCCGCTGTGGCGACCCCTAAACGGGAGCAGCCGAAAGAAGAAGTAAGAAGACACAGGAGGTACCCGTCAGTGTTTCCAGACTTCCATGGTTGTTTTTTTTTTTCTTCGCATGACGGAGATGTTGGACAACTTCGATTTCTAGTGCGGTTTATGGATTTAAAACGTTGAGGCGGCAGCCTAGTTAATTTATTATATATAACCGCAGCTAGAAAATCGAAGTGCAACATGACCGTTCATCCGAAGAAAAAAAACAAAAAAAAACAAACAAAAACCCAGGGGTCTGGAACACTGACGCAAAACTACATCGACGTGTTTCGACTTATGGAGTAACTACAAGTAACGTGTGTCGACGATCGCGTAATGTGCCTACACACGTTACTGCCATAGGTTTAGAATACTTTTGGGTACGTGTAACTTACATGAGTAAACTTACAAGTAACGTGTGTCGACGTGTGTCAACGATCGCATGCGTACCTAAAACTTAGGCCAGCGAGCGGAACTTGTGAAAGTCATACGCTGGACATAGAGTCGTAAAATTTCAAGCTATGCTAAAATTTGAGGACAACCGCAAAGTACAACGGAAAGCCAAGCGTACTACGACGTTATGGGCAGTGTTTTTTCAGGCGTGCTCTCAATGTTTCCAAAAACTTACCCATAACGTATTGACGTGAGCCACGTTTTAGACAATATTTTTCAAAAATCGGCATATAGCTGGTAAAACGTCAAGGTGTGAACTGGGCCTAAGGGAAAGGAATCAAAGTTGAGGATTCTGTATGGGTCGCGATTAGAGAATTGTAAAAACAAGTAGATACTGGTAGATGCTTTTATAAGGCTGTGGGTGTGAGGAAGAGGAGAAGGAGGATACATTAAGAAGAAAAAGGGCAATGTGGTAAGGGAAGAGTATTGATTAGGAGATTTTAACTTGCCAGGGATAGATTAGGTTTCAGGAACAGGGAAAAGGCAGAGCAAGATGAGGATTCCTAGTTTATTCCAAGATTGCTTTTTCACCAAGTTGTAGATAAGCCCACGAGGGAGTGCAGTGTTAGAACCTCCTTTAGTAAGATCCAATATCGTGGAGGAGTGGAGGTCGGAGAGAGCATTTAGGAGCAAGTGACCATACATTGTGTGTGAAAAATATTCTGTTGATGGTTGAGTTTCAGGATAGTAGGTAAGGCTATTAAGAATGTCAAGGAAGGCAAACCTTGAGGGTATGAGGAGAGAATTGGTGATGTAGATTGGGAGACTTTAAAACAACAGGACAATCAGGAAATGGGAAACGCATTAAGGAGCAAAATGTATGGAGTGCAGGTAAGTACATTCCCATGAGGTGTGAAACTAGAAGCAGAATGAGACCAGGGTGGTGAGTAGTGAATAAGGAATGCTATTAAGGAGAAGCAGAGAATTTATTAGGTATAAAAATAACAGGACTTCGGATTTATATCATATCGGAGTAAACAGAGGCAAGTAAGAAAATAACTCATCCAAGCCAAAAGAGCGTAATGAGAAGACATGGCTAAGAATATTAAATAAATGTGGAGGCTTTCTTTAAGTATATCAGGGGAAAAGAACAGGTGAGGACCAGCGTGGGCCCCATTGAGGAAAAGCACTGGGGAGAGTGGTTAGTGATGAAAGTGAGATGGCAGGTTTATTAAACCAGGTATTTTTGCTTCAACTTTCACAAGAACAGTCAGAGAATGCCAATAGCTAGAGTATCTATCAAGGAGGAGAAGAAGGGCTTTTACAGAAGAATCCAGGTTGGAGTGGAGGAAGTGATGGAACAGCTCGGAAATCTAAGAGAACATAAAGCACCGGGGCCGATAATATGCACCCAAGAGTATTGAGGGAGTGGCTGAGCAGGTAAGAATGTACGGATAATTTCAATAGTTTTCCCTGGAGTCAGGACAGGTACCGAGGATTGGATCATAGCAAATGTAAACCCATTATTTAAAGAAGATTCAGAGAAAGAAATTGGGAAAACTATCGTCCTGTTAGTTTGACTTCAGTTTGTGGGAACGTGTTGGAGACATTATTAAGGACCGGATGAGGAACCATTTAAAAAATAAATAACAAACTAATTAAAGGTAGCAGCATGGTTTACCAAGGTCGTTTTTCTGTTTAAAACAATCTTTTTTGAGTTTCTATGAAGCAGTGTCTGATTGGATGGATGAGGGAAAGGCAGTGCAAAAAGTAGTCTGGACTTTAAGAAGGCATTTGATAAGGTGCCCATCAGAGGTTGATAGCCAAAGTGAGGTCTTGTGAGTGGGCTGCTCAGTAGCGATTGGATTGCCAAACTGATTCCGTGATAGGAAGCAAAGAGTGCTGTGAGTGGGAGGATGTCTTGCTGGGAGGAATGGAAGTTGCGGGATACCTCAGGGATCAGTAACTTGGACCATTACTATTATTATATTTACATCAACGATTTGGATAATGGGATATAAGAAGTATGCTTTCCAAATTTGCAAGATGACACAAAGCTTTGGAGGTAAGGTGGATAGCAGAGGGGGTGGTGATCACGATTCAGGAAATATTGATACTTCTTTAGATTGGGAAAAATGATTGCAGATGGGAGTTTAACCTGAGCAAGTGTAAGGTGTTGGGATGGGGAAGAACAATGAATAGGGATTACACATGCTAGATTGCTAGGGGTAAGTTTTGGAGCGTGTCACACAGGAGAAGGTCTGGGGGTGGTATAGATACGGGAGTAAAATCAGGCAGCCACAGTGCCAGGCAACTATAGGTAAAGCAAATAGGGTTTTAAAGTTGTATTCAGAGGGGGATCAATTATAATCAAAAGAGGTGGTGTTAACATTGTAAGGAATTTGTTGAGGCCACATTTAGAATATTTTGTGCGGTTTTTGGTCCACCACAGTTCAGAAGGAACATAATGCCATGGAAAGGTTCAACACAGGGCTACTACATTGATTCCGGGCCTATCTAAAACTCAGCTATGAGGAGTGGCTGAAGAGACAAGGGCTTTATACACGAGAAAGGAGGCGGTTACGAAGGAGATATGTTAGGATTTTTCAGGACAACGAAAGGTCAGATAAAAAATAAGTGCAGATGAATTATTCAACAGAAGTAGACAGTGATAGGACAGGGCCATAGCCTGAGAGTAAAGAAGAGGAGAGTTTAAGAAGGTAGCAAGGCAGGGACTTTTACTCAGAGGGTAGTTAATGCATGGAATGGTCTCCCTGGAAAGGTAGTGGGCAGCAGAAATTGTGGATAAGTTTAAAATAAGAACTAGCCGGAAGGCGCGATGGTTTCGCGGGCATTATTGAACAATGGCCAACGATAGGTAACAATTGATTAGTGGAATAAGTCTTTTGAGGAAGCCTACCGTAAAAACCTATCTCTTCCATCCAAAATTGACCCAAAATCAATCAGATTTTTTATATGTTGTATTTATGAGTATGGACATTACGCACAGCTTCTAGGAAATTAAATTGCGAGAAAAAATCGAGAAAAAAGTTCAAGTGGGCGTGGGCTCCGCCACAAGGGCGTAGGACGCCCCTCATTACAAAAAGACACAACTAGACCATGATTTCTAGCTTGTGTCAAGTTTCATCAAGCTCGCATCAAAACGTCATGGAGCTAAGCTCTGGAGAGAGTCACAAAACAGACAGACGACAACACAGAACCACAACAAAACAGCCGGGAAGGGCAACGGATGGTTTCGCGGCCATTATTGAGGAAGCTCAACGTTAAAAACCTATCTTTTCCGTCAAAAATTGACCAAAATCAATCGGATTTTTTTTATAATGTTGTACTTATGGACATGTACGCCAGCTTCTAGGAAATGAAATGCGAGGAAAAAATCGGAGAAAATAAAAAAAAGTTCAAGTGGGCATGGCTCCACCCACAAGGGGCGTGGACGCCCTCATACAAAAATACACAACTAGACATGAGATATCTAGCTTGTAATCCAAGTTTCATCAGCATCGCATCCAAACGTCACGGAGCTATAATCTGGAAGAGTCACAAACAGACAGACCAGACAAAGACACAGACACACGAAAATAGTGGTTAGCTGCTGGCACCCCGCGAACCAATTAGATAGGTTACCTGGAAGTTTGGGAGAAGATGGGTATAGGGATGGTGACAGAACTTTTAGGTACGTTTGAGCATTGGATGGGTATTTTGTCCATGTGTTACGGAGTGCTGTTTGGTGGGGGTCTCGTCAAGGGGTGTTGTGTGGGTGGATGTTGTATTTTTTTTAACCAAGGCCCATGCCTACCCCGAGGGGAAGAAGAAAAGGAAAAGAAAAAACTACAGAAACCTTAAAAAAATAAAAAAAATAAAAATATATATATAAAATATAAAAAATAAAAATAAAAATAATTCATTAAATTCTTAAATTTTTTAGCATGTTCTTCCTTGGATTTGTGTTGATAAATTCGTAATGGTGTTGCGGCAGGCATGAGGGCTGAATGGCCTCCCCCTGTTATTTTCCTTGTAATTTCCTTGCATAAGGTAAGAAGGAATCTGCCATCGTGGACTTGCAGCAGAGAGTGGGTACAAGAAACGTTTAAGGACACTGGATAGTTGTTCCAGAACAGAAAAGTACTGGTTGACTAAGCATAAGTGCAGCAGACATTGACGAGTGAATGAAATCATTTCAACAAAGTGCCAGAAAATCAATTTGACGTCATCCAGAGACTGGCACTACTAACCACCACTGTAAACATAATATTGCATAAAAGACTGAAAGCTTTATGCAATACAGGTGCAGATTCCTGTCTGCAGGAACTCAAGCTAAATGATGGACCCAAATGAAAAGCGTTGCCTTGAATGCCAGTTCGCATAGAGGATGAATGGTAGATTCCTGAAAAATCTCATGTTTTCACAGAAGAAGCTTGCTTTCCTGTATCGGGGAAGGTCAACGGTACTTTGTGCAGGATCTGAGGCTCTGAAAACGCACCCCCTGGTCATTGCAACACATACGGAACAGTCCAAAGGTCGATGTGTGGTGTGGCCTTCTCCTGACTTCTTGGTGGGCCGTTGTCTGTGTCTGTTGCGAGAGGATTACAGTGACCCTCACATAGTTTACAGGAACATGCTGGCAAGATTCGCCCCTTGCATAGATTGTGAAGACCTGCAAACACCGATATTTCATTTTCAACAGGAAGCAAGCCGATCCCCCTCGATTTGGGGCCTTCGTCGTTCGAGCCACTTAATTAAGAAAATTTCCAGGTCCCGCTGAATGTGGCGTGAGACGAAGCGCAACCGCCTGCCACACACGAACAAGTGAGAGACATAACGCCCCTTGAGTTTTTCTTGGGGGTTTACAAAGGAGGTTGTTGTTCTGCCAGACACCAAGATGGCGAAAGCCTGCCTCAGGATCTTCGTTCTCGGGGATCATACAGCTGAATGCGCAATTGGTGGAGCGCAAAACATGGCTGAGCGGCGAACAGTGGCATGAACTCGGTGTAGCCACCTTGGATGTCTGCGCATCGGCAATGGAGCTCACATGAAGGTGGTATGAATGTGCGACAAATACCTTTATGAGGATTTTTTTGATCAAGTGATAGGAACCAAGCAGGGTATGCCATTGATACATTTTGGTGTCGTTAGAAATATATAACGAACAAAGTTGTCGCAGAGGGTCTTTTTGTTAGCAGGAGCGCCGACTGTTATAGTGATCGGCCACTTGATGAGTGGACGGTTACGATATCTGGTGACAGATAAGCAGGAATATAAACATAAAACTTGAAAGGACTTCAATTATGAATACACCACAGGTTGGAGGTCATAAAATCGTTCTGGTTGCTCTTTACTGTCTGCGCGAGTGCACAATTATCAGCCGTGCCATAAACTTGTTGTTTTGTGTTGGTGAGTACCCGGGTTTCTCAGCAAGCAATTGCACAGCACCGTTTTGAGAACTTTCTCAGTGAAATGCTCACCATTGCAAAACAAAAGACATGAATCCTTGGAGGTTAACGTGTCATGTATTTAATTGACGAAATAATGGCTTCTCATGCCAATGGATAGTGCCAGAGTTTTCCTGGGAAGAGCAGATTTGAAGCTTATGGAGAGAAGGTTAACTTGGGTGAATAACGTGGCGAACGAACACGATACGAGTGAGAACAAAGCAGACGAAACAACATAAAGGGATAATTGGAACGATTTGTTAGCAACGTTTGGATTCCTTGGCATGAACATAAAGCGTTCCAGCTGATGGTCAAAAAAGGTAAAGAGTGTTTGAGGATGGCAAGGACGTAATTCCAAAAGCAGATGATAGACGGTAATGAAGAAGTGGAAGGTTGAGCAGAGAAGCAGGATGTGCACCATGAGATATACAAAGGAAGATGCAGACAGAGGTGGAGCATTCAGCCATCATGTCTGTGTGACTAAGGTCAAACACCGGACAGTCTAATTTA
>CM068960.1:81418779-81435414 GCA_035128595.1 Eptatretus atami | reverse complement strand
TTTTTATATTTAATATTCTTAGCCATGTCCTTCTCATACGCTCTTTTGGCTTGATGAGTTATTTTCTTAACTTGCCTCTGTTTACTCCGATGTGATATAAAATCCAGTCCTGTTATTTTTATACCATATAATTCCTCTGCTCTCTCTTAATAGCATTCCTTATCTCACTACTCAACCACCCTGGTCTCATTCTGCTTCTAGTTCACACCTCATTGGAATGTACTTACTCTGCACTCCATACATTTGCTCCTTAATGTTTCCATTTCTCTGATTGTCCTGTGTTTAAAGTCTCCCAATCTACATCACCAATTCTCTCTCATACCCTCAAGGTTTTGCCTTCCTGACATCTAATAGCCTTACCCTACTATCCTGAACTCTAACCATCAACAAGATATTTGCACACACAATGTATGTGTCACTTGCCTAAATGCTCTCCGACCTCCACCTCCTCCACCATATTGGATCGTTACTTAAAAGGAGGTCGAACACTGCACCCCCCCGTGGGCTTATCTACAAACTTGGTGAAAAAGCAATCTTGGAATAAAACTAGGAAATCCTCATCTGCTCTGCCTTTTCCCTGTTCCTGAACCCAATCTATCCCTGGCAAGTTAAAATCCCCCATAATCAATACTCTTCCCTTACCACATGCCCTTTTTGACTTCTTAATGTACTCCTCCTTCCTCTCTTCCTTCACACCCACAGCCTTATAAAAGCATCCTACCTAGTATCTTACTGTTTTTACAATCTCTAATCTCGACCCATACAGAATCCTCAACATTTATTCCTTCCTTAGGCCCAGTCACACCTTGACGTTTTAGCCAGCTTATGCCGATTTTTGAAAAATTGTTCTAAAACGCTGGTCACGTCCAATACGTTATGGGTAAGTTTTTGGAAACTTGAGAGCACGCTGAAAAACACTGCCATAACGTCTAGTACGCTGGCTTTCATCGTTGTACTTTCGCGGTTGTCCTCAAATTTTAGCATGCTGAAATTTTACGACTTATGCCAGCGTATGACTCACAAGTTCCGCTACGCTGGCCATAAGTTTTAGGTACGCTATGCGATCGTTGACACACGTCGACACACGTTACTTTAAGTCTCATAGTCTTAAACACTCATGGTAAGTTCTAGCTACCCAAAAGTTATTTCTAACCTTATGAGTAACGTGTTGTAGGCACTTACGCGATCGTCGACACACGTTACTTGTAGTTACTCATAGTCGAACACGTCGAGTAGTGTTTTGGCGTCAGTGTTCCAGACTCCCTGGTTTTGTTTGTTTTTTTTGTTTTTTTTTTTCGGTATGACGGTCATGTTGACACTTCGATTTCTAGTGCGGTTATAATATATATAATTAATAGGCTGCCGCTCTACGATTTAAATCATAACCGCACTAGAAATCGAAGTGTCAACTCCCGTCATGCCGAAGAAAAAAAAAACAAACCATGGAGTCTGGAAACACTGACGGGTATCCTCCTGTTCTTCTCTTCTTCTTCTTTCGGCTGCCCTTTAGGGGTCGCCACAGCGGATCATCCGTTATGATCCGCATAATGATTTGGCACAGGTTTTACGCCGGATGCCCTTCCTGATGCAACCCTGGTCGCCTCTTTACGTCACAGGGATCTGGTACACCTATTCTAACCGGGTATACACCGGCCCAGTACACTGGTACTCACTTCGCCGACCTCAGAGGATGACAGGCTGAGTCAACCCCTGGTGTATTAATTCAGTGGCCCAACGGGCTTGAAACTCAGGACCTTTTGGATCCCAAGCCACTGTCCTAACCACTGCGCCAAACCAGGCTCCGGGTTCCTCCTGTGTGAACCCCATTTTTATATACCAATTCCCCTAAACGCTGCCAATACGCCATTATATGGTAGTTGTAAGTTAGAAACAAGTTCATTTAGTACTTTGGTCGTCCGGAAGACGTCAATCAAATACGTCTACATACGTCAATGTGCGTTGGAAATACGTAAGGAATTGGTTCAAACCACGTTACTCATAAATTAGAAATAACTTTCGGGTACGCTAGACATTAGCTCGACGTGTTTCACTTATGAGTAGCTTACAAGTAACTTTTGTCGACTGTGCCAACGTTCGCATATCATGCGTACAACTTATTCCCATCGCCATGCGGAATGTGTGAGGCATACGGCAAGTACGTCGTAAAATTTTTAACACGTTTAAAATTGCAAGACGTACTCCACTTACTACGACGTATGATAGCGTACTTTAGCGTTCTATTCACGTATACCAAACTTACCCATACCGTATTCACGTGCGCCAGCATTAGACGCATTTTTCAGAGGTCGGCATACGCTGCAAGATCACCAAGGTGTGACTTCGATGTTGACACTTCCATTTCTCCGGCGGTTATAATTTGAATCGTTATGCGGCAGCCTTTTAATAGGCTATGCCACGTGAATCGTCGGCGATACGTGCAGCGCGCTATGCATAAGTTAGACTATCGTTGGGCATAGGTTGTGAACGCCCGACAACAGGCTAAGCATTCGTTGGTATAAGTTATCTATAAGACAACGAAACGTTCTATGTCCGTTACTAATATGTATGCATACGACCAACTCATTATGGAATACGTCCGAATCTTTTTTAAAAAAACTCAAAAGATTCAACGTAGGCCAGCGTTTTACATACATTTTGATACGTTGCCATTGCTGGCTAAAACGTCAAGGTGTGACTGGGCCTTTAATGTCACCCCTTTCTCTTTGATGTAATGCTGTTCTTTACCCAGATTTTCTACCCTTCCTATTTCTCTCCTTCTATCACACTGATACACCTTGTAGCTTTCTAATCCTGTCCTCCAGTTACTTCCTGCTTAAACCATGTCTCACTCACTGCAACATATATCGTACTTCTCGCCATCTACTTTGGCTTCAAGCCTTCCATCTTTATTTAAACTTCTGGTATTGGTATTGAATATATTTAACTTTCCCTTCCTGAAATTCGTTTTTCTGCCTGGCCTAACTCATCACAATTACATCATCCGTTCCTTCATTAATACCTTCCCCACCCTCCCTGACCTAACAAAGCTGAATTCCTTCCTCAATTCCCACTGCAAACCTTGCTGCGCCCTTTCTATTTAACATAGGCCATCATTCCTGAAACACTCCTTTGTCCCCTAAATGATTCCCACTGCTTCTTAAATGTAAAACCTTCCTCCTCCATCATTCTTCCAGCCATTGGTTTTACATTTATCGTTCTGCTCATAATTTTTATATTGTTTCCTAATCTTGGGAATCCCAGAAAACATGACCTCACAACCCTCCTACACTGCCTGCACCTGCTGCACATCCACCACTGCCTACACCCCCTGCAGAATCACCACTGCTTGCACCTGATACACCTCCACCTCTGCTTGCACTTGCTGCACATTCACCACTGCCTGCACATGATGCACCTCCACTTCTGCTTGCACCTGCTGCACATCCTCCACTGCCTGCACCCACTGACTCCACCACTGCCTGCGTCCACTGCACCTCCACCACTGCTTAACCTGCGTACATCCACTACTGCCTGCACCCGCTGCACCTCCACCACTGCCTGCACCCACTGCACCTCCTCCTGCCTGCCCACTGCTGCACCTCTGCCATTGCCTGCACCCACTGCACCTCCACCACTGCCTGCACCCGCTGGACTTCCACCACTGCCTGCATCCACTGCACCTCCACCACTGCCTGAACCGCTGCACATCCACTACTCCTGCACTCTGCACCTCCACCACTGCCTGCACCCACAGCACCTCCTCCACTGCCTGCACCTGCCGCACCTCCACCACTGCTTGCCCCGCTTCACTGTCACCACTTCCAATATCCTCAGCAACCTCACTCCACAACCGTAACCAACTATTATCTACAAATTTCTCACATTCTGCTACTTGCTACAAATTATCGATGCGTTCCTTAACCTCGTAGAGGTAGGAAGTCAAAATAAATTATATGATCACAATGAGAAAAAAATCTTTTCAGTCTGAAGTAAGGAATTCACCACATCACGGCAGGGAAAGCCAAGAGGTACGCATGCTCACTCTGTGTCGCCTGGATTTTAATCCCAGCCCAGGTCGAAACTGTCCTCCCGGTGTTTCACAGGCTGGCTGATTCATCATGTGTGTGTTGTCTCTCGTAATGGACGATAAACTGGGCATCACATCTGCCGGAATCCCTCACCCCTCTCCCTCCCAACACTACCCCCTCTCCCACCCTGATCCCTCTTTCCGAACCCCCCCCCCTCTCTCTCTCTTTCTGACCCTCCCCTCTCCCCCCTCCCTCTCTCCACTCTATCTCTATCTCTCTCTCCCAACCCTCCCCTGGTGCCCATCTTACACCCAGTTGAGGGGACTGTAGCATGTTATCAATTCGATTTGGAGCTGATCGTTGGGGTGCAAAGGTGTTGCATGTACAAGCTGTTGTTTGATTGCTCCCGCCCCAGTCTCAAGGTTGTGTGATGTTTCGTTGTGTGTGTCAATTTCTGTGTGTGTGTATGTGTGTATGTTATGTGTCGTTGTGTGTGTGTGTGTGTGTGTATGTAGTGATGATGTGCATGTGTGTTTGTGATGGTTGTGTGTCGTGTGATGTGTGCATGTGTGTGTGTTGTGTGTGTATGTATGTGTGTGTGTGTGTGTGTGTGTGTTGTTGTGTGTATGTTGTGTGTAGTGTGTGTGCATGTGTCGTTGTGTGTATGTATGTATTGTATGTGTGTGTGTGTGTGTATGTATGTGTGTGTGATGTGTGTGTATGTATGTATGTATGTGTGTGATGTGTGTTTGTGTGGTAGTGTGTGTATGTATGTATGTATGTGTGTGTGTGTATGTGGTTGTGTGTATGTGTGTGTTGTATGTGTGTGTTGTATGTGTGTGTGTGATGTGTGTGTATTTATGTATGGTATGTGTGTATGTTGTGTATGTATGTGTGTGTGTGCATGTGTCGTTGTGATGTATGTATGTATGTGGTGTATGTATGTTGTGTGTGTATGTGTTGTATGTATGTGTATGTATGTGTGTGTGTATGTGTCTTGTATGTATGTGTGTGTTGTATGTGTGTGTTATGTATGTATGTGTGTGTATGTGTGTTGTGTGTGTGTTGTATGTGTGTGTTTGTGTGTGTTGTGTGTGTGTGTGTGTGTTTGTGTGGTGTGTGTATGTATGTATGTGTGTGTGTGTGTGTGTGTTGTGTGTAGATGTGTTTGTGTATGTGTGTGTTGTTGTGTTGTGTGTGTGTGTGTGTGTGTTGTGTGTTGTTGATTGGTATCTTCACATGTGGGTTTCAGAATGTGAATGGAGTCCTCCCAGGGCAGGCTCAAAGTATTCACCTTCATTTCACTAAGCGTCACGATTCATGCGACCAAGCGTGAAGTTTTCTGTTCTCAAAGTTTTGTGTCGAGGACTCTCTTGAGGATCGTCACTGAACCCAGACAGCTTCTCCACTGTAGTTCTTTGTAATAATATTCCCAGGGATGTTTTTAGCTCACCTGTGAAGTAGTTCTGTGGAGCTTATTGGACGGCGCGTCGTCCTTCCGTCCACAAATACTTGCAACTTCTTCTCAGAAACTCACATACGATTTCAATTAAATTTGACCACAACCTTCATTCCCGTGACGCCATTAAAAATAACGGGTCTGAAGGGGTCTACAGAGGAAGTGTATGGGGGTGGTGGGGGGAGTGGGTTGCCCCTCCCCCTCAAAATAGGTATTTGCTTTCTTCTCAGAAACGATATACACAATTCCGATGAAACTTCACTACAACCTTCATCACCCATGACGTAGCAAACTTTGTTCATGACATTAGAAAAATCGGCTCTAAGGGGAATTTAAGAGGGGGTGCCCACCAAAATATGTATTTGCTTTCTTCTCCAAAACTACACATACAATTCTGATGAAACTTGACCACCATCTTCACCAACAGTGATGTACTAAAGTTTGTTCACGACATTAAAAAAAAATTGGGGTCTTTGGGGTTGTACGGAGGAATTGCCCCCCAAAATATGTATTTGCTTTCTTTTCTGAAACCACACGCACAATTTCGATGAAACGACCAAAACCTTTATCACCCATGATGTACCAAGGTTTGTTCATGGCATTAAAAAAAAAATCCATAGGTATTTACTTTCTTCTCCATTATATATTTGTGGGTTATCCATGCCTACCAGTGGTTGCCTGGTTTTCTTATCCAGCCACACCCAGGGGTATTGCCCCTATGTTTAATATCTCTGTGAGGTTCTTTGTCATCATTCCTGCAGCTCCAGCTATCACTGTACAACTTTGGCATTCTTCAGCTTCCAGGATCTTTTCACTTCGTTCTTGAGGTCTTGGTGTTTGGCCATTTTCTTGATTTCTGCATAGTTTAGTCCAAAAACACCGGTATTACACCTTAATCAGCAATGTTTCTTCTCTTTTTTTTGTACCTAAGTATGATATCTGGTCACAACGCTTTGTTTCGATGTTCACACTCGATGGGATCATTAGGTCGTACTTGAGTGTTAGGTACTTCCATGTTTTCAGTGATTACTCTTGGTTCCAATTCCACAAATTTTCTGAACTGGGACATCAAAGATTTTGCAGATGTGCTAGCGGATTACTTTCCAAGCACTGTTGTGTCATTGTGTGTACAGCTGTTCTGACATGAGTTTTTTGGGTAGTCGATCTATCTACCCTTATTGTCAGGTTTTCCGTCGTTAGTTTGTCTGTTGGGTAGTCAATCTATTCCACCCTTATTGTCAGGTTTTCCGTCGTTATGTTGGGTAGTCGATCTATCTACCCTTATTGTCAGGTTTTCCGTCGTTATGTCTGTCTGTCTGTCTGTTTGTCTGTCCAGGCCAGTACTCCGTTAATCGTAGGCCGATTTTGATGAAACTCTGTGGTATGTTCATACCATGACCTAGTTGTGCCATTTGAGAACGTTGCTATGGACCCCTCGGTTGCCTAGCAACGGACCTTTGAAATTTTAAAAAAGTCCAAAAAAAAAATTCGAAATTCAAAAATCAAACTATGATCGTTTGTGGGCAACACATTCAGCCTCCTTGACAAAAAATTCAGCCCGCCTCCATGAAAACTGTCGGAGAAGATAGATTTTGAATGAACCCTGGTCGAAAAAATATAAAAAACGAAGTTCGTTATCTCTCAGAGACTGAGTCAGATATACATAAACTGGTACGGTAGGTTCATGGTATGTCCTAGTTATGTGTGAGAAAGAACCGTTGCTATGGACGCTTTTGTTGGCTAGTACGGCTGAAAAACGACTAAATCGACTTGATCGACTACCCATGTCCGCCTACTGGCTGTCTTTGTGTGTCTGTGTGTGTCTGTGTGTGTGTGTGTGTGTGCTGTGTTCAGTCATTAACATAACATAACTACTGTTACAGCTGTGGAAATTCGCAAACATCATTCAGGTCCCGTAGGTGAGATATTTCTGAAGTACATGTATAGTTAGCCCAAACCCATTGTTTAGAAGGAATTAATGTGATTCATTCGGGCTGCGATCCTTCGAGATAGCCGTTTTTCTGTCCTTTCTTTAATTTGAACAACAACCACCTACCACAACGCCGCTTCTCAACAACCGTGCCACCCCCACCATCCACGCAGCCACATCTTCGCCCCCCTCGCCGTTCAACAGGCTCCGTGCGGGTACGATTTCCGCAAGAGCTAGCAGGAGGATGCGCACGTTTTCCGGCCTGTTTTTCCAGTCTGCGTTCTCCGCGCTTGGTGTGGGAGGAGAGAAGCGAGCGGAGGGCAGCTCGCCGCCGATTGGCGGATGGACAGTGTGAGGCGTCGGGGTGGGGAACGCCCCTTTTCTAGAACCCTCTCGAAGGGGGTGGAGCCAAGAACGGGGTGGAGGCAGCGGGGCGGGGCGCCGGGGGTATAAGAATCGGGAGGCGAGGCAGCGGGTTGTCTGTCGGGTTGGTCTGGTCGGGTTGGTCTGGTCCGGGGTTGGTCTGGTCCGAGTTAGTCTGGTCTCTTCTTTCTTGGTTCGCTCTCTCTGAGTTCGGTGTCCTCTCGCAGTTCGCTTGTGCTCTCTTGGTTCGGTGCTCGCAGTTCGGTGTGCTCTTGGTTTGGTGTTCTCAGTCGGTGCTCGGTCCGTGGCGTCAAGGGGCCAGCACGAGCAGCACGAGGCACGCCGGAGAGGCCTCGCGACCAGGCTCGAGCAGGGAGTCACGGCCAAGTGACACATCGGCGGACGGTCGCCAAGGACTCGACACTCAGGGAAGTCGCGGACTTCCATTTTCTTTTGGGGTTTGTGTGAACTGTGTGTGTGGCGCCGAGTCCCGTCAAGAGAACTGTACAAGTGTTGCCGTTGTTCGCGTTGGTCGGTCTTAACTCTTTCTTTTATATGTGCATTTCTGGCTGTAAATCATGCTGTATATTGTGTGATTTTCGTGTGTTGTGTGTAAATAAAATGCGTGCTTGTTGAATTGTTTCCCCGTTTCGCTTGCGTCCTTTCCTTTGTTGGGTCTTCATCATGCTTGACGTAACGGGTACGTAGTGGGTGCAACATCCGGTAATTAATCGGAACCGGTCAAGGCGACGATAACAGCCGCCGGTTATCTCTTGTAGCACGGAACGGCTGCTTGCGGTTCGTGTCCAGAGTCGGCTCTGTGGCGGGTACAACCCTCGGTAGGTTACCCGGGGGTTTTAGGTTACGCTTTCGGCGATTCACCCTACCCGCACGGGTGGAATGCGGACTGGGTTGTGGTGAGGTTAACCCACCCGTGACTAGCTCCCGGCGTTAGTCCGAGAGGGTCACGACTGAATTGTTCTGTCCGGTGGCGCAGCGTCGCCATTCGAGTTCACGTGGCCGATCGCACGCCGGCGCGCGAATTCGCAACAATACAATTCTTCTTTGCTAACCCCACCTCCACCCTCACCTTGCTCTTCTTTATTTTTCATTCTCTCTCTCTCTTCTCTCTCTCTCTCTCTCTCTCTTTCTCCCCTCTCTCTTTCTCTCTCTCTCTCTCTCTCTCTCTCTCTCTCTCTCTCTCTCTCTTCTCTCTCTCTCTCTCTCTCTTCTCCCCCCTCCCTCCTACAGTATCGCAACGTTTGGTGAGACATATCTCTCCCCAATCTCCTCCCTCCTCACTCTTCCCCCCCCCTTCCTAGCTCCCTCCCTCCTGCCTCTTCTCTCTCCCCTCCCTTTCTCCTCTCTTCCTTTCTCTCTCCCTACCAACCTTCCTCTCTCAACCCCTCCCCCCTCTTAACATCCCAGTCAGCGAAAGCAACGGGTTCTATTTGCTAGTGTGTGTATATATATGTGTGTGTGTGTTATTATGTATAATATATATATATATTATATATATATATATATATATATATATATACAATACTAGCTGATATCCCAGCGTTGCTGGGATAAATTTCACATTATTTCCTCAGTTTTAAATAAAATAAAGTTGAAGACAAAGGCTGAATTTGATGATTTTTTTTTCTGAGGAGATGTTGCTCTGGCTGTTGCATGTCGTTCAGTCAGCTTCAAGTCGTGATTGTCTTTCTTTGTGAGCTTTCCTCCTTCCGGGTTCTTCTTTTTTTTCTAGCTTGCTGATGTCGATCTGCCCAAACTTTCCGTTTCTTTGGTGGCATGATAAAGTTGTTGGGATTTTCAAAAACTGCAAAAAAAACATTGCTACATTAACTTCCTGTAACAACCATTATGCACATGACGGGATGTGGCAGAAAATAACGGGAATGATTTTCAGGAAAATTTACCAAAATCTGGAATTGTACCAAATTGAACACTTGCTCATGTTGCAGGTTTAGTCAAATGCAGTGTTGTTGCAGATCCCGTGTGCTACACACTTCTTTCTTGGTCACTCTAGGTCAAATGATTTCCACTTGCATAAAGGACAGACAAACAAACAGACAGGTTGACTGACTATTCCCATTCTTCATCCCAAAGGAGGTTCCCACGCCAAATTTGGTAGCTCTCGGTTAAAGAGTTTGTGCTTACATAAAAGACAGACAAACAGACACGTTATATATATATATATATATATATATATATATATATATATATATATATATATATATATATTAATGCAGAGCAGGGATTACCTTGGCTTCGTAGTACACGGAATAAGAGGGTTAGTATGCAACTTCTGCAACGTCAACTTTTTGCACTGATTTTAAATTTGTTTTGATGGCATAAAATTTGCAGATAGAAAAAGATCAAGATAATTGAAAGGGAAAGATTTGGTTCTTGTGTGATGAGGTGTGCACGTGTGTCCTCCTCACTGTGTGTGAAGTTTTCATCAGGAGGTGCCTTTGTGGTCTCAAAATGGTGGCACTGACAGAAAGACAACAGAGGTTGCAGGTCTATGAGAACAATTTGGTCAGGAGGATTGTGGAAGTGAAGAGGGTGGATAGAAGGAGAATGGATGAAATGAGTGAGGAGATTGGTCTGCCAATGAGTGTGATGGGGAGATCGGTAAAAAGCTGGCTGAAGTGGGCTGGACATGTGAAGAAAAGAGAATGGCAAAGAGAGTGGATAGATTGTGGTTCAAATGGGAAGACTCTGTGAGGAGGGATATCAATAAGGTGGGGTGGTTGGGGAGTGGAGAGAGTTGGCTGAGGACAGGAAGAAGTGAAGGAGTATCGTGTTCAAGGCAGGGCAGAAGCTTGGTACGATTGGACTTCACTCCTTAATAAAGGAAGAGAAGGAAGACGAAGAATGAAAGTGATGGATTACCTTTTTTGTTCAATCCATTGTTGCTTAACACTTAGTTTCTTCGGAAATGATAAATGCTGCAGGTATGACTCTCCAATTGGTGATTACAATCTGGAACAAAACAGTGTACCATCTTCACAAAGCTACAGCGGTTATATTCTATGAGTGTAAAACCATGCCGTGTGTTTTCAGGCCAATGTGATGTCATCGCCTCATGGTGTATTAATTTTTAAATCCGATTTAAAAAGAAAAAAATTGTTATGATATGGATTTTTCATACTTTCTCTCTCTTTTTCACCCAAAATATTTTTCACCCAAGAGAGAATTTTTCTTCCTTTCATTGGAATCATTGTAGTTGCTTCAGCCATTATTGTGCTTGGCAGGATGGCATTTATCAACAATTCTGTAGATGAACACATCAGCGATTTTGAGATCTCTTGATTTGGTACTTTAACGATGTCTTCTGGTGTCTTTTTCACTCTTGTTAGTTATGAAAACGTTCGAGAATAAATGGTGTAGCTTTTAAATGCTTATGACTTTACTTTATAGTCATTTTAAAGTGTATCGTTTCGTACATATTTGAATGGAAGGCCATTGTTTTCCTGTGCCATCCCTACTTATGGCGTACTCTCGTACTCCATGATGTAGCATGATATCTCAAACAGTTATGGCCGGATTCGGACGAAACTTAGGAAAGGAGTTTGGTAGGTGACAAGAAGAAGACGATCAGTTTTTGGTTAAAGTACAGGTGCAGATCCGGCCTATCAGTGGGATACAAAATGTAAACTGTACAGCCTGGCAGAGGTATGCACTCTACTAAGTACCATTCCAGTGATTGAGTGTAATTAAGTGATGATGTCTGCAAGTTGAAGATGTCCGATTGTTTTGGGTGCGTATCATGCAAGTGGGAACGTGTAGTTAGATTCATCTTGCAGTTAGAAAAATAATATAAAAGGGAGTACAGGGTAGTGTTGTGTCCCTGGGTTCTTGGTTATGTGGATATGACACGGGCTTGATGGGCCGAGATGCCTCCTCCTGTGTCTGGGTTTCCTTGTACATCCTCGTGTAATAATATTTATATCATGCCTTTTATAAGGGCATGTCCAAGGTGCTTTTCAGGAAAAAGACCAAGTACAAAAAAAGAAAGGAGAACAAGGTCAAGAGAACGTTAAAATAATGTTTATTATCGACACAAAGATTATTATTTATGCCAACAAATCATGGAAAAAATAATTACAGTAATTATGTCTCGAGATAATGTCACAGTGGGTGTTGTGTCTGCAAAGAAGTATTTCATGCAATAACAGCAGCAGTGTTTCTCAGAACAACCTCCACTCACCAATTATTTTGAATAATGACAATAATAATGATAATAAAACAAAGTTACTTTCATATAATTTCACCTTTCCATGTTTGAGCAAGATGTTAAGCTGCCACCAATCAGCAAACAAATATACAATGGGACTTTGAGATCTCACTCAGAAGGACAAAATCAAATTAAACAGGATGTTCTATTCATCCGTAGGAAGAGCTGTATGTGAGGATAAAGGATTGAATTTAATCAGCAGATGGCGAAGCAAAAGGCCGTATTTCATGCTAATATGAGGGGCATCGAAGGGGGCTGGTCATTTAAATATGTGAAGGTTGAGTGTTTACTTATAAAAGCATCTGCACAATAATGCTGTTTGTATCAGGTGAAACGGGTATCGTCTCTCATCGAAGTCCACCTGCCTCTTCAACACGACCCTTTGAACCCGTGGACCAATGTCAGACCTTGAAAGTAAGAGTGGAGTCCTAATAAGTAGCCGAAAAGAGAGTCCAATGAGGAAACAGCCACCTGCACTACTATTGACTGCCTATTGCGAAGCAAAGCTCTGCACCAAGGCTTAGGCTGCGGTAATGATGCATAAGCACTGCAGAGGAAATCAAACGCCCGTTAAAGTTCTTCTCACGCTCACACAAAGACCCTTTGTTTGTACTGACTCCTCCCACAAAGGACATAAAAGAACTGGAGGGTGGCCTGGGATTGGAGGGAGGAAGTAAAGCATAAGGGAAATGATGAGTGCGCTGCATACATGTTGGGCAGGTTGAGTTACAATTTACCGAAATATCCTCAAAGTGAATTTGATTGACATGAGCCGAGCTATTGTTTTAGGCTACGTTTGTTTTTTAGATAAGGGAAGGTGGGAGAGGGGGGAAGGGCTCAAAAAGGGTCTATTAGAACCCGGAACAAACCGCATGAATAGTCACTAATGAATAACCCTCGTGGTAAGTTTGAGCCTCTTTTATGGAACGGGAGTCTCAGAGGCCAAATCTAGAGTGGAATCCTTAGTCGAGAAAGTGAGAGGACAAGGGGTTTGATGACATCACACTGGTCGAATGAAGTCTTATCATGTGCCTCATGCCTGTACTTTGACCTCTGGTTGATTCTTCCAACTCAAAGTGACTAGTATGAGACCCATTTTTTTTTCGAGATACGTTTCAAGCACTTACATTCAGTCAATACGAGTCTTCAACTACAAAACATCATTTAAAGATGTAAAAAAACAAGTCATGAAGAAGGGAAACTTAACTCAAAACAATGAACTTCCATATTTTCCATACTTTATGATTTCAACTTCCTGGTCTAGACCTGTATGAGACTCTGCCATGATCACTGTGAATGTGTTCGTACAAATACTTGTGATAGCTACTCAACACAATGACATGTACCGAGATGTGACTTGAGGATTAATTTGAACACCCGGTTCTCAAGGGGGAGGAGAAGAACCAGTGCTAATGCACGAGCCCATACTTCTCTACTGGCCTCCAGCTACAATTACAGATATATTTGAATTATCAGTTGAATTAGCATAATGCCGAGTCACTGATTAATACACTGGGTATGCCACCATTTTACGGGCTATTTGCTCAGTCTTTATTAAATTAAAGTGCGTAGAGGAATGGTCTTTAAAAACAGATGGTTTCCAAGTAGAGGGTTTAACGGATCTCCTGAAAGTAGAGTGTGGGTGCAAGTGGATGGTTGGGGGGGGGGGGATGGTAGATTTCACTTTGTCATGAGATTGCCATGCGATTGTTTTGTTTGGGTTTGATTGCTGATGAAATATGACTTGAGTCAACACTGCCATCCTGGTCCAAAGCAAGCAGGTGCTAAACCGCATTGCATGTTCACACGCAGACCTGATTCATTCATTCATTCTTACTCACTGTTCAGCACCGGGATACTGGTTGCATCAATTTCTAGGAGCACAGCAGTGCCGCCGATGTATCCCTGTAGGTTAGGAATTGGGAATTTGTTCAGGGTGTGACACGCAATTGCCTACTCTTTGTGAAAGACAACGTGGGATCTTTAACGTCCCCGGCAACCAATTCTGATAAACGAGACCCCAGTTTAATGGTCATCCCACGCATGGTGCACTTATTGATGCAACACCCTGCCTGAGAAACACCAGGCTGACAGTTTATAATCGGGCTGGGAAACAAACACAGACTAGACAGCTCAATGGTGAGTCTGCTACCTCTGAGCTATCCTGCCAGCCTTTGCAGACATAATTCCATTTTATATTACATTCACTGGGAAACAGTTAGCAAGACATGCTGAGGTGTCCCTTATGGTTTCTTTGTTTGCTGACCTCTTGGCAGGTTGGCCTCAGAGCTCCTCTGAATAAAATTGTGGTCTGGGGCAGCTCATTTTGCCAAGCTTCTCTTGAGATTGGGTCCCCCACAGTTCCTTGCAACCCCAACAATTTTCTTTGCCTGAGAGCAACTGCGAAGGAGGAACTAGCATTGAGGTAGGATGCAGTAAGGAAAGCTAATGATACAAATTTGAACAATGGGAAGGAAGGCTACTTGTAAGTCTCACAAGCTGATTGCTATGGTGGTATAGTTTGGTCCCAGAAGTCATTTTCATCCATCATGAATTTTCACCTCTTGGAGGTTATATAGGTCAGTTATTTGCATATATAATACCTCTGCTTATTGAAGCACCTTTCCTTATTTGCATACATAATACATTGTGGTGGTATCGGTCGGATAATTCATATTGCACCTACCCTCCCCCTAAAGAAAGAAAATGCCAAGATGGGTAGAATTATTTTTTTTTCAAAACTTGATCGAATCAAATGAAACTTGCACATGCACAACTTCAGGGTGCCCTCATTAATCCCTGAGAGTTTCAGCTTCCTCGGTCAAATCCTCTCGGAGGAGTAGATGATACTGTTGCGGTTCTACAAAACTGCATGCCTCCAAGGCAATGGCACCCAACATACAGTGATCCCCAGGAAGATATTTCGTTAGTCTTCGTGCAGTTAGACCTCCCCCTCATGTCTAGTGGGTTAATGGGACGAAGTGCGTAGTGTGGGTCCAATAGCTAGGTCTATCAACTATATCTCTGTCTCCTATTCGGATTTCTAATCCAAACCTTTCCTATTAGCCATGGCACAAGTCAAGCAAGCAAGCACACATGCCATGCAATATGCGATTGAGCAGCAAACACACCACGATGCCTCCCGTGGCTTGGAACCACCACCAAACACACTCCAACAAAGCACACTACACAGTACACACTATACCACACGTGCATCGCATGCCATTATTTCATTCAAATCTGCGCGCAAATTTCCAAGTTCCATCTCACCTTGCTCACCCCCTCACTTACCAAAACTCATCACTTCGGCCACAAACACTTCCCACACACAGGAAAAATATTCCTGCACCCCCTCATACCCATGTATCGCTACAATTCGCCACTATACGGAGGAGTACTGCACAACTTGGGCTGTCCTCGGACCGTGCGAAGCGCAGCCGAGCAACGATGTTAATTGCTCGACCGCATCTCACCGGAGATGTATCGGGTAAACACGTGGGATTGATATGACCGTCGTCCATTCGTCAGAACATGGCAAGACAGGGGCGGTGAGGAGGGGTCACAGGAAGGGCGATCCAGGAGTTTGGTACGAGGCCCAGGTGTGGATTTTGACTCATGAGAGGGGGCCCGTGGGTGGTGGGTGTGCTTTGCTATTCGGCATTCAGGATGCACTCGGAGCACGTTCGGGGCCAGGTTGCTGGCTT
This sequence comes from Eptatretus atami, assembly GCA_035128595.1. Taxonomy (NCBI): domain Eukaryota; kingdom Metazoa; phylum Chordata; class Myxini; order Myxiniformes; family Myxinidae; genus Eptatretus; species Eptatretus atami. Next base: position 81,419,681 of record CM068960.1, on the reverse strand, counting down.
ATACACGATGTTGAGTCAGGAGCTCCAGGCCATGGCGAGCTGGATGGGCAAATGAGAAGGTTTCCGGCCGCGGAAGCCTGGCAGGGCATGGCTAGGGCCACTGTGGCCTAATCGAGAAGCGGGATTCGGGTCACAGTGCGTCGCTTCGGGTCATCACCCCACCCTTCGCCCAGGGCTTATAAAAGGCGGATTGTGGAGCCACTCGCCCTCTTTTTCACTGCTCTGCTTCGCCCTCTTCTTCTCTGCTCCTCTCGGCTCTACGTTGGCTGCTCCTTGTTGCCTCTGCCCTTTGCTGGCTCTTCACTTGCGGTTGTTGTGTGACTGAGACATTCTTCCTCTTGAGGATCAGTGCGGAGCGCACATTGCCACGAGCCCCGGAAAAGTGACTAAGCGGAGATAACACGCCAACTCTCGAGGTGGGAATGCTCAAGCAGAGCATCCCACGGAGGTACACGCAACGCTCACAGACCTATGCACGACTAGGTTAGGGATGTTTCACCTCACGCATATTCTCTCCTCTCTCTCTTTCCACCCCTCTCGCTCATCCCCTTTGGATGCACAAAAGAGCATCATTACTGACTCGCAATCCCATTTTCCTCTGGCACGACACCACACCCCCCATATTACACTACACCACACCTCCCACTCCCACACCTTAGACACCAGTATTTCTCCCTGCTACCTCTCCCAAAGCATACTGGGTTGCGTTGGTCAGCCGACCGCTCCAGGTATTGAGAGGCCGTTTGTCCTCATCTGCTCTTTCTTTCTGAACTTTATCTAATCTTCCTTGGGTTTGTGTGTGTGTGTGTGTGATGGCACCTGCCGTAGCATAAGTTAAGATTGTAGAAATTCTAACGGGATAAGTCTGCTCTGTCTGCTTTTGTAAATTGCTTGCCTTTTGC
>CM068960.1:81393866-81418232 GCA_035128595.1 Eptatretus atami | reverse complement strand
TATATATATTATATATTATATAAGCTATGGTTTTGACAAGATAGTTGAAGAGTGAGAAAGATGTTAAGCTGTCACCAATCACTTGTCCATTATATACAAGTCAAAAAAAAAAGTAATAATAAAAAACATGTAGGGATGGAATCCCCAAAAAACAACCAAACAAGGTAGGAAGGAATGACACCAAAATACAACACAAATCCTTTTACAGATGCCATCACACATCTTTTGACATTTTTGTTATCGGTAGAAAATGTAACAGTTGCATGAAGATTCTATTTTAGAGGTAGTTGTAGATTTTTTAGTGTGGGTTGGTGTAATTACCTCTGCCACCGAAGGTGGGCAGAGGTTGTGTTTTCACCTCTGTCTGTCTGTTGTGACCAAGATATCTCAAAAAGTTATGGATTGATTCGAATAAAACTTGGTAGACAGGTTGGGTGTGTGACAAGGAAGAATTGATTCATGTTGTAGATTGTAAACAAAATGAAAGTTGTTCAGGCCTGGTAGAGGTTAGCGGTCTTCTGAGTGTCCATTCTCGTTGTATTGCTTCAGCCGTTATTGTGCTAGGCACGATGACGTTGATCAACATTATTGTTCTCTTTCGATTTGGTACTTTTACGAGGTATTTTGATGTATTTTCATTCTTGTTGGTTATGAAAACGTTTGAGATATAGGTATGGCTTTTGAATGCTTAAGATTTCACTCTGTAGAGTTTTTAAGTGTATCATTTTGTACACATTTAGATGGGGCAGCCATTTTTAGCCTGTGCTGCACAAAGCTAAGGTCTGTATTTTGTTATTCCCTTTTCTCTGGAACCACTTGCCGATTGACACGAAATTTTCACCATAGGTGCGACTACTCATGTAGAATGTTTTAATGAAGATGACTTCTTAAGTCACGTTGGTGTGGCAGCCATGTTGGAAAAAAGAGAAACGTTGGATCTCTGTCTGCAAACTGTTATATGCATACGAAGAAAACTCCAAGGAAGTGCAAGAGTGAAATTGGGTGTTTTGGGTTAATTAAACATCTCTTTTGAAGATAATTAACGGCATTATTTTATTATATCCTTCATCAGGCGATCCTCAGCCACCTCACTCTCTGGGTTTAAGGCGTTTCCTTGGTAACCTTGCTGGGGTCTGAAGCCGCCATGTTTTTTGGCCTGCTCAACCATGCCATTGACTTGGAACAGGATGCAAAGATTTTTCTTAACGATAGTTTGTTTTAGATCCTCGTGGAGGATCTCAAGTCTTACTCACGTTGTTGTTCTTGTGGACTTTTTTGTTTCACAGCCTACAGTTTTCATCGAAACTTCCTGAAACTTGGCGTATATATGTAAAAATTCCTGCACAGACAGTAACATCTCCGATTTTGAAAATTCCGCCTAGAAAAAAAGTTATGACGTCAAGTATCTCCGCTAATGGAAATCACCTAAAAAATTATCTCCGAAACTAGGCAAGCTTTTTGAATTCTGTTTGCGGGAATCGAACAGGGCATTAGCAGAGATGATTATATACCCACACATATGATACATCACTTATGACGTCATAATCAATTTTTATGACGTCATTCCTATTTTTGACATTTTTTGGTTTCATTTGTTTCACAGCCTACAGTTTTCATCGAAACTTCCTGAAACTTGGCATATATGTGTAAAAAATTCCCTGCGCAGACAGTAACCATCTCCGATTTTGAAAATTCCTCCTAGAAAAAAAGTTATGACGTCAAAATATCTCCGCTAATGGAAATCGCCTAAAAAATTATCTCACACTCGGCAAGCTTTTTGAATTCTGTTTGCGGGAATCGAACAGGGCATTAGCAGAGATGAATTACCGCACATATGATACATCACTATGACGTCATATCAATTTTTATGGACGTCATTCCTATTTTTTGACATTTTTTGTTTCACAACCCAGAGTTTCATCAGATCTTCGTGAAACTTGCCATGTATATGCAGAAAGCCCACGCGCAGGCAGTAACCATCTCCGATTATGGAAATTCTCCTAGAAAAAAAGTTGACGTCATAATATCGTCGCTAATGGAAATCGCCTATACCATTATCTCCGAAACTAGGCGCTGTTTGAATTTTGTTTGCGGGAATCAAGCCGGGCATTAGCACAGATAATTTATCGCAAACCTGATACATCACAATGACGTCATATTCGTTTTTATGACGTCATCATTAAGAGGACGAGGATCTTAGCTCATTCAAGCTTGTTTTTTCACTTTCCTCACTCATTTTAAATGCCTGTTCGTCATAGCTGCGAATCGTTGTATACATCACTTTTGTAAGTACAGTACTATAGTTTACAAATTAGGAGCTTGGAGCGATTTCATGCATGAAATGATACAATTTCCATGATTCTACTCCCAAGGACGATTAAAGTCGATCATCAGAATATCAATTCGGTTTTGAGGATCGGATATTGTCCGGACTAAATAAGTGTTGAAATCTGTTGTGAATCTGATGATTTAAAGAAATAACGAGTCTAATAACGAAGCTGATATGCCTATTTACTTTTAGCAAGCAGAGGCTATATTCCCTCCTCCGTTCATACACAAGAGAAAAGTGACATTCAAAGCATTAAACTAATCTTTTTCTACTGTTTGGAGAATTATTTTGAGTGAACAAAAAATGTCGGAACGTACAAAATTAACCAGCTTCATTGAGCTGTATGATTTAATGCATTCACTGTCGACCTCACGCCCTGTCCCCAAGGGACTGCCTATCCATAGCGTCTGCCAGATCTTTGGCTATTTTTTCGGATTTTTGACGATGTGCTCGATAGGAGAATCGAAGCAAATCTGGTGAAAAAAAAACGGACATTTAAAAATAGTTATACATTTGCGCGGACTTCAAACCGATATACCATGTGATGCGCGCCTTGACGCGCAGGCAAAGTGACACATTTTCTGCATTGTTATTTCACACGGGTAATTGACGTTTGTGATGTCTCCAGGGTTGTTCTGCATTAAGCTGCAACTCCTTTGTGGATGAAGTCATTTTATTTCATTGAACTGCTGCATGCGCAGTGAAGACTGGCTTTAAAGTTAAAGGGACCCTTTATGGTATGCAGCGACAGCCTGGCAAACCGTTCCTTATTAACCATTAAAAAAAAAGTAATAATAAAAAACATGTAGGGATGGAATCCCCAAAAAACAACCAAACAAGGTAGGAAGGAATGACACCAAAATACAACACAATCCTTTTACAGATTGCCATCACAACATCTTTTGACATTTTTGTTATCGGTAGAAAATGTAACAGTTGCATGAAGATGTCTATTTTAGAGGTAGTTGTAGATTTTTAGTGTGGGTTGGTGTAATTACCTCTGCCACCGAAGGTGGGCAGAGGTTGTGTTTTCACCTCTGTCTGTCTGTTTGTGACCAAGATATCTCAAAAAGTTATGGATTGATTCGAATAAAACTTGGTAGACAGGTTGGGTGTGTGACAAGGAAGAATTGATTCATGTTGTAGATTGTAAACAAAATGAAAGTTGTTCAGCCTAGCGTTATGCGGGTCTATGAGAGTGCCATTTCTCGTGTGTAATTGCTTCAGCGTTATTGGTGCTAGGCACGATGACGTTGATCAACCATTATTGTTCTCTTTCGATTTGGTACTTTTACGAGGTATTTTGATGTATTTTTCAGTTCTTGTTGGTTATGAAAACGTTTGAGAGATATAGGTATGGCTTTTGAATGCTTAAGATTTCACTCTGTAGACGTTTTTAAGTGGTATCATTTGTGTAACAGTTGTAGCCATTTAGATGGGCAGCCATTTTTAGCCTGTGCTGCACAAAGCTAAGGTCTGTATTTTGTTATTCCCTTTTCTCTGGAACCACTTGCCGGATTGACACGAAATTTTCACCATAGGTGCGACTACTCATGTAGAATGTTTTAATGAAGATGACTTCTTAAGTCACGTGGTGTGGCAGCCATGTTGGAAAAAAAGGAGAAACGTTGGACCTCTTTCTGAAACTGTTATATGCATACGAAGAAAACTCCAAGGAAGTGCAAGAGTGAAAATTGGGTGTTTTGGGTTAATTAAAACATCTCTTTTGAAGATAATTAACGGCATTATTTTATTATATCCTTCATCAGGCGATCCTCAGCCACCTCACTCTCTGGGTTTTAAGGCGTTTCCTTGGTAAACTTGCTGGGTCTGAAGCCGCCATGTTTTTTGGCCTGCTCAACCATGCCATTGACTTGGAACAGGATGCAAAGATTTCTTAACGATAGTTTTGTTTTAGATCCTCGTGGAGGATCTCAAGTCTTACTCACGTTGTTGTTCTTGTGGACTTTTTTGTTTCACAGCCTACAGTTTTCATCGAAACTTCCTGAAACTTGGCGTATATATGTAAAATTCCTGCACAGACAGTAACATCTCCGATTTTGAAAATTCCGCCTAGAAAAAAAGTTATGACGTCAAAGTATCTCCGCTAATGGAAATCACCTAAAAAATTATCTCCGAAACTAGGCAAGCTTTTTGAATTTGTTTGCGGGAATCGAACAGGGCATTAGCAGAGATGATTATATACCCACACATATGATACATCACTATGACGTCATATCAATTTTTATGACGTCATCCTATTTTTGACATTTTTTGGTTTCATTTGTTTCACAGCCTACAGTTTTCATCGAAACTTCCTGAAACTTGGCATATATGTGTAAAAAATTCCCTGCGCAGACAGTAACCATCTCCGATTTTGAAAATTCCTCCTAGAAAAAAAGTTATGACGTCAAAATATCTCCGCTAATGGAAATCGCCTAAAAAATTATCTCAACTCGGCAAGCTTTTTGAATTCTGTTTGCGGGAATCGAACAGGGCATTAGCAGAGATGAATTACCGCACATATGATACATCACTATGACGTCATATCAATTTTTATGACGTCATTCCTATTTTTTGACATTTTTTGTTTCACAACCCAGAGTTTCATCAGATCTTCGTGAAACTTGCCATGTATATGCAGAAAGCCCACGCGCAGGCAGTAACCATCTCCGATTATGGAAATTCTTCCTAGAAAAAAAGTTGACGTCATAATATCGTCGCTAATGGAAATCGCCTATACCATTATCTCCGAAACTAGGCGCTGTTTGAATTTTGTTTGCGGGAATCAAGCCGGGCATTAGCACAGATAATTTATCGCAAACCTGATACATCACAATGACGTCATATTCGTTTTTATGACGTCATCATTAAGAGGACGAGGATCTTAGCTCATTCAAGCTTGTTTTTTCACTTTCCTCACTCATTTAAAATGCCTGTTCGTCATAGCTGCGAATCGTTGTATACATCACTTTTGTAAGTACAGTACTATAGTTTACAAATTAGGAGCTTGGAGCGATTTCATGCATGAAATGATACAATTTCCATGATCTACTCCCAAGGACGATTAAAGTCGATCATCAGAATACAAATTCGGTTTTGAGGATCGGATATTGTCCGGACTAAATAAGTGTTGAAATCTGTTGTGAAATCTGATGAATTTAAAGAAATAACGAGTCTAATAACGAAGCTGATATGCCTATTTACTTTTAGCAAGCAAGGCTATATTCCCTCCTCCGTTCATACACAAGAAAAAGTGACATTTCCAAAGCATTAAACTAATCTTTTTCTACTGTTTGGAGAATTATTTTGAGTGAACAAAAAAATGTCGGAACATAACAAAATTAACCAGCTTCATTGAGCTGTATGATTTAATGCATTCACTGCTCGACCTCACGCCCTGTCCCCCAAGGGACTGCCTATCCATAGCGTCTGCCAGATCTTTGGCTATTTTTTCGGATTTTTGACGATGTGCTCGATAGGAAATCGAAGCAAATCTGGTGAAAAAAAACGGACATTTAAAAATAGTTATAACATTTGCGCGGACTTCAAACCGATATACCATGTGATGCGCGCCTCGACGAGCAGGCAAAGTGACACATTTTCTGAATTGTTATTTCACGGGTAATTGACGTTTGTGATGTCTCCAGGGTTGTTCTGCATTAAGCTGCAACTCCTTTGTGGATGAAGTCATTTTATTTCATGAACTGCTGCATGCGCAGTGAAGACTGGCTTTAAAGTTAAAGGGACCCTTTATGGTATGCAGCGACAGCCTGGCAAACCGTTCCTTATTAACCATTTAATTGGAGTGCTTGCATGAGTGCTTAAGCAAATTGCCGACACCCATTGTCGACAGCAGTACCGTGCTATGTCATTCTGAACGAATCGTTCACTCTCTGCGGATGCTTTTGCTGCGCCTCGTCATTTGGAGTGAGTGATTCATGCTCCGTCACCCTGAGCGAGTGGTTCGTGCTCCATCACCCTGAGCGAGTGGTTCGTGCTCCGTCACCCTGAGCGAGTGGTTCGTGCTCCGTCACCCTGAGCAATTGGTTTGTGCTCCGTCACCCTGAGTGAGTGGTTCGTGCTCCCTGACCCTGAGTGAGTGGTTCATGCTCCGTCACCCTGAGTGAGTGGTTTGTGCTCTGTCACACTGAGCGAGTTGTCAAATAACACCCGATTGTCAAGCTGTTTGCAGTATTAATGTATTTTGTAAATTTCCGAGCCAATTTTTTTTCCACCCCTCACGCAGCTGTTTATAAAGAATAATGTTTGTGTACATCTCCCTGAAATTTCTATATAAATGCAACGTTGTTTTTTGGTGAAAGCTACTCAAGGTTTCTGGGTTGTACATAGTAAGCACTGTAGTTGGTAATCACACTGACTCCAACCTGCTCACTCCCGAAAAATTGCCGATACTGGCCAAGAGTGTGTGTGTGTGTGTGTGTGTGTGTGTGTGTGTGTGTGTTGTTCATAAAGCATAGCATTATTTCTGCTAACTCCCCTACCCCTACCCCCCACTCTCTCTCTCTCTCTCTCTCTCTCTCTCTCTCTCTCTCTCTCTCTCTCTCTCTCTCTCTCTCTCGTTCTCGTCTGCGTCATTGCTCCAGCCCCTCCCAATACAGTGCAGTATCCTCCTCCCGCATCTCTCTCTCACTCTCACCTCCTCTCTCATCCCCCCCTCTCTCTCACTTCCCCTCCTCTCTCACTCTCCCCTCCTCTCACTCTCCCCCTCCCACGGTCTCTCTCTCTCTCTCTCTCTCTCTCTCTCTCTCTCTCTCTCTCTCTCTCTCTCTCTCTCTCTCTCTCTCTTCTCTCTCTCTCTCTCTCTCTCTCTCTCTCTCTCTCTCTCTCTCTCTCTGTCTCTGTACATATCCGGACGGTGCCTTTGGCGAGGCGGTGTTTGGCTCTGGACGCGTCCGGGAGGTGTTTGGCTCCGGACAGCTTGGCTCCGGACGCATCCTGGTGATATTTATGTCTGGACGGGGGTTTGTCTTCGGACTTGTCCGGACAGGAGTTTGCCTCCAGACGGGAGTTTGTCTCCTGGCTGTGTTTACAGTATGAGCGGTAGAAAATGGATTTCAGACATTATTTTGTTTCAATCTGCACTGTTATTCTTTGCAGAATCATTTTTATGAGACGGTATGAATCGTAATTAACGCTCCACCGCTCGTCTGCCTTCCCTTCCTCTCACCTCAACTCGTCTTTCCTTCCCCCACCCCTCCTCACTCCCCCTCCCCTCCTCTCTCCCCCTCCTCCTCTCTCCTTTCCCTCTCCCTGCTCTTTCTCCCCCACCCCACTCTCCCTCTTACCTCCTCATTTTCTCCCTCCCCCCTTTTAGTATTACCATCAACGAAGCGACGGGTGGTATTTGCTAGTGGGGAATAAATGCGATTTTCATCATAGGTGCCTTCGTTAAGATGTCATAATTGCATACGTAGAACGCTACATATGTTGAATGTTACATCCGATCAGAATGAAAATTTTTGAGGGTCATCTCAGGATAAATTGGTCAAAAGAAAAAATTTTTGACATCATCAGTCATGTGGTTCAGCAGCCTATATATATTTATTTTAAAACATTCAAAAATCTTCTTCTCCGAAATGGCTGAACAGATCGAGGAGAAACTTTACAGGTATGATCGCCTATCCATGAGGAACAAATTGTTCACACATATGACGTCATAGGTCGCATGGTTTGGCAGCCATATTCGATTTACCCTAAAACCTATAAAAAATCTTCTCCAGAACGACTGGACAGATCGAGGGGAAACATCACACACATGTTTCCCAAGCCTTGGGGATACCAGGGTGTTCATGAATCATTGAAAGGTCACATGGTTTGGCAGACATAATTATTTAATTTTTTGACCTGGGTTATTTTGAGGTTTTTTTGAAGAAGGCTCACTTGGCTGTGCCTGAATGGGTATGAGGGTAGACGAGTAGCAGTTGAAACCCGAATCCTATCTAGGTTCCTCCTGATGACTTAATCTTTGCTTTTTGCTTGTTCGGGTTCCTTCTGATTACTCAAATGCAGTATCTATTTTATTTGGTCTTCCATTTTATTTGAATTTAATTTTTTTAATTATAAATTTTCCGCCAGAAGAGTTGGCTCACACCAAGTCCTTCTCAAGACTGCGTGGGGTAAGTATTGTATGAATACCATCTAATTTTCCCTTGCCATCCCTACTGATGGAGTACTATTACACTCCATATGTAGAGTATCGTACTCCATCATAAAATCAGGCTGATGGTATTTATATGAACGTCATGTTCACCAAGCATACCAATACACTTTGAGGCCAACTGCAAAACATTATGTTGGACAAAAGAATCCCCTTGCTTACATGGTCTATACATTTCCTCCTCCCAAATCTCCTATCCTATTTGTTTTATCAGATTTATTTTCTCAATTTAGCCCTCCCAACTTTTCTTTTTGTTACACATGTAATATGTCAATTGTTTCTTTCGATAAATACATTTGAAGATCTATTATAAATGATGAGGTGGTGAAGTGTGTGTGTGTGTGTGTGTGTGTGTGTGTGTGTGTGTGTTGTGTATCAGGCATGCTTTTTTGTGTCATTAATTACATACGTCTATTAATTAATTACATCTATTGGAATGTACCTTTGACTCTTTGGACTGCTGATACCCCTTCAACCTTTGAAGACCCTTTAAGACCCCAATACTCTTGACTACCAAGACCCCCAAAACCTCTACTTATTATTATTATTATTACTAGTGCATGCCCGTACGTGCTGCCCGTATGTGTGTGCCGTGCGTGCGTGGCGTACATGCAAAAAAAAAACAAAAAAACTTTCAAACCACGTCCAGAAAACAACCACAACGACCGTTCCTTCACTCTCGCGTGTCCGTACGTGAGTGGCCATACGTGCGTGGCCGTACATGCAAAAAAAACACACAAAAAACTTTCAAACAACCACACAGGCCGTTCCTTCGCTCTCGTAAACGACGACTGGATTGGGCATTGTGTTTATCTATAAATGCGCATAAGAAATCGAGAAATTATTAGAATACATTGTCATCACTATCCGGAAGTAGTGCGTGCCCGTACGGAATGTTCAAATGCATTCCACGAATTATCGCTTGCATTGAAGTAACAACTGCTGTGATACTTACACACACAGAGTTAATTAAAATCCAAATTGAAATCAAGTTTACCTCCCTGTCTTGCGTAGCCATGACATTCGCTGCCATTGACCATTGCCACTCCTATGCCACAGTGAGGCGACAGGGTAGGATTTGTTGGAGACCTGAAAGTACAGTGTCATTAGGTATTCCATGTTCGAATTGTTTTAGTTTTAAAATAGTTTAAAAAAAAAAAAAGTTTGCAAAGCATACCACCAAATTGAGATGTATTTCGTTGGCAAGCATGTTGAGTAGAGTTGAATTCCTTAACCCTTCCAAAGGCCACACCGTTTTGACACTTGTAAACAAAAAAAAGTTGTGCACTTTTTGATAAATTATTTTCGGAACAATTTTTCTTCAATAAATAAATAATAATAAAAATTGTCTACATGTACACACCTTTATCTCGTTAGCACCTCTTCATAAACAACATTGCTGAGGAAACGGCTTGTCCAGAAGTTAATCGTCAATGTCCGGAAGTTAAGTCTTCACTGTCCGGAAGTTCGCATATCGCAGTTACGATTATTCGCAATTTAGTTTTAATGGCCAATTATTCAATTACGCCAACGTATTTGCCTTTTCGCAATTGTCATCGCAAGGAAAAACACAAAGAGAAGAAAGAGAAAAACAAACAAAAAAAAAACCTTTCAAACAACCCCCACAGGCCGTTCCTTCACTCTCGTAAAGGACGACTGGATTGGGCATTGTGTTTATCTATAAATGCACATAAGAAATCGAGAAATTATTAGAATACAGTAAGTCATCACTATCCGGAAGTCCGTACGTTGTAACCCGTAATGGGGAACTCGACTGAGGATCTCTTCCCCAACGGCCACGCCTACGCAGCAACGTGTCCTATGATTGGTAACTAAATGGCGGCATCGGCCACGCCTACGCAGCAACGTGTCCTGTCATTGGTTGGTAAATAAATGGCCATAACTTGGGAAGCACTTGTCCGATAATATCAAACCTTGAAAAGGCACATACTCAGGTCCCCAGCAATATACCTGGCAAGTTTCAATTAGATCGGACCAGTGGTTGTCGAGAAACAGTGGTCACACACACTTACACACACACAACACACACACACACACACACACACACACACACACACACACACACACACACACACACACACACCACATTGCTGGAATTATAGATACATTGTTCCAAGGTTTCCAGCTGGGAAACCTATTGTTTGTGTTCATACTAGCAAAAATACCCAAGGTTATGAAGATCAATGAAAATTTGGTCGAAGGACCAATGGCTCCCTAGTTAAAGATAAGAATCATAATATCACTTAAAAATACAAATACTTGGCAACTTTTCCTCGTTCATTCGAGACACACACACACCACACACACACACACACACACACACACACACACACACACACACACACACACACACACACACACACACACACTTGAGGCTTGATTAAACTCAGTAGGTTGAGGCCCATTAATTAATTAATTAAGCTCAGAAAACCGGGTCCACAACACACCTGTGGAACCTAATCAGCCACGGATTGTCAGATGAAGATGCAGAAGATGTCACATTGTAACTTTCAAACGTTTAATTGAACATTCCACTCATAATCAACGAATCAGCCAATCAATGAGATATGCATCAAGTGGCTGTTAAATAAAGTTAACTGAGTAGTGTGTCAGTGATTTATATACCTGTGATATTTATAGCGAACGTAGTGAGCTTCATACTCAACGCGTGCACATGAGAGAATAGGAAACAACAACAACAACACAATACCCTGGCAATTTGGAATCCGTGTCGTCGGCTATGACCCTTTGCTCCGGTTTTTGTCATGGGAGTGATGCGTACCGGGAGATCATGACCGAAGTGTTTATTTATTTATTATTTCAATATTTTTTCCCAAGTTAATTTTATACTTCCGAAGGTGATTTTTTCATGACAGGAAGTGTTTATTAGTATTTAACATTACCGGGAGTGATTTTGAAACTCTTTCCGGAACTTTTAATTTCTTTTATTCATGACCGGAAGTGTTTATTTATAAAGATATCTCCCGCATCATCAAAAAATAATTTTTAATCGTGATTTACATTATTTGACGCTGATCCCAAATCCAGGCCGAAGTAACCGGAAATTGCAGCATCGAATGTAAGAAGAATTCTACGTTCGCTTCTAGGCTTTGCCTATTCCATATTAGCGAACGTAGTGCGCTTCATACTTAACGCGTGCACTGAGAATAGGAAACAACAACAACACAATACCCTGGCAATTTGGAATCCGTGCGTTGGCGATGACCCTTTTGCTTCCGGTTTTTTTTTTGCTTCCGGTTTTTGGAAGGGGAATGATGCATGCCGGGAGATAAAGGCATCGTCGGAGACATGAAAGACCCAAATATCAGACATGTGTATATTTCCTCCACTGATTTTAAAAAGATATCTCCCGCATCATCAAAAAATAATTTTTAATCGTGATTTACATTATTTGATCGCTGATCCCGAATCCAGCCGAAGTAACCGGAAATTGCATATACGTTGTCAACAAGTTATAGTAAAGTCAGAAGCGAATGTAAGAAGAATTCTACGTTCGCTTCTAGTATTTATTTTTTAGATGAGATCCGTTCTAGCGGTGTAGTTGTCGTGTGAAGGTAATGTTGAGGTAATATATATATTTTAGATGAGATCCTGTTCTAGGCGGTGTATGTCGTTGTGAAGGTAATGTTGAGGAAATTTTATTTTTTCAGATGAGATCCTGTTCTAGCGGTGTAGTTGTCGTTGTGAAGGTAATGTTGAGTAATATTAATTTTTTAGATGAGATACTGTACTAGGTGGTGTAGTTGTTGTTGAAGGTAATGTTGAGGTAAATATATTTTCAGATGAGATCCTGTTCTAGGCGGTAGGGTTGTGAAGGTAATGTGAGGTAATATTTATTTTTTTCAGATGAGATCCTGTCTAGGCGCGTGTAGTTGTCGTTGTGAAGGTAATGTTGAGGAAATTTTATTTTTTCAGATGAGATCCGTTCTAGGCGGTGTAGTTGTCGTTGTGAAGGTAATGTTGAGGTAATATAATTTTTTAGATAGGATACTGTACTAGGTGGCGTATTGTTGTTGTGAAGGTAATGTTGAGTATAATGTTGAGGTAATATATATTTTTTCAGATGAGATCCTGTTCTAGCGGTGTAGTTGTCATTGTGAAGGTAATGTTGAGGAAATTTGTTTTTTCAGATGAGATCCTGTCTAGCGGTGTAGTTGTCGTTGTGAAGGTAATGTTGAGGTAATATTAATTTTTTGGATAGATCCTGTTCTAGGCGGTGTAGTTGTTGTTGTGAAGGTAATGTTGAGGTATAAGTTGAGTAAATATATTTTTTTCAGATGAGATCCTGTTCTAGGCGGTGTAGTTGGCGTTTGAAGGTAATGTTGAGGTAATATTAATTTTTTTAGATGAGATCCTGTTCTAGGCAGTGTAGTTGTCGTTGTGAAGGTAATGTTGAGGAAATTTTGTTTTTTCAGATGAGATCCTGTTCTAGCGGTGTAGTTGTCGTTGTGAAGGTAATGTTGAGGTAATATTATTTTTTTAGATGAGATCCTTCTAGGCAGTGAAGTTTGTTGTGAAGGTAATGTTGAGGTAATATGCAGTAGTGTTATCACGGTTATAGAAATGCACAAATAATTAATTTGATCTATAGGATACCCAATCACACCTTTATGACAAAAAAATTAACAACAAAACTAGAGAGTAAATACTCTAGCAGTTTAAGTCGACCTAATTTTATAATAAAGATATCTCCCACATCATCAAAAAATAATTTTTAATCGTGATTTCCATTATTTGATCGCTGATCCCGAATCCAGGCCGAAGTAACCGGAAATTGCAGCATCGAATGTAAGAAGAATTCTACGTTCGCTTCTAGGCTTTGCCTATTCCGTATTAGTTGCAACACTTTTAAAGTAAAAATAATTGGGTTTGATGATGTGATGAAGCATGACATATGGTGCACTTGGTCTGGTGTGCTCTGGCTTTCAAAAGAATTAGCCACTTGGCTAATCCAGGTTTAGAATGATTAGCCACAGGAGAAAGGAAATAGCCACATATTTTATTCAAAAGTTTTTTTTTAGCAATATGAAATAATAAGTTAATTTTAAGGCGATGTGTGATTGATGGGTGAGGTTGGTTTGATGAGTGAGTTGGATTGTTCAGATTGGTTGGATGAGTGAGTTTGACATGTGAGATTGGTTGAATGAACGACCATCAGGGAGGTGGTGATTGTGAGGGATGGTGGTGGTGGTGGTGGTGGTGATGGTGGGGGGGGGGGTATGGTCGTTGTGCCTTTAGTAGGTGGTAGTGGTGATGGGGTGGTTGTGGACCAGGATTGGACCAACCTCATGCCAGTCAAACTCACTCATCCAACCAATGTCACACATCAAACTCACTCATCCAACCAATCTCTCACATCAAACTCACACTTCTAACCAATGTCACACATCAAACTCACTCATCCAACCAATGTCACACATCAAACTCACTCATCCAACCAATCTCTCACATCAAACTCACACTTCCACCAATGTCACACATCAAACTCACTCATGCAACAATCTCACCCAACAACTCACTCATCCAACCAATGTCACACATCAAACTCACTCATCCAACCAATCTCTCACATCAAACTCACACTTCTAACCAATGTCACACATCAAACTCACTCATCCAACACAATCTCTCACATCAAACTCACACTTCTAACCAATGTCACACATCAAATCACTCATCCACCAATCTCACACATCAAACTCACTCATCCAACCAATCTCTCACATCAAACTCACACTTCAACCAATGTCACAAATCAAACTCATCATGCAACCAATCTCACCCATCAACTTCACTCATCAAACCAATCTCACACATCAAACTCACTTATCCAACCAATCTCACACATCAAACTCACACTTCCAACCAATGTCACACATCAAACTCACTCATGCAACCAATCTCACCCAACAACTCACTCATCCAACCAATCTCACACATCAAACTCACTCATCCAACCAATCTCTCACATCAAACTCACACTTCCAACCAATGTCACACATCAAACTCACTCATGCAACCAATCTCACCCATCAACTTCACTCATCCAACCAACCTCATGCCAGTCAAACTCACTCATACAAACAATCTCACCTATCAACTTCACTCATCCAACCAACCAAGTCACCCATCAAACTCACTCATTCAAACAAACTCACTCATCCAAACAAACTCGTCCTCCTACAGGTACGACTACTGATTGTGTCAAAACTCACCTGGCAACCACTGACCCAATGAAGCATGTAGCGCCGAGTACGCCGAATCATTCTGGAAAAAAAAATTAAAATAAAATTTTGAGACGAGAATCATGGGAATCATGCGTAATTTCGGTCGATTTTTTTACTAGAAAACTAGTTTAAAACTACTAAATTATATATACAAGCTTGTACGAAATCACGCGTGATCCCATAATCAAAACATACAAAATGGCGGCCGTCTCAACGAAGGTTGAATTCTGTGCTAAAATCACCAAAATTCGTCTAAAACTGGTAAAAAAAAACCACTAAAACATGGATTAGCCACATGGCTAATGGTGGTTTAAAATATTAGCCACAGGTAAGGGGATTCGCCCTGTGGCGACGTGGCGAGCGGCAGCGCACACCCAGCTTGGTTATACCGTTGGAGGCTTGCTGAGTGTTTACTATCCAGCAGGTCACAACAGCACAGCAAAAAGTTTTGCCACCCACCTGGTTAATCAGTTGCAGAAACTAATTGCTCTTTAATTGCTAACAGGTGGAATACCTCATTAAACATGGTTACAGTATGTTGACAATATCCCTCTTTGGTACATTTCATTAACTCCTTCACAGTCATATGACAGGTACAAACATGTCGTTCTGCCTTCAAACAGGGTGGACCAGGGTGGACAGGTACAAACATGGTGGACCTTCTGTTTGACCTGCACGTACACATCCAAAACAGCGACGACTAGCATAGTGTGTGCTTCAAATGCGAGGTGTGGCCAAAGGTGGGTAATGCTTTACACCTTTATATCCAACAATTCCGCTTATCAAGCATCTCGGTGTACTGTACCATAGATCGGTTAAAAAAAAATTGAAATGAAAAACACCCAAAACAACAAAGTTGATCGCTTTGAAGTGACCATAGTTCAGCTTTCTAAAGACACGATATGGAATATTGGACCAAACTACATCAAACATGAAATGGGATACAATAGTAATGAACTTGGGCCCTGTCTTTGTGTGCAGTTTCAAAAGAGGCCGATTTCATGTTCATGTCATATTCATTGGACCTTTAATACCAATATATAACCATGAGCAGGATGAGTAGCATGGCAGTTTGGCAGAGCTTCTTCTTCCTCTTGTGTATGTAGTACATGGTTGTGGTCAGCATCATTGGCTGGGAGCTCAGCTGTGCCACAGATGCAGTGCCATCATAATTGTGGGTTGGAGCAGGAATTTTGAATTTGGCCAGGGTGCTGGTGATAGGTCACCTACTCTTCGTGAATATAACATTCCAAAGCCAAACCTAATGCACTGTCGATAATCTGCTCTGTGTTTCAATATCCACAGTGGTTTTCAAAGCATCCAGGGTTTGATTGAAAAACATACAAAAAAAAAAACGTGTCATATTACACAGCTTCACAGCTGTCTAACAGAATTATGTCGAGTTATCTTACCGTACCCATGTTCCTGCAATGAAACGTATTTAAACAAAACAATTAATCTTCATGATATTTGGCAAAACAAAAAATTTGACCATGTTGGTGAAGAACACCCACAGACTAATGTCAGCAGAAATGATGGCCAGTTTCATGTCCATCCGAGGGTTTGTGCACACATTGATTCCACACTCTGCTTGTGAAACATAAGGATGACAGTTTGTACCAGGGCTGAGATTCAAACCCATACTAGACAGCTAAAAGTCAAGTGTGAGTACTCTAGCCTTTTACCAACCAGAGAGCTATGTTTACACACTAATATATTACCATACCAGGCCCTACACAACGGACGCAAACGTGTCAGGGAGGGATACCCCCGTCATTCTTGTTACAAAAACAGCTAAAATTGAAGAAAAAGCGACCGAAATTGAAACCAACACAGTAATTTCGGTCGCAATATGCAATATATGGAAACCAACACGTTATTTCACACATGAGCGTTGATGGAACAAGAACGGTTGTAACGGAACAAAGAGGCAAATCCAAAAGCAGGTGGGGAACGGAAGCATGATCGGTTATTTCCGTCGCGAACGTCCGAGACGAAACAAAAGCGGTTCATTCGGTTACTGTAGTGCGAGCAAGATGGGGATGCAGTAGAACGACCTGTTACGGTATGTAATTTTTATTGCTTGTGCCTCGAACATAAATGTAATATAGATATATATAGTGGGTAGTACCTGATGTAGTTTTAACAATTTATTAAACCGAATTTTGTTGTGATGATAATGTTTGGTTTGCCTGTATTTCGAGCCCCGAGTGAAGGATCGTAGTTGTGTATGCCAGTTCAACATAGGGATCGTGTATGGATCTTTTCAGTTTTTACTCTATTGTTTTTCTTCTGTTTATATTTTATAATTTATAATTATTCTTATTTATTATTATATTTTTCCGCCGCATTTTGCGGCCCTTTTCGCTTTAAAAATCATTTTCTCTGGAACGCTAAGTCGTCGACACGAAATTTTCACCATAGTATGTTTTTTTTGATAGCCAATCAGTAATTTTATGACGTCATTGGTCAGTGGTGCCGGCGCCTCTTGAAAAGCGATAAACTTTGGACCTCTGTATCTCTGAAACGTGCAATGGAAAAAATTTCGCTTGATACATTTTACTAAGTTCCTATGGGGAACAGGTATGATTTTCGTGACGTCATCGGTGAAGAGGTATGCCAGTGAAATTCGTTAAGTAGAACGCTGCGTGGAAAAATCTGAATTTTTTGTTCATCTACATCTATAATTAGCAGGCGCTATATTAGCTGTCATCTATAATTAACCGCCTATTTTATTATTCTTTTGCAGGCGCATCCTCAGCCACCTCACTCTTTGGGGTCTTGAGGCGTCTCCTGGGTAACCTCGCCGGGGTCTGAAGCGCCATGTTTTTTGGCCTGCTCAACCATGCCCAAGGCAGCAACGATTTCTTAACAATCGTTTTTTTTTTTTTAATCACTTTCTCTCATATTATTGAATGCCTGTTCATCTAGCTTACGAATCGCTGGATACATTGCAAAGTTTATAAACGTTTTGAGACACCAGCGTTGTGGCTTTATTTCATTTCTGACACGCCATGTGTTTTTTTGTATACATTGTCAAGGTTGTATAAGGCACAACAGCAATACAAACGGAGCAGAGGCAGGGGGGGAGAAGCCAAAACAGTGGGGCGTGAATTGATCTAGTGGGAAGGGAGGGATGGGCGGGGAACATGGGTAAACAAGATGGACACTACAGGGATTTCAGGTCCTTACACTTCAGGGACTTTCAGGAAGGAAATCAAGGAATTTGAAGGAGGTGGGTTTGGGGTGGATAACGGGGGTAGAAAAGATCAAGATTTTGGAATGGGGAAGATAAGAGATGGTGGTGAACAGCTGTTTTGAAGACCTGAAGGGAGGAATGGGATTAGAGAGTGTTGGGAGTTTGTTCCAGAGGGGGGGGGGGGGGGTAGGGAGAGAATTAAAGAATGAAGGTGAGCAGTAATTATTGATTCTGGTAGTTTACCAGAAGGGGTTTTTGGAGACTTGGTGCTGTGGAAATATGCGGGGGGGGGGGGGCTACGACCCCGATGCTGCGGTGAGAGAGTGAGAGACCCAATGACTCAGCTTCATCACAGGAGATACCACTGATCCTAAAAGCTGCCATAACCTCAAGAATCTCTTAAGCTAAGTTGAAATACAAAATTTTAACTCCAGAATTGAACTTAGCAGCAGTTCTGACTGCTAAAAAAAAAAGTGTTCATTTGTCCAATTTGGACATATTTGACATTTCGGCGTCTCCATGAGGTGTTTAATAATAGAATGGATCGGAGATCGCTAATCGTTTGCCAAGCCAGCCGTTCCTTATCAACCATTTCATTTTTAGTGCTTCCTTGAGTGTTTAAGCCACTTGGTGAGCTCTCTACAATATTCGCACTGTCACTGAATACTGTATATTAATCGACTTGAACAAAGTTCAGGGGCCACTCACCTGCATTTGGCCTCGCGTTGTTCTGCGGTGCATCAGGCATTGGCTGGCTCACTGTAAATGTGCAATTTTATTTTACCCCACACATTTCCCCTCTTTGTACGATCTTCTTTCATTATACGGCATGTGGCAACAGATATAAATACATACAGTAAAAAATTTTAAAATGGTTTGTTTGCAAAAGTGGCAACAGTTTCATTGGATTTCTAGGTGAAAACATTCGGCGAGCACTCTTCAAGCTTCGATGTTGATACTGCGGTTCGATACTGGAGTTAGAATGGCAAAATAAATTAGATGATAATTTATTTCATGAGATGATGCAATAAATTATAAATTTGATGGTGAAATCCCCCATGCTTCCCCATCCTCTGTTAAGGGGACTATAAAAGACTGACTATTTAGTTTTGAATTTAAAACTGTTTCCCCATAAGATAGCATGTACGAACAAGAAGGGCACTCAGTGGAGCACATACCTCTCTGCCAGGCTGAACAATTTACATTTTGTATCCCACTGACAGGCCAGATCTGGATTCGGACCTGAACTAAAAGTTAATCGGCTTGTTCTTGTCACCTAACCAACTCATCCACCACGTGTCATCCGAATCTGTCCATAACTTTTTGAGATATCATGCTATATATCGTTGTAGCCCGATCACTCGATGGTGAAGAATCACTTAAAAAAATTCTCGGATCCGAATCCGGATTTGGATCTTCACCAAAATGGAATCGATTTTTCCTTGCTACAAACCCAACCTCTCCACTAAGATTCGTCCAGATCCGTCCACAACTTTTTGAGATATCCTGCTATATGTCATTTTAGACCTATCACTTGATGGTGAAAAATCACTCAGAAAATTGTCGGATCTTCACCAAAATCAAATCAGTTTGTCCTTGTGACCTACCCAAGCTCTCTACCAAATTTCGTCCAAATCCATCCACAAGTTTTTGTGATATTTTGTTCACAAACAAAGACAGACAGACAGGGGTGAAAACATAACCTCCATCCACCTTCGGTTGTGGAGTTAATCATATTCGGAGTGAGTCGACCGGAGGGGTGCAAAGGTCGCTGCATGTATGAGTAAGCATGCATGCAGGCAGGCCTATGCCAGGTAGATCGCATGGGTTTTAAATGCTCCCACCCGGTTTTATATAAAACTCGGAGGTTAAAAAGAATGTTGTTGTTTGGGCACATTTTCGCCCTTCCCTTCCCGCCCTCACGCGCCTTGCCCTTCTTATTCGCTATCTTCCATTCCTTCCCTCCAGTGTCTTCCCTTCCCCTCCCTCACGCCCTTCCTTCTTATACGCTATCTTCCCATTCCCTTCCCTCACAGTGTTTCCCTTCCCCTCCCCTCACACTGACTTCACCTCCCTTGTGCTGCCTTCACTTCCCTCACACTGATTCTGTTCCCTCACGCTACCTTCCCTTCAATCACATGCCTTCTACACTCCCCTCAGCTTATTCCTCCCCTCCCCGCTTCCACATGGACATCACCGGCAATCACCGTGCACTATTATTGTCCTGTTTTTTCATTCAATTCCTGTATGACACCCCTCCCCCCCCTTTCTCCATAAGTCCCACTACCAAAAGAAAAGTCAAGAACCTCCCAAACCCCCCCCCTCCCTTCACATCCCCTCACGGAGTGTATAGAGACATTTGGGTTACCTCCTCCCAAACACCACTCCCCTCCTTTCCTTGCTCTTCCCCCCTTCCTAGCTCCCCTCTTCCTCACCTCCTCACTCCCCCCTTGCTCCACCTCCCCTCTCCTACTGTCTCTTCCCCCCTCCCTCCATCCACTCCCTCCTTCTCCCCCCCCCTTTTCATTTCCCGTCAGCGAAGCGACAGGTTGTTGTATTTGCTAGTATCCAATAAATAGCTGCTATGATTGTCCTGTAAATCGTCTTTTCCTGAGCTTTGCCTTGTTTTGCACTCTTTCCTCACTCACAGAGCATAGCATTCTCGAGTTAAAAACCTTTAAAATCATAAAGGTTTTAAACAAACCCAATTTAAGAACAAATCTTTGATTTTTTAGATGCATACTTATAACACAGTCGTAATATGAATCGCTATAGTGGAGGTATTTTGAATTTTCATAAAACCTTTTTATGTGCCTCTACTGACGAAGTCACTGGAGGCATTACGTTTTCGGGTTGTCCGTACGTCCGTCCATGCTACTTTTCTTTGTTTTCTCTGCAACCGCTTATCCGATTGGAACAAAATCTTTACTATATGTGCGACTACTCATGTAGAATGTTTCATTGATAATTATGAGGTCATAGGTCATAGGTCATGTGTTGTGACAGCCATGTTGGAAAAAAAGGAAAAACTTTGTTGACCTCTGGATCTCCAAAACCACTCTGTGAAAAAAAAAATTGAAACTTGGCACGTGTCCAGTACTCCCCATGGGAAAGTGTGATTTTTTTTGTTGTTGATGACGTAGGTGGCTTCGTTATGACGTTATAATTGCATACGTTGAGCGTTTTATCCGATCAGTATAAAAATTTTGAAAGTCATCTGGGGCTAAATTGGATGGGGTGGGGGAAGGGGGGTTGATGACGTCATCGTTCATGTAGTTCGACAGCCATATTTCTTTTTAAAACATAAAAACCTTCACAATTCTTCTTCGAAATGGCTGAACAGATCGAGTTGAAACTTTACACATATAATAGCCAATCTATGAGGACTAAAAAGTTCTCCACCTATGACGTCAAAGGTCACATGGTTTGGCAGCAATGATTTTTTTTTGAAGAATAAACCTTTAAAAATCTCCTTCTCTAGAATGGCTTGACAGATCGAAGGGAAACTTCACCCACATGCTCTCCAAGCCTTGGGGATACCAGGGTGTTCACAAATAATGGATCACATGGTCTGGCAGCCATATTGGATGGAACAAAAATCTTAAAACAATTCTTTCTCTTGAATCGCTTCATCAATCAACGTGAAACATCACATTATGATCTAGTATTCATGGGGAATGTATGTTTTAAATTTCAATCTGATCAGACACATGGTCTGGCAGCTATAATTATTTAATATTTTTAATCTGCGTTCAGGGATTTAAATTAAACTTGGTGCAAGTATATATGATGATGTAATAATGTGGGCAGAGGCATATCCTGGTGATATCACAACGTCGACGAGTGCCCTTCAAGTTACATATAGTACTGTACAGTACTTGATTAAACCTGCATTAACACTTTCAAACGCTATTGATTACAAAGTGTTTCTTATTCCAACTCAAAGCACCCGCTCCAGCCAGGAGTCACCAGGGGGGTTCATGGTATAATCTTTATTATTAATACTACAGCAGAGTACCCACCCTACGGGCGATGGTGTACCAAGCATGCAACACATTCTGACACATCCCTCTATTTGGGTGGTGTATACGCAACGGACCACTGCATTGATCGCTCCAGAAAATAAAATTAACCCAGGTTACGTATCTGAAACGAAAACATGCGTACTGCTTATGTGCATATATATATATAATGCAGTGTGGTTATTTGCTCGGATAATTCCAATTGCACCCCCACCCTCTTCCCAAAGGAAGAAAATTCCAAGATGGAGGAAAAAAAAAATTTATTTCAAAACTTGATGGAATCAAACCAAACTTGCACAACTTCAGGGTGCACTCATTAATCCCTGAAAGTTTCAGCTTCCTCGGTCAAATCATCTCAGAGGAGTTGAGATTACATAGATACATGCATAAGCATACATACAGGGTGTTTTAAAAAGAGTGATGCAACTTTAAATGGTGATTTACAAAGAAACAGAAACCTCAGGAACAGGAACCAAACATTTCTGGAAAGCTTATAACATGGTATTTTCTATCACTGATTGCTATTGCAGCAAGTCACTGCTAGAGTTAGTGAGAGCCCAAGGTCTGAAATTGGCATTTACGCAAAATCCTTGTAATTTTGTTCTCAATGTGTGCCCCTGCGTGGTTTAGCAGGTATTGATCCTGACTCCAACGTTCTGTCCAACTTTCCTGTTGGTCTCATGTGGCACTGCCAGGAGGTAGTCTGACACCTGCTTCAGATCATCCAGTGTGGCAGGGTGGTTGGCATAGACAGAGCCCTTGGCAGTCCCACAGAACCAGTAGTCCAGAGGGTTCAAGTCTGGGCTATGGGGTGCCCAGTCATGAGCGGTACCTAGGGCAACGAGGCAGTTTCTGAAGTGCTGCTGCAGGAAAGTGATGGTGTCACCAGCTGTATGCGGAGGTGTACCATCCTGCATAAACCAGGTCGGCTGAGCTGGTTTGGGGTGACCTTTTGGGCTAGATCATGATGGAACTTCTGGAGCGTGGCCCGGTGGCACTCAGCCTTGATCGTCACTGTCCTGTTGGTGTCATTCTCAAACCAGTAAGGCCCCAACGTTCCCCACCTGGCATTGAAGGTGCAGAAGCATTTGACCTTTGGCCCTTTCAGGTACCTCTCAGTGATCTCCTCAGGTGGTTCTGCCCCCCAGAAAATGTTGTTGTGATTGTTGATGTCACTGTTCAAGTGGAAATCGGCTTCATCACTGAAGTAGATCAGATTGATCCAGTTTGGGTACCGCTCCATCCCATCACTGAGCCAAATGCACATATCAATTCTTCTCATGTCATCCTCACTCAGTTTATGCCTAATAGAGATGATGTATGGGAAAAGCTTCAGTTCCTTCGTGAGGATATGCCGGACTGATGTTGGTTTGATTCCGAGCTCCCGGTCGCACCGGCGGTGGGACTTCTTGGCACTATTCACTGCAGACTCCCGCACGGCGTCGATGTTGGCTTGGTTCTTGGTTACTGCTGCTGGCCTGCCACTGTTGCCCTTGCTCTGGTTGTGCACTGTACCCTTGTGCTCAAAATGTTTCACAATACGTTGAATAGCATAATTTGTGGGTTCATCGTGTGGTCTGAGGTCGTATTCCCGGCAGAACCTCTGGCAGGTGTCCACATATGATTTCGTATCATACCACAGAGCCACCACTTTTGTCTTCTGCTTCACTGTCAATGGCATAGTTGAGCAACGGAGCTAAAAATCCCAGGGAACAAATGGCACGATAGCACAACCAAACTCTGAAAAGGAAAACGGTATAGGTCAAAAAACAAAACAAACAAAGAAATGGCAGGAAGTTAAAGTTGTATCAATCTTTTTGAAACACTTTGTGCACATTACATGTACTAGTACGTGGCCGTACATGCAAAAAAAACTCAAACCGCGTGCCAGAAACGACGAAACCAAGAGCGGGGTGTGAGTTTGGGGGGGTTCAAGGTGGCGCCGTATGTGGCGTGGCCAAATACGTGCAAACCAAAAAATAAAAAAATTTACCCCCCGCCCCAAAAAACCCCCAAAAATAAAACTTTCAAACAACCACACAGGCCGTTCCTTCGCTTCGTAAACGATGACTGGATGGGGCATTGTGTTTTATCTTAAATGCGGTCATAAGAAATTCGAGAAATCATTAGAATCAGTAGTCATTCACTGATCTCCGAGAGTCCATACATTGTAACCCGTAATGGGGAACGCGGCTGAGGATCTCTTTCCCAACGGCCACACCTACGCAGCAACGTGTCCTGTCATTGGTTGGTAAATAAATGGCCATAACACTTGGGAAGTACTTGTCCGATTAATATTGTTGCAAATTCGCGCCCGTCGGCGTGCGATCGACCACGTAACTGGAATCGCGGTACGTCGCCCACCG
>CM068960.1:81379845-81392662 GCA_035128595.1 Eptatretus atami | reverse complement strand
GCCTCGACGGTTCTGATTAATTATCGGGCGTCCCGCGCCCACTCAAACCTTTACGTAAAGCAAGATGGAGACCCACAAAGGAAAGGACGCAGCGAAACGGGGCAACAATTCAACAAGAAAGCATTTATTACACGCACACAGATAGACACATAATCACAGCATGTATTTATAGCAAGTTAAAACAAACACAACAATGCAGAGCTACGACCGAATACGCGTACACTCGGCAACACTATACAGTTCTACTTGACGGACTCGCGCCACACACACACGTTCACACAAAACCCAAAAGAAATGGAAGTCGCGACTTCCCTGCCTCGAGTCCTTGGCGACCGTCCTCTGACGTGGCCCGTCTGGCCGTGACTCCGTGCTCGACGTGGTCGGCGAGGCTCTCCGGCGTGCCTCGTGCCTGCCCGTGCTGGCCCCTCGACGCCACGGACCGAGCACCGACTGCGTAAGAGCCGAACCACGAACACACCGGACTGAGAGCACCGAGCGAGAATACCGAACCAAGAGAGACCCACCAAGAAGAACGAATACCGAACAAGGAGAACCACCAAGAGAGAACCCACCAAAGAGAACCCACCAAGAGAGAACCGAACCAAGAGAGAACCACCAAGAGAGAACCATACCGAACCAAGAGAAGCACAAGAGAGAGAGAGAACCGAACAAGAGAGAACCACCAAGAGAGCACCACCAGAGAGAACCACCAAGAGAGAACACCAACGAATACCGAACAAGAGAGCACGAACGCCGAACCAAGAGAGCACGAACACCTCCTGCGCCTCCGACTCTTATACCCCGCGCCCCGCCCCGTTCTTGGCTCCACCCTCCTTCGAGGGCTTCGAGAAGGGGGCGTTCCCTCTCGTTCCCCTCCCCGCGCCATGCGGGGGCGAGGAAAATCCGTCCTGGGCCGGGCCAGGGAAGAAAACAGCGGGAAACCGCGCGCCCTCGCTGTGGTGATTTCTTCTTTCCCTTCTCGCGTTCGACGGTTTCCAACGCGGAAACCGTCGTACGTGGACCGCGGAGGATGGCGTTCGTTGGTGTGGGTAGTGGCGAAGATGGTGGTGGTGTTGTGAAATGGCGTGTTGGAGTGGTGGCGTGGTTGAGGTTGAATGTGGTTGGTTCGAAATAATGAAAGAACAGAAAAACGACTAACTCAAAGTGTCGCAGCCCGAATGAATCACATTAATTCCCTCTAAACAATGGTTTGGGCTAACTATACATGTACTTCAGAAATACCTCACCTACGGGACTGAATGGTGTTTGCGAATTTCCACAGCCGTAACACTACCCTCCCTTTTACAGACTCGTCCCGAGTCGTCAAATTATCGTGTGCCATCATGTGTAGTTCTCCCTAGTACGTTTTACCTTCGGATCTGAGTGCGACATTCATGGTATTCGTGTCCCAAATAAATAACCTGAGGGCTGAGTAACTAACTAAACAAACCCACTCATACGGACGACTTAAATAAAATTGCCGGCGCTAAGACATACACCGGGGCGCACTCAATTTACAATACAACTTAACAACTTAACCTTATAAATTTACACTAAACATGGCCAGGATCAACGGACTCTGCAGAAAAGGCAAAGAGCAACCGGCGCACGGGCCGCCACTGCAGGCCCGTGTTGTAGCTGCAACAGGAAGTTCCTGCAGCTTGCAAACTGTTGTAACGACGATCCTGGCGCACATGGCAATGAACAAGGGGGAAAGCAAAATTGAACAGAACGGGCCGGTGAACATGGGCAGTGGTATGCATGGCAAAGATAGCAGGCAAACACAGCTGCAGAACAAGGCGCTGCAGGCGAATCCGGACAGGCTTGCAGCAAAACGCAGCCAGCCGATGAAGTTGGCGGCCTCTTGCCGTGCAGTGCAGGTTGGTGGAGGGAGTGCGGTGGTGCTGGCCACTCGCAGAAGGGGGCTCGGACCACCTACTGTCTCCTCCCACTATCGCTTGCCTGTCACTGTCCATACCACCCTTAATTTGTCAAAAACCATTTAGCCCAATTAAATTTTTTTTTTTTTATCTTTAATTTCACTTCCCCACTATAATCATCCTATCCCCTTTATCGTCCTTGTTCGGCTAACTATCGTCACCTAGCCTACTCCAACCCCTACGTTCCTCCGGAGGGAATAAGGGAGAGCTAGCGTCCTGTGTCGAGGCCAATAAAGCCTCAAGATGGCTCCCAGACTTCAGCGATCTCTAACCCAAAGTGGGTCCAGCGGCCACAACGTGAGCGAGGATGGATGGTGCGTAGGGGTACACTTCCTAATCTACCCTATCCATTAACCTTTAAACTACCCGGGGCTTTCAACAACGCCTCTCGCTTAATCTATTGGTTCTAAAACCAGATTCCCGTCGCCTGTGTTGGTGTCTTACAATTTCGGGCCTCGCCTCCATTTTCTTCCCGTGCCCTCACACGGTCTCATGGCTGGGACGCGGGCTCCCCTTGGCAGGCACGACCCTCTGCCGAATCCCCTACAATGGCACCCCGGGCACTACACTGCCTCGAGCTACCAGCTCCCTAAACACCGGGAGTGCCTCCATGGCGACTCCCTGAAACGCACACGTGGCAGGCTGGCTTCCCGGGCCCCTTCCGAGGGTCACCCGTGCCCACGACACTGCCACGCGGTAATGGCGCCCCGGCCCCGCACAAGCGGGCGCACCGTCCACTCGCTATCCCGGCCCCCATGGGCCTTGGCTACCACGGCCGACTATCCGGTGCCCGGGGTACCCACTCAGCGATACTCACCGTTCGCAGCCACGCTCCCAGCCGTCAACAGGGCTCCTGCACCCTCCAATGGGTATCGAGCCTACTCCACCAACAACAAAACGACTTCCATTTGGTCAATTAACTAACCCAGCTAACTCACTCTACACTGACCTGGGGTCCCTTGGGCGGGAGTCACTCCTCCCCCAATCACTCATCGCACCATGCATTCCACATTCGCTCCAAACACACAGACCCGCTGGCCTCACTCACTCAACATGTCTCACACAACTCACCAACTCTCAACACACACACCGCTGAATCCTGCCGTCCTTCTAACTACCTCCCTAACTAACTCGTGCTCCCACGTCATCCCTTAAACTATAGCACGTTCCATTTAACACTACGTAGCTAAGCTACGTCCCCTCTACACATCCACAGTCTGTCACTGTCCTCCAAATCATCAAAAATCACTTTCCCAACCTAAATCTGACTAACATCCCTCTACCTAATCCATTCACGAGCCCCATGAGGACTTACCCCTGCCCCATGAAGCCGTCTAGCTATGCTAACCCTTCCCCTAGCTAGTTCCATCCTGTGCCAGGGTAAGGGGTCTTCACCCTTACCGGGAATCTGTTCACCGAAAGCGAGGCTTGCTTTGTTAATTTTTTTTATTCCAAATTCTGCGCAGCACCAGCGCGGCAACTCGCAGCTCGCGCACTTTGCACCTTGCCCGTGACGTCATGCAGCTGCACGTGTACTCGTCCCTCTTGGACGGTACCATCCGGCAGGGATTCACCCTCCTGCCGGATTCCAACCCCACGTGCAGCCATGACGTCACCCTGTGCACCCCCAGAAGCAAACCTCGCACTCCGAGGCTCCCCACGCGAACACCTGTGCTCTGCCCGTTGGAGCTTAACACAAGCTCGCGTGGAGAACCCGTCCGGTCAAATCCGAAATCCTGCCTAAACTTTGTCCGTCCGCGGGATCGGCAAATCCACCGCTGGCGTTCCCGGACCGGTTTCATCCCGCAAGCGAGCACGTGGGGCCTCGTGCGTTGCACAGCACGGACCTCGCGCTTGCTGCTGGGTGAACCGGCGCGGTGCCCACAATAGCTACAGCGCTACCGGCCTTGTCTCTCTGTCGCCGTCATCGCATTCGACCCAGCACACCTGCGTGTCACGACGCACAGACTCCACTCCAACACACTCACATCGGGAGACGCGGCTGCATGCTCACGCATGCCGACCATCATCTCCCTTACATACAGAGACCTCACACACACGGTCTCTCTCGCACGGATCCTCTCACTGATGCATGCCACTCCTTGCACACACCATATTACTCACACACGCGGGGCACTCACCCGCGGTGCCTCATCCACACACGGCGTGTGGAGGCACGCACTCCGGCACACTTGCCACCCCACCACTCACACACGGGGTCGCTTCCACACACGGGGACACACTCACACCTTGCACCACAACCGGGACAACCACACTGGGGATTTGTGCTGCCACAAGGGGTTCCGGGGCCTCTATACCCCCCAAGCTGCATGTGCACTATCCACAGCACTCGTCCCTTCAACTCCGCTTGGCACGACCGAACCCACCTGGTCGTGATTCGCCTCAAGGGGGCAAACTCCCTCCCTCGTTCCTGGAGGAGGCCATCCAGCTGTTTGCACCGGGTCACAACACAGTCCACCAGCTCACCCATTAAGCCTCGCTAACTCTGTGTGTGTTCTGTTCTTTACCCCGTCTTTATCATGCAGTCTCTCCTCTACTTTCTCTACTCCCGTGTCTCTATACATTTCTCTCCTTGTTCCCTATTTCTGTTTCTTTCTGGAGTTTTTCCATCTCTCTGGACTTCAATTTTATTCTTCCTTCAGTTCATTAATTTCAAACTCGTATAGTTTTTGTTTTCTCTCCCACTCTTCCTCATGCTTCTCATTTTCCAATCTCATCGTTTCTTTCAATTGGCTCATTTCCTTCCTGTGTTTCATTCGCTGTTCTCGCATTACCCTCTCGTTTCCTCTCCTGTCCTTCCTTCTCCAGTTTCATGGTTTGCTTCATTTGGTGAATCTCTCTTCTTGTGTTCACCTGCTGCTGTCCTTACTCTTCCTTGTTTCTTCTCCTGTCTTCCTTCGCAGTTTCATGGTTTTCTTCATGTGGTTAATTCCCTTTTGTGTTTCTATTCGCTGTACTTTGTCTACCTCTTCGCACTCCAGCCTTGCCTTTTCTCATTGTCACCTCTGGCTTCATGTTCTTTTTTTCTACCCATTGTCCTCTCGCTCTTCCCTCTCCAATCTCGTTGTGTCCTTCAATCTCCTGTCTCTCCTCCTGCTTCATTCCTTGCTCCTTCACTTCTCCTCGTATTCCAACCTATTTTTTCCTTTGTCGTTCAGTTTCAATTCATACTCTTTCAGTTTTTCTATTCCACTGTCTTTCTTGTCCTCGTTCTGCAATCTCGTCATTTCCTAGTGACAGATTTCTTTCTCCTGTCTCATCCTTGTTCTCCCAGTACTCTTTCTTTTTCCTCTTTTAACACTCTCAGTTCGTTTTGTAGTTCGTCTCTTTGTTTGTGTGTTCTGTAACTCAGTTTTCTTCTCTAATTCTTTTCTCATCTCCGCACCCTCCGACCTTGCTTTGGCTTCTAACTGTTCTTCCGTCTTGCCCTTGTGTTTGTCTATCCGTCTTCCCAGTTCCTCTGTCTCCGTTTTACCTCCCGTCCCAGCTTATCAACTCTCTTCGTCGTGTCTTGAAGTCTTTTCTCACACTGATCATTTTTATTTCCTTCGTGCACGTCTCCCGAATTATTTTTTCCTCACCCGCCTTCACCGCGCCTGACAACCGTTGCACCCCCTCCCTGCTCGTTCGCTCCCACACGTGGCGTCGCCATTACGCACTTCGCTGTTGTTGCCTTCATGCCGCCTGCAGGCTCCGGCCCATTTGCTGCGTTTCACCCCGCATTTCTTTTATTCTCTCTTCATTCCTTGCGCATTTGTTTCCACTATTCGTTTTCATTTCGTCTGTGTTTGTTTCCATTCTGAGTGCGTTTCCATCCATTTTTTCGTTCATTCCATCCATTTTGCCGTTCATTTCGTTTGGTTTGTTTCCATCTGCTTGTTCACTCCTTTTATTTCGTTTTTCATTCCATCCATTTTTCCGTTCATTTCTGCCAGCATGGCGAATAGCGGGCCATATTAAGTGCACTTGGCTGAGCAGATTCGGCGAGGATCGGGGGGTTTTGGTGGAGGGGGAGGGGAGGTGTTATTACACCGCGGCCGCCGCCGCACCTATTTCGGGCTCTGCGTTTGGTTGGGGGAGTAATTGTTCCTGCACACCAATGTCCTGCTCGGGGTCTACATCCTGGGCCATGGATCCTACATTACTACACACCTATACATCTCTCATCACGCCCCGCGCTCCGCCTCGCCTTGAACGCCATTATTCCACGTAGGGGTAATTTAGCTCGCTCGTAATTTGGAGGGAATCGGCGGGGTCGCTCTCACCACTGGACGATTCCCGTGAGTTTAGCTTGGAGACAAGAGAGTCCGTTATCCCACTCCTGACACCAGTGTTGCGAATTCGCCCGCGCCCGGCGTGCGATCGACCACGAACTGGAATCGCGGTACGTCGCCCACCGGACGGACAATTCCGTCGTGACCCTCCGGACTAACGCCGGGATCTAGTCACGGGTGGGCCTTTCGGCCTCACCACGATCGTGCCAATTGGCACCCGCGTGGGATAGGGTTGTTCGCCAAACTCGACCTACCTAAGTACCACGCGGATGGTAAACCGGGCGACCGCACCTCGCCGCAGGTCGACTTCGGACACGGGCCGCTTAAGCGATCCGTTCCGTGCTATCGGATAACCGAGCGTGTTATCGTCGGCCTCGACGGTTCCTGATTAATTATCGGGCGTCCCGCGCCACTCAAACCCTTTACGTAAAGCAAGATGGAGACCCACAAAGGAAAGGACGCAGCGAAACGGGGCAACAATTCAACAAGAAGCATTTATTACACGCACACAGATATACACATATATCACAGCATGTATTTATAGCAAGTTAAAACAAACACAACTGCAGAGCTACGACCGAATACGCGTACACTCGGCAACACTTATACATGTTCTACTTGACGGGACTCGGCCACACACACACGTTCACACCCAAAACCCCAAAAGAAAATGGAAGTCGCGACTTCCCTGCCTCGAGTCCTTGGCGACCGTCCTCTGACGTGGTCCGTCTGGCCGTGACTCCGTGCTCGAGCGTGGTCGCGGAGGTTCTCTCCGGCGTGCCTCGTGCCTGCCCGTGCTGGCCCTCGACCCGACTGAGCCAGCACGACTCGTAAGAGCCGAACCGAGCGAACAGACCGCAAAAGACCACCGTCGACCGCGACAGAGACACCGACGAAAACCGAACACCAGAGAGAGCCCACAAGAGAACGAATACCAGAACCAGAGAGAACCCACAAGAGAGAACCACCAAGAGACCAACCAAGAGAGAACCACCAAGAGAGAACCAATACCGAACCAAGAGAGAGCCACCAAGAGAGAGAGAACCGAACCAAGAGAGAACCACAAGAGAGCACCACCAAGAGAGAACCACCAAGAGAGAACCACCAAGAGAGAACGAATACCGAACAAGAGAGCACGAACGCCGAACCAAGAGAGCACGAACGCCTCCTGCGCCTCCGACTCTTATACCCCGGCGGCCCGCCCCTTCTTGGCTCCACCCCCTTCGAGGCGCTTCGAGAAGGGGGGCATTCCCTCTCGCCCCCTCCCGCGCCATGCGGGGGGCGAGGAAAATCCGTCCTGGCGCGGGCCAGGGAAGAAACAGGTGGGAAAACCCGCGCGCCCTCGCTGTGGTGATTTCTTCTTTCCCTTCTCGCGTTCGACGGTTTCCAACGCGGAAACCGTCGTACGTGGACCGCGGAGGATGGCGTTCGTGTGTGGGTAGTGGCGAAGATGGTGTGGTTGTTGTGAAATGGCGGTGCTGGCGTTGTTGGAGTGGTGGCGTGGTGAGGTTGAAGTGTGGTTGGTTCGAAAATAATGAAAGAACAGAAAAACGACTAACTCAAAGTGTCGCAGCCCGAATGAATCACATTAATTCCCTCTAAACAATGGGTTTGGGCTAACTATACATGTACTTCAGAAATACCTCACCGAGGGACCTGAATGGTGTTTGCGAATTTCCACAGCCGTAACAATATAAAACCTTGAAAAGGCACATCCTCAGGTCCCAGCAACATAGCTGGCAAGTTTCAATTAGATCGGACCAATGGTTGTCGAGAAACAGCGGTCACAGACACACACAGACACAGACACACACACACACAACACACACACACACACACACACACACACACACACACACACACACACACACATTGCTGGAATTATAGATAGATATGTATATGTATATTTTATATATATATATATATAGCTATGGTTTTGACAAGATAGTTGAAGAGTAAAAACGGACTGCATCAGTGACATTTTGGATGCCAATTCACGTTGTTGTTGGTTGATTACCAACAGAGAGGACGAATATGGAAGGAAGATTTTAGAGGTTTTCATGAAGTCACAGTTGGATTTCTTGATTTTGTGATTGTGGGATCTGTAGTTCCACCAAAATGTAACAAGGAACACACCATGTGAAGGCCATCTCTCCGAATTCAAACCAGAATGCCAAAAAAGCTGACTCAATGAAACCTTTCCTGTTTTGTTAGCACAGTAACTTTACTACTCACAATACTACTACTACTGCTACTGCTACTACTTTTAACGCATCCAATTTTTCCCACCTTCACGTGGGGTCGGCCAGGTGATGTTTTTGGGCCAAATCTGAAATCACGAACCCGCTGGTCAGGTCTGAAGTTTAACTGAAGGATGTAGGAATTTATAATTTGTTCAGGGTGCTGGTGATAACTAACCTACTAATCACAAAGCACGCGATGCTATCTTGAGTGTCCACCAATATAATCAATGCTGGCAGACGGATCCACCTGTTTAACATCTTTCTGATGCTTGATGCACAACTCGAAGTAACAACTTGAAAGCGAAACACCGAGGCAAATTTTTGTTCATAGTCGGGTCAAGATTCAAACCCAGGCTAAACAACTGAAAAGCAAGTGTGCATACTTCGAAATCTACCCAACCAGCCCCATTTCCAATGAATGCAGTGCAATGTTATTAAATACAAAACTTTCCAAGTTTGATGAATCATATAAAAGGGTATTTATGAAAACTATACAATGTTTAAGTGCTCATTATTTATTAACACATTGCTGCCACGCGATGTAAAATTAACAATGCAGCACCTGCATGTATACTTCAGGTAAACCAATCTAAAATGATATAATTTATTACTGTAGTAAGCGAGCACACAATAGAAAACATAGGAACAGGATTTTTGTTTATTTATTTATTTACAGGTTTGTTTGCTTTTTCATCGACAAGCTAGCAGCTCTTATTCCTTAAACATATTTTACTGATGCTCATTTTATTTCCTTGTATCATTTCGTATTTCTCTCAGTTTCTTGCTCTGCTGTATTCGATTTTGTAACATTTCCATGTGCAATTTCTATCAAGGCAGTTGCCATATTCCCATACCCAGTATAGTCACGTGCTATATGTCTACATTGGGAAACTGCTCCAAGTATGCTTTACTTTGTAACATGACAATTCACAATCCCACAATAATGCCAAGTTGTGACTGTGATAAAAACATTTGTTCGTCTCCAGATTTCACACCAATCGAGTGCTGCATGGTCAACACTATGAAAGCCAATTGAACATTAGCTGAGAGTCCCTTTGAAATGTGAGAACACTGTCACAATGTGCAATGGGTTTGATTGCTGATAAAATATGACTTAAGTAAACACTGCCATCCTGGTCCAGACCAATCAGGTGCGAAACCGCATACATGTTCACATCCAAACCTGAGTCATTCAATCATTCATTCATTCATTCATTCATTCATGCTCACTGTTCATCACTGGGATACTGGTTGCATCTATTTTGGAGAGCACAGTATGCTTGGTGATTGTAGAAGACTTTATATAAGCCGAAAGGCTTCAAAGTTTCTTAAGGATATGGAACAGCGATGTGTTGCCCTGACGAGCCCCAATAAGGGCTGAACTAGTCAGTAGCTTCGCTTTTCATCTGCTTGGTGACAGCATTCGACGTTGACATATTTACAGTGCTACAGGCCCTTCTTGGTTTGTAGTCATGACATTGTTGTGACAGTATTGTTATGTTTGTGGAGTAGATGGAGGAATTTCAGAGGAAAGATAGGATTGTATTGAGTTGATTGGTCCGTGGACGTGTAAGAGACAACTCAATGTAGATTAAGTAGGGAAACTGTGAGCTTAAGTGTTACGTGTCACCGCACGGAGGGTGGTGCTGTGTTAATTAGGTAGGGGTTAAAGATATTTTCACCCTGTATGTAATTGCCCCAGTGACCTTCTCCGATGTTTTTGTATTTCAAGACCGGCGATAAAAAGGGATCATGTCCTTAAAACAACAACCGAGCTGCATGTCCAAGCAGGCAGAAAACCCTGCCTCGAGGGGGACAGCGAGCAAACCACGTCCCTGGAGTGGATGATTGATGGGAGGGAGGAGGAAAAAGTGAGGTTTGGGGTGGGAAATGAAGAAGAACGGCACTGGGGGGGGGGGGGGGGATAGCGGTTGGAGAGAGCCGGTGTAAGGAGAGTGAGGTTAGTCAGAGTCTTGTGTGGGGGACAAGTAGGAGTCGAGACGAAAGCTCAGGGCGGGACAGAAGCGAGAGAGGCAGGATCGCCGATTGAAAAAGAAAGGCATTACGACTGGCTTCCCCTCCCCACGGTGAAGAATACTGCACGATTCTTGTGTTCGTGCTGAGGCGAATTCACTTATGTGGAGGAGCAAGATGCTGGCCATTGGCTTTTGGCTGAATCGTGTGGACCAGCCTCGAAGCCTCGTGTTGAGCCATCGGGGGAAAGAGACGGTGCCATTCTGCAAAGCAGCGTCGGTGAGGGCGATTGATGAAATAAGCTGCATGGGCAGTCTCTGAGCCACGGTGTTGAGTCGCGCTACCCAAATTGCCTCCTGTACGTTTGCTCACCCACAGAGTGGCGGCATGCCATTTTGGGTGCGTTTTCCCATGCAGGCCAACACGGTTCGACCCCAATGCTCATAAAAGATCACTACTGGAAGCTAAGTGGCAGAATAAAGGGGGATTTTTATTTATTCATTTGTCCCCTTGTCTGTATTTAAGTGTGTGGATGGACCTTGAAATTAAATGTAGTTTTACCTCAGGTTCCGTTTTTATTATTACCCTTTGAATTATTACCATTGTAAATATTTGATTCCTTTTCCTTAAACCCCATATATATTTAAGTTGCTTGTATTGTCTATTTGTCATGGGTTTGATATAACCCCCAGCGCTGTGCTTCCGTTTGCTCCCTCCTCGCCGCCCTCCTATTCTGCACGTGCTATAATCTCCCAAGAATCTCGGCTGTAAGCCTCCAAGGGAAATCGTTCAGCTATCTGTCCAGGTCGGGCCAAACCCCCTGGACATGACAAAACTGGTGTCAGGAGTGGGATTTTTTTGAGCCCCCCCCCCCCCCCCAACCATGACAATTGCAACAGGGTGGGAATTTTGAATACATCGGGACCACGATATTTGGTGCGAGCTAAAGTTAAAAAGAAAAGAAAAGAATTGGGAATCTAAATTGTTAAACGATCGCCTCTCTCCCATCGAGGGAAAGGGAGTTGGAGGACTGAAGTTCAAATTGTACAGTTAATTGGTGTCGGGAGAAAGGAACACTGGGAAATATATGTGTATATATATATATATATATATTATTATATAATATATATATATATATATATATAATATATATATAGTTACGGTTCTCGGAACCGTATGCATACAACATACAGGTGTCCAAAGTCAGTTATTCCATTAATATACGTGCAGATAGATCCTTTCCTTGTGTGTAGTGGGTGGACACGGGGGTGTGTTACGATGGGCTTTTAGTTAGGTTAATAAATCATTTTCTTCCCTTTTATTTTATTTCCCCTTTTATTTGATCCACAGTATCTTCATCTCGCTTGCTGCCCTCGTTTCGCTGGCCACAGCGTACCAGCAACTATCCACTGGATCCCAAAGACTCGTTTTCAGAGTCAGAATCCTGACGTTCGCTGTGGCAGTTCCATATCGGCATCTACCTTCCCAAACCCAGACAGGCGTGATGTGGGCAGGCCTTACCAGGGTCTGGCCGAAACCCCGCCCAGAAAGGCGGACCACATGAAGGCCCGGTCCAATCGGGACGGACAATGACGTCGGCTTCGCCATGGCTCCACCCCGAACTCCGTGATCTATAAAGGACGGGACAATCCTCAGAGTAGAGTTGGATGCGAGGAAAGAGGGTGGAGAGTTCGATGCGAGGGAAGGTTGTGAAAGAAGGAAGGTTGTCGTGGATTTGAAAGGTCGAAGTGGTTGGTTTTGAAAAGGAGAAGTCGGAGTTGGTTGGATGCGAAGGTGTTCCCGCTGCTTGGCTCTGCCACGTCTCACTCGACGCGACTACGGGTCCCGGCCCAGAGGACCTCGACCAAGCCTCTGTCTGGTCCTGCTACTGCTCAACTCATCATTTTGGGCTCCGCTCTTCTCGAATTGAGCTCCTTCATGGACACGATCTCCACACGTGTGGCTGTGGACCAAACTACACAACCTTTGTCGGGTACCGCACCATGGAGCATCCCTTCCCCGAAACGCTCAGGTACCGAGAAACTGTAACTGCAACTCCCTCCCTCCCTGGCTGCAAAAGTCCTTTGCCTTCCATTGGGTTTATTTTGTCTGAGAGTGTGGCGCCTGTCCGTTAGATAAGCCTGTTTAAGACCTTTATTGTTGTAATTGTTGCTTTTATTAGTGCGTTAAGTCTGCACTGTGTCCGCTTTTGTAAGTTGCTTGCATATTGTCGCCCACACCTCTCTCATCTTCCTCTGCGTAACACACCCAATAAACCCTTTTTCCTGTGCCACATGCTTTTCCCCGCTTATTGTAAATAAATAATTGGAGAAATGTTCCCAGCTCATCTTTGTCTTTTCCTCCA
>CM068960.1:81343518-81373180 GCA_035128595.1 Eptatretus atami | reverse complement strand
ATATATATTATATATAATATATATATATATATATAATATATATAGTATTATATATATATATATATAGCTATGGTTTTGACAAGATAGTTGAAGAGTAAAACGGACTGCATCAGTGACATTTTGGATGCCAATTCACTTGTTGTTGGTTGATTACCAACAGAGAGGACGAATATGGAAGGAAGATTTTAGAGGTTTTCATGAAGTCACAGTTGGATTCTTTGATTTTGTGATTGTGGGATCTGTAGTTCCACCAAAATGTAACAAGGAACACACCATGTGAAGCATCTCTCCGAATTCAAACCAGAATGCCAAAAAAGCTGACTCAATGAAACCTTTCCTGTTTTGTTAGCACAGTAACTTTACTACTCACAATACTACTACTACTGCTACTGCTACTACTTTTAACGCATCCAATTTTCCCACCTTCACGTGGGGTCGGCCAGGTGATGTTTTTGGGCCAAATCTGAAATCACGAACCCGCTGGTCAGGTCTGAAGTTTAACTGAAGGATGTAGGAATTTATAATTTGTTCAGGGTGCTGGTGATAACTAACCTACTAATCACAAAGCACGCGATGCTATCTTGAGTGTCCACCAATATAATCAATGCTGGCAGACGGATCCACCTGTTTAACATCTTTTGATGCTTGATGCACAACTCGAAGTAACAACTTGAAAGCGAACACCGAGGCAAATTTTTGTTCATAGTCGGGTCAAGATTCAAACCCAGGCTAAACAACTGAAAAGCAAGTGTGCATACTTCGAAATCTACCCAACCAGCCCCATTTCCAATGAATGCAGTGCAATGTTATTAAATACAAAACTTCCAAGTTTGATGAATCATATAAAAGGGTATTTATGAAAACTATACAATGTTTAAGTGCTCATTATTTATTAACACATTGCTGCCACGCGATGTAAAATTAACAATGCAGCACCTGCATGTATACTTCAGGTAAACCAATCTAAAATGATATAATTTATTACTGTAGTAAGGAGCACACAATAGAAAACATAGGAACAGGATTTTGTTTATTTATTTATTTACAGGTTTGTTTGCTTTTTCATCGACAAGCTAGCTCTTATTCCTTAAACATATTTTACTGATGCTCATTTTATTTCCTTGTATCATTTCGTATTTCTCTCAGTTTCTTGCTCTGCTGTATTCGATTTTGTAACATTTCCATGTGCAATTTCTATCAAGGCAGTTGCCATATTCCCATACCCAGTATAGTCACGTGCTATATGTCTACATTGGGAAACTGCTCCAAGTATGCTTTACTTTGTTAACATGACAATTCACAATCCCACAATAATGCCAAGTTGTGACTGTGATAAAAACATTTGTTCGTCTCCAGATTTCACACCAATCGAGTGCTGCATGTCAACACTATGAAAGCCAATTGAACATTAGCTGAGAGTCCCTTTGAAATGTGAGAACACTGTCACAATGTGCAATGGTTTGATTGCTGATAAAATATGACTTAAGTAAACACTGCCATCCTGGTCCAGACCAATCAGGTGCGAAACCGCATACATGTTCACATCCAACCTGAGTCATTCAATCATTCATTCATTCATTCATTCATTCATGCTCACTGTTCATCACTGGGATACTGGTTGCATCTATTTTGGAGAGCACAGTATGCTTGGTGATTGTAGAAGACTTTATATAAGCCGAAAGGCTTCAAAGTTTCTTAAGGATATGGAACAGCGATGTGTTGCCCTGACGAGCCCCAATAAGGGCTGAACTAGTCAGTAGCTTCGCTTTTCATCTGCTTGGTGACAGCATTCGACATTGACATATTTACAGTGCTACAGGCCCTTCTTGGTTTGTAGTCATGACATTGTTGTGACAGTATTGTTATGTTTGTGAGTAGATGGAGGAATTTCAGAGGAAAGATAGGATTGTATTGAGTTGATTGGTCCGTGGACGTGTAAGAGACAACTCAATGTAGATTAAGTAGGGAAACTGTGAGCTTAAGTGTTACGTGTCACCGCACGGAGGGGTGCTGTGTTAATTAGGTAGGGGTTAAAGATATTTTCACCCTGTATGTAATTGCCCAGTGACCTTCTCCGATGTTTTTGTATTTCAAGACCGGCGATAAAAAGGGATCATGTCCTTAAAACAACAACCGAGCTGCATGTCCAAGCAGGCAGAAAACCCTGCCTCGAGGGGGACAGCGAGAAACCACGTCCCTGGAGTGGATGATTGATGGGGAGAGGAAAAAAGTGAGGTTTGGGGTGGGAAATGAAGAAGAACGGCACTGGGGGGGGGGGGATAGCGGTTGGAGAGAGCCGGTGTAAGGAGAGTGAGGTTAGTCAGAGTCTTGTGTGGGGGACAAGTAGGAGTCGAGACGAAAGCTCAGGGCGGGACAGAAGCGAGAGAGCAGGATCGCCGATTGAAAAAGAAAGGCATTACGACTGGCTTCCCCTCCCCACGGTGAAGAATACTGCACGATTCTTGTGTTCGTGCTGAGGCGAATTCACTTATGTGGAGGAGCAAGATGCTGGCCATTGCTTTTGGCTGAATCGTGTGGACCAGCCTCGAAGCCTCGTTTGAGCCATCGGGGGAAAGAGACGGTGCCATTCTGCAAAGCAGCGCGTCGGTGAGGGCGATTGATGAAATAAGCTGCATGGGCAGTCTCTGAGCCACGGTGTTGAGTCGCGCTACCCAAATTGCCTCCTGTACGTTTGCTCACCCCAAGAGTGGCGGCATGCCATTTTGGGTGCGTTTTCCCATGCAGGCCAACACGGTTCGACCCAATGCTCATAAAAGATCACTACTGGAAGCTAAGTGGCAGAATAAAGGGGGATTTTTATTTATTCATTTGTCCCTTGTCTGTATTTAAGTGTGTGGATGGACCTTGAAATTAAATGTAGTTTTACCTCAGGTTCCGTTTTTATTATTACCCTTTGAATTATTACCATTGTAAATATTTGATTCCTTTTCCTTAAACCCCATATATATTTAAGTTGCTTGTATTGTCTATTTGTCATGGGTTTGATATAACCCCCAGCGCTGTGCTTCCGTTTGCTCCCTCCTCGCCGCCCTCCTATTCTGCACGTGCTATAATCTCCCAAGAATCTCGGCTGTAAGCCTCCAAGGGAAATCGTTCAGCTATCTGTCCAGGTCGGGCCAAACCCCTGGACATGACAACTGGTGTCAGGAGTGGGATTTTTTTGAGCCCCCCCCCCCCCCCCAACCATGACAATTGCAACAGGGTGGGAATTTGAATACATCGGGACCACGATATTTGGTGCGAGCTAAAGTTAAAAAGAAAAGAAAAGAATTGAATCTAAATTGTTAAACGATCGCCTCTCTCCCATCGAGGGAAAGGGAGTTGGAGGACTGAAGTTCAAATTGTACAGTTAATTGGTGTCGGAGAAAGGAACACTGGGAAATATATGTGTATATATATATATATAATATTATATATATAATATTATATATATATATATATATATATATATATAGTTACGGTTCTCGGAACCGTATGCATACAACATACAGGTGTCCAAAGTCAGTTATTCCATTAATATACGTGCAGATAGATCCTTTCCTTGTGTGTAGTGGGTGGACACGGGGGTGTGTTACGATGGGCTTTTAGTTAGGTTAATAAATCATTTTCTTCCCTTTTATTTTATTTCCCCTTTATTTTGATCCACAGTATCTTCATCTCGCTTGCTGCTCTCGTTTCGCTGGCCACAGCGTACCAGCAACTATCCACTGGATCCCAAAGACTCGTTTTCAGAGTCAGAATCCTGACGTTCGCTGTGGCAGTTCCATATCGGCATCTACCTTCCAAACCCAGACAGGCGTGATGTGGGCAGGCCTTACCAGGGTCTGGCCGAAACCCGCCCAGAAAGGCGGACCACATGAAGGCCCGTCCAATCGGGACGGACAATGACGTCGGCTTCGCATGGCTCCACCCCGAACTCCGTGATCTATAAAGGACGGACAATCCTCAGAGTAGAGTTGGATGCGAGGAAAGAGGGTGGAGAGTTCGATGCGAGGGAAGGTTGTGAAAGAAGGAAGGTTGTCGTGGATTTGAAAGGTCGAAGTGGTTGTTTTGAAAGGAGAAGTCGGAGTTGGTTGGATGCGAAGGTTCCCGCTGCTTGGCTCTGCCCACGTCTCACCTCGACGGCCCGACTACGGGTCCCGGCCCAGAGGACCTCGACCAAGCCTCTGTCTGGTCCTGCTACTGCTCAACTCATCATTTTGGGCTCCGCTCTTCTCGAATTGAGCTCCTTCATGGACACGATCTCCACACGTGTGGCTGTGACCAAACTACACAACCTTTGTCGGGTACCGCACCATGGAGCATCCCTTCCCGAAACGCTCAGGTACCGAGAAACTGTAACTGCAACTCCCTCCCTCCCTGGCTGCAAAATCCTTTGCCTTCCATTGGGTTTATTTTGTCTGAGAGTTGGCGCCTGTCCGTTAGATAAGCCTGTTTAAGACCTTTATTGTTGTAATTGTTGCTTTTATTAGTCTCGCGTTAAGTCTGCACTGTGTCCGCTTTTGTAAGTTGCTTGCATAATTGTCGCACCACACCTCTCTCATCTCCCCTGCGTAACACACCCAATAAACCTTTTTCCTGTGCCACATGCTTTTCCCCGCTTATTGTAAATAAATAATTGGAGAAATGTTCCCAGCTCATCTTTGTCTTTTCCTCCATTGGTCCAGCATGGTTCGAATCTGAGTTTAGCTGGGTCTTTATTCCCAATAATCCATTCCTTCTAGCCGGTACGTCCTTGGCAGTGCCGCTCGACTGCATCCGATCCGGAAAGGTAGTCGGTAGTTGATAGAGTGATCCGGTTTGGGCAAGGCGTACCGAGGGCGGGTTCCCGGTAGTCGAAACCGCGTTGTTAATTAGGTAACTTGATTCTAGACAGGAGCCCTACGCCACGCGGTTGAGGTATTGGCGTCCATGGTCGGTTAAGCGACCCGCCGCGTCACGGAATTATCCTGAGCGACGGCCTACAATTCCGGGGAGTCTGGTGGGAATCGACGTAGCTTTCCCCACCTCGTGGTCTTCTCACCTGACCCCGCCGGCCCGCAACAATATATATTACTGAGGAGATTGAATACATGTGGGAAATGGCAGAAGGGCACGAGATAGCAATGATGTGCTAGATAGTGACATGAAGCGAGCCGGGGGGGGGGGGGGTGGGGGCGAGAGTTGAGTGATGACGATAGATTGGAGCCTCCCCGTTTCAAGCTCAGTACCCCTCCCCCACAGTGGTGGAAAATGAGATGCAGGGAGCGGGTGTGATGGCCATCCAGGCCTTGTGAGATGTTAATTAAAAGGGATGAAAAAAAAGAGTAAACAAATAAATGGAAGAGAAAACAAATAGAGAAAACAAATGAATGAATTGAATGCAAAAAAAGAAAAAACAAAATGAACAAAGGGATGATAAAAATGAATAAACAAATGAGTGAATTTATGGAACAAATTGATGAACGAATGAGTAAATAAACGAATGAAATGAAGGGACAAATTAATGGAATGGAGAGTAACATGAAGGGAATGAGTGAGTAAATGAACAGTTCAAGAGGGGAATAACACAGGAACTGGGGCACAATTTTTTTTTTTTGTATACATTGTCAGGCTCGTATGAGAGCTAACACACAACGCACAGCAAGGGGGC
This sequence comes from Eptatretus atami, assembly GCA_035128595.1. Classification (NCBI taxonomy): domain Eukaryota; kingdom Metazoa; phylum Chordata; class Myxini; order Myxiniformes; family Myxinidae; genus Eptatretus; species Eptatretus atami. Next base: position 81,367,527 of record CM068960.1, on the reverse strand, counting down.
ATGAAACAAAGGGCGGGAGTGGAGGGACAAAACAATGGGAACAGACACATTAGGAGATCTGTGGAAGGGAGAGGGATGGGGCGAACATGGGGAATAGAAGATGGACATTACAGGGACTTTCAAATCGCAGAGAGAGCAGGGGGCGCAAGGCTGGAGAGGAGACGGTAGAAGACAGAAAGACCACCGACCAACCTGCGGTGATTGAGTGAGAGGCCCAAAGACTCAGCCTCATTGCGGGAGATGCCGATGATCCGAAATGCCCTGGTTTCTACAGCGTGAAGCCGAGAAAGGTGGGAGGCAGGAGCACTAGCCAGAGGGGAGAGCAGTACTCCATCAGGCTACGGACAAAAAGCTTTGTAAGTGGTCAGGAGCTCAGGAGGGCCGAGGAAGGACTTTGCACGACGGAGGATCCCAGTCGGCGACTGACTTTGGAGGCGAGGTTTGAAATGTGGCTTTCCCAGGAAAGGTCATGGCAGATAGTGAGACCCAGAAGCTTGAAAGAAAGGACTTCTTCCAGAGGATTGTTGAGAAAGTGGATGGGTGGGTTTTCTAAACGGTCCTTTCGAAGAGACATAGTGAGGGTGTGAGATTTGTCCGGATTGAAAGACATGTTCCACGTGTTGGACCAGTTTGTGATTTTATCCAGATCTGCAGTGAGCGAAGAAGCTGCTGCTTGCCGGTCTGAGGATGACCGATGGTACGGCAGAGGGTGGAGTCATCAGCAAAGAGATATTGAGGATTTTCCAGAGAGTCGAGAGATCATTGATGAAAACCAGAAAAAAGAACAGGGCCCAGAACACTACCTTGAGGAACTCCAGACTGGACAGGAAGGGGGGATGAAAGAACTCCATTTAGGGCCACACGTTGACTGCGACAGGAGAGGAAGTCTGCGAGGCATGAGTGGAGATGGCCTTGGATACCATGGGAAGAGAGTTTGGTGAGTAGGGCAGGGTGCCAGACTGTGTCAAAAGCACGTGATATGTCCAGGGATACGGCTCGGATTTCCTGTCTGGCATTGAGGACCTCCATCCATTGTTGGGAGAGCAGAAGCAGCATATCCAGGGTAGAGTGACCAGTCTGAAACCAAATTGATGATCGGAAATCAAGCCATTGGAGAAGAGGAAGGATTTCATGTCTGAAGCGATGATGGATTCCATAACCTTGCTGATGATTGGGAGAAGGCTGATTGGTCTGTAGTTGCAGGGATCTGTTTTTGCACCTTTTTTATGCAGGGCAGTGATGTTTGCAGATTTCCAAGCAGATGGCAGATGACCTTGAGCAAATGAGAGGTGACTAGAACAGAGAGAGGGTGAGAAAGAGCAGAAGAGCAGGCTTTGAGGACACGTGGGCTGATGCCGTCTGGACCGGTTGCAGAATCTGAGTTGAGGTTTGACAGCAAGCTCTCTACCTTGTCAGGAGAAAAGGACACAGGGTCCAGGGACAGTTGGGTGCGACTGGGTAAGGTGGGTAGAGAAAGTGATGGGTTTTGGACACAAGATTTAGCTGCAAACACGAGTTTAGGCATTCAGCTTTTTCACGTGCGGTATCAGCAGTGCGGCCATTTGAGGTAAGGGAGGGATGGAGGGGAACATACACCAGAAACAGATTTGATTAGATGCCACCAGGATTTTGAGGAGGGAGAGAGGTTTGAGAGTTCAGACTTGAGATTAGAAAGATGTTGTTTTCTGGCTCTCTGAGGGTAGATACACACGTGTTCCGAGCTTTATGGAAGGAACTGAGATTGCCCTCAGTTGGTTTGCTTTCCATGAGGCAAAGGCAAGTTGTTTCAGGACAACTGCCTCGCCACAAGCTTCAGTAAACCAAGGGCGGAGGAAGGGTAGGACAACTGAAGACGAGAGGGAATAAATCTGTGCATGAGGGAGAGCAAGTTTCTTTGAAAGAATTCCCAGGATGAGTTGATGTTGGAGAAAGTAGCGATAGGAGACCAGTCTATAAGTTTGATGGCTGCTTGGAGACCCTGCCAGTCGGCTTGAGTGAAATTCCAGACTCGACGGCGGTGAGGTGGTTCTCTGATAATAGCCAGAGAGATGTCCACTTGACAAGGACGTGGTCAGAAGAACCGATTGGAGCGGAGGAAGAGCAGCAGATAATTGTCAGGGAAATTTGTCAAAATCAGATCCAGAAGAGGTGGAGTACCCTTGGTTGAGATCCGGGTCGGGAAGTTGACCGATTGCGTCAGTCCCAATGAGTCGCAGAAAGCTTTTGCTGAGGTGCCATGACAGGTGAGAGAGGTACCCACACCTAGCCAACTGGCATGATGACAATTGAAGTCGCCACATAAGAGAAGAGAGAGTTTGGTGAGAAGATAGAAGATGGTCCATGTTTTCGGATAGTGAGGTGTAGATGGAGTCATCACTGTTAGGTGGACGGTACAGTACACATATAAACATGAGGTGGGAGTGGAGGGGAAGCCGTCGCCAGAGGTATTCCTGGGGGTGTGGGGAGTGAGAGCAGTGCATGGAGAGTGAGGAATAGAGTCTTTGATGAAGAGAGCAACTCCTCCACCAGGACGAGGCTCAGGTCTGTCAAACCGGAGGAGGGAGTAACCAGGGAGAGATACTTGGGAGTCAGACACGTCTTGGGGAAAGTTTCTGTTAGGCAGATTATGTCTGGTTTGTCAGTGGCAACCTGTATGGAAAGATCTGAAAGGTTTGAGCGAAGGCCCCGGATATTTGAGGTCCACACTTTTAATGAAGAGGTAGGGGAGGAGGCTTTGCGTGCAGGGTGTGGGGGGGAGGGGGAGGGTAGGACAAGGGACGAGGAGGGGAGGTAAGGAGGGTGTTGAAAGAGTGTGGGGGATTGCAGAATAGCTCGAGGAGGGGCCGGATGAGGAGGAGAAAAGGCTCTGTGGTGCTGGGGGAGAGGGGGACAAGAGAGGGGGAAGAAGGCATTTGAGGAGGTGGAGTGAAGAGATGGAGGTGAGAGGCAGTGGAAGAGGTAGCTTTGTGCATGAGAGGGGGGCAACTTTGAGAAGGATGAGTGAGGGGGATGAAAGGTGGGACAAAGGTGAGGGGGAATTTTTGAGAGAGGTGAGAGGGAGGCTTGGAGGGAGAAGAGTAGGATGGTTGCTTTGAGAGTGAAGGGTGAGAGGGGTGAGTTGGCACTGAAGTTGGAAAAAAAGAATGGTTGATGGAAAGCGAACATTCATAGCAAACTGGGGTTTTTTTAAGTCTTAGGTCAGAGATGCGATTTAACACAATTCTTGATGGATGCAATAAAGGCGAATTCAGAGAATGGAAAGAAGAAACGCTGTAACAGTTGGATTTTTTAGGCAAGGAATGAAGGAGAGGTCGAAATGAGAGCAGTCTGTTAAAATAGCAGAAGAGTAGTGCATTATGAAACAGTAAAGAGTACCACATGTGTGAGAGAGGAAGATGAAGCATTATAAGATATTGTTTTTGTTATTATTATGAATGTTTGAGAGAGTTTTCAACAGATTAGGTCATGGAAGTGTTGTAGAAAAAATCGAGGAAGAAGAAGAGGAGAGGAAGAATAAGAGGAAGAAGAAGACGCGATGAAGAAGAAGAAGCAGAATCAGGAGAAAGGTGGTGGTTTTTTATTTTTTTAAACATAAGAAATAGAGTGATTAGTTTGGAGAAATGGGGGACGTTAGGAAAGTGGGGAAGATAGAAATTGAAGGTAATGGGGAGAAAAAACAAATAAAACGATCGTACACCGAGGGGAACCGGTAGGCCTCAGCCTTGGCCTCAAGCCTCAAGCCTCAAGCCTAGGCCTCAAACACCCGGTAAGACAACGTCGCCAAAAACTCACAAAATAACACGATTTTTGAAACAAAACCAACTAGGAACACACAGTAACATGTAGGTGAGAAAAATAAACAGTTAAACGGGACAAATAACGACCGGAAACTTATCTTTGAGATCATCAGCAGAGAGCTCCAATTTGGGGAAATGGAGAAAAGAATGAACTCTGATGAAGTACGGATTGGAAAAATTCAAGACGAAATTGGAGACTGAATTTGAGCTGAAACGAGAAGAAATGATGGGGAAAATAGAAGAGGGTCAAATCCAGGTGGTCGGAATGGGAGAAAAGTTGAAAGAAGAAATTGGGTCAACAAATCAAAGAATTGACAAGGTAAACAAGGGCCTGGAGGGATATCGCACCTGTGTGGATGCCATAATGCAACGGCAGGAAGAGGAATTGGGATTTTGTAAGCGCCAGGGTGGTGGTATGGCTGAGGAGGTGCAAAAGTTGGAAACCCGTTTAACAGAACAAGAACAAGTGTTAGCTGATAAAGGCTTGTGGGAGTCACAATTGAATGGAGAAAGGATGGATGAGATGTTACAGGAGTGGCTGAACACTGATGCTTGTCAAATGGACAAGTGGGAAAGTGATGTTTTTGAAATGAGTTTGCAGGACCAATCCCAGAGTTCAGATCCTGATAGCAGTAGTGAAGGCCAATTGCTCACTGTTTGTGAACCGTGTGGAAGTGATGCCAAGGCAGAACGTTATGATGATTCTGGTGCTTCATGCTGTTGTGATGCAGATACAGCTGTGGTTGAGAGTGGATCTACAGAAATGTTTTTTTGATGATTGTACAGTAGGGAAGGACACATTGGATACTGTTATCTTGAATTAGGCCAGAGTAAGTCAAGTGCAGGCTTTGAAGAGAAACTTGTCCGCATTTGCATCTTAAGCATCCACCGAGAACAAGCTGCCAACACTTTCTGGAATGTTGCAGGCACTTTCTTCCTTTCCAGCAACTCTGTTCTCAGCTGGAAGTTCTGCAATTTGCTCTACAAGCTTTTGCATGATGGACACCACAATATTCCAGAGGATTCTTCGCTTCCAGTTGCTCGGCTGGGGGAGCTTGGTCACATGTGGAACCACCGTCATGACTGTTTTGGTTGGCTTGTGGCCACCTGCATCATGTTGATCATGGGGAAACTTGACTTCCATGTTGGGCGTCCGGTTTTTCCACTTGGCTTGGCGGTGATGGACGGGGAGCTTGGCGCCGCAGGAGCGAGTGCCATTGGCACCATTTTTCAGCTGACAGTGGAGCTGTTTGACTATATGGACAGTGAGTTCAGTCCTTTTGAAGCAGGTTTTGCATCTTTGGATCCATCACGCTCTGTCTCCATGACACAGGCTGGACAGTGTCATCTGGCACCTCTCACCCAAGTAATACCAGATCCGAGTCTCCTAGTCTCCCATTCCAGAGCAGAAGGGCGTGAAGGCGGCGAACGTGTCCCTGCTGGCCCTCTACAAGGAAAGGAAAGAGCGACCCTGACCCCCCCTCCGTGGACCCCGCTATTCACCACCCGAGCTCCATCACGAACCACGAGTCCCACATGCGCGACTGGGGACCAAACCAACGACCATTGTCAGGTGCCACACCACGGAGCACCCCCTTCCTCCGACGGTCTTACCCAGCTGGACTCTGACCCCAGCTCGTCTCACTCCTCGGCTTGAGGGTCCAATAAAGAACTCTGGGTTTATTTTCATTTGTGTGTGTGTGTCTGCATGTGGGCCCGTCTTATAAGTAGAAACTGTTTAAGTGTTTGTTTTTGATCATTGTAAATATTACTTGCATATCCGCGTTAAGTCTTCCCTGTGTCTTTTTATTGTAAATAAACAATTGTAGAAATGTCCCCAGTTCGTTTCCGTCCTTTCTTGAATTGGTCCAGCATGGTTCGGATATGAGTTTAGGTGGGTTTAATCCCCGGTAATCGGACAATTGTAGCCGGGACGTCCTGGGCAGGCCCGCTTGACTGCATCTCATCTGGACTGTATCTCATCACCACCAGGAAAGGTGGGTGGCAGAGTGGTAGTCAGTAGGTGTAACTTTACCGCTGGCGGTAGAGTGAATCCGGTTCGGCCAGGCGTTCCGAGGGCGTGGTTCCCCAGTAGCCGAGACCGCGTGGTTACTTAGGTACATTGGATCTAGACAAAATAACCCTACGCCACGCGGTCGAGATATTGGGGTTCCACTGTCGGTTAAACGACCCGCCGGCTCGCGGAGTTATCCGAGCGACGGCCTACAATTCCGGGAAGTTTGGTGGGAGACGACGCAACCTCCCCCACCTAGTGGTCATTCTCGCCACCGACACCCGGCCTGCAACAATATATATGTACTGTATATATCTCCAGGGCTGGGACAACCACGAGGCAAGCTCGGCAGTCACCTGGAGCAGCTAAATTTGTGGGGCAGCAAAAAACTGAATGAACTATTCATGAAATTACATCAGTAAACTAGAAGGGCACTCGGTAGAGCACAGACCTCCACCAGATAATGCCTGATTCATGAGAACATTTCGGGCCCAAGCAATACATTTTTGAAACATCAGGCTATATGTGTCATTTTTGGACCAATCTCTCAATGGTGAAGAATCACTTCAAAAATTGTAGTAGTCGGACCCGAATCCGGATCTTCACCAAAATCGAATCGGTTCGGCCTTGTCACACACTGAACCTGTCCACAAAATTTCATCCGAATACGTCCACAACTTTTTGAGATATCCTGTACACAAAGAAGCAGACAGACAAACGGACAGAAAGGGGTGAAAACATAACCCCCTTCACCTTCGGTGGCGGAGGTAACAAAGAGACATCAGCAATGGGAAATCAAAAGTCTAGATGTACTGATATTTTTCACCAACATTTGTCGAGGAGATTACAGATGTAAGTGTTGGGTTCGCTGTTCAAATTATAATAGATCATGTTGGAAGCATTTTTATTTTATTCATATTAATGGTGGAAGCATTTAGGCTCACGTTGGGGAGTCCTGTGGGCAGGCCGGGTATGGCTGGCTTTGGGAGTCAAAACACAAAACCGATGGCACACAGGCTATTGGAAATGGTAGGTAAAGCAGGCAGGTGATGGTGGTATTGGCCGACAAGGACGTCAGAGGCTGACAGTTAGGTGATGCAGGGAAGCAAGCAAGACAGCCGGCTTCACCCTAATCTGTCCTAACCTCATATATCTAATTCTCCCACCTACTTTGGGTCCCTCTAAGCTTGAATAACCCCTGCTTCCTTTTCTCTACAGGCCAGTGGTGATGGGGGAGGGGGTGGGGGCACAAAGCTGAGAGGGGTAGGGAAGGTGGGTGCAAAGCTGAAGGTTTCCCGAGGCTGCCGAATACTCTTGGACCGGCTCTGTTTCGATACAAAGTATATATATATAGTACTGTACAGTTTATACAATATATTATATGCAGATTGTCAGGAAAGTAATGTGATAACCAGGACCAAGGAAGTTATACTGGCTAGGTTTAGGTGAGTGGTAGAAGCATCCTCTTACATCACCTTACTCTAGTAATACTGCATTAACGAACATTGCAACAGCTGCCCAATGCAAAACCATTATCTCGACCTGTAATCAAGGACTCAGGACCCCATAAATAAATGAGAAGCACTTCAAACGCTTATGGCCTGCTGTATGTGTGTAACCTGACGCTGGAACCACACAGCATGTTGGAACATCCGAGTCACCTTACGCTCCCCAATAGCCCTCGCTGAAGGTAACACAGGCGTACACAACACAAATGGCACAAAGAACCTTTATACCTATTGGCTGGGGAAATAGCTATCAGTTGGTGTCACTTGATTCTTTGTCATTGTAAAGGTCTCAATGCATTTGAATATGAATGATGGGTTTTGCATCAACACTGTAGTGATGTTGATCTTGACAACAGAAAGGATGCGATATGGATGTCAACATCATTCAATCATCACTTGGCTGCTGGTTGCACAATTACTGGGAGTGCGGCCATGGCGATGATGCATTGCCCCCTGTAGGTGCGGGGAGGAATTTCTAATTTTGGCAGGATACTGGCAATAACTCACCTGCCTACTCTTCATAAAAAGACACTGTGGGTCTTTCACAACCACCAGAAACCAATGTTGGCAGACGGCTCCCCAGGTAAATGTCCAATCTGATAGATATCCTTCCTCTTTGATGCAATACCTAGCTTGCAACACACAGGGTGATAGTCTGTATTTATAATCCAGCCAATATAATCAAAGCCAGACCACATAGATAGCTTGAAGGTGAGTGCACTACCTGTGAAATATCCTGCCAGTCTCAAATGTCACATGAAACTTGCGTTAAGTAAATATGATGCACATATCTTTACCCAAATATGATGGCAATTCTCATGATTATCAACTGGCTTTAGCTCCAGTTCATGGCCGACCGGCAAGTTTTCCCTCTGCATTACTTGCTGGAACTGGTATTGTTGAGTGTTATCAAAATGATCCGATACACCAATTATCGTTTTTTAAAAATGTTTTTGGCTTCTCCGATCAATGAATATACCATGTTCACTGAATGTTGATAGCTCACTCTCGCCTTTAGCACATTGCTTACTTGAGCTAGAATACTCGCCCTGTATCGATCGAGCAGGTTCGGAAAATGTGTTTGGAAAACCTCGTGTCCATGATAAATGTTTATTGAATTTGTAAACGTAAACACGGCACTTTCGAACACTATTCGAAAAATGGTTAGTAAGGTGATAGAAATAATCACTCAAAAGGTGACCCATTTCATGACACATGCCCTTTAAGGAAAATACATGAAGGATTACTTTTTTTAGTCTGTTTGTAGAAAAGCCTACGAAAGCAATCATCCCAACATGGCGGAGGAAGTGGAGGTATGAGAACATCTGGGGAGAAGTGAGTACAACATCGTGTGTGCAACTAAGGTATATTGTTGAGATGTGGAGTTCGTGATAGTAGGGTAAAGTTGTTAGATTTGAGAAGGGCAAATCTTGAAGGTGTGAGAAGAGAGTTTACAGTGCTTTAGACTGGGAAAAGCTAACGTGTGGGCGGTCTGCATCAGAGAAATGGACAACCTTCAAGGAGCAGTAGTATGGGGTGCTGAGTAGATATGTTACAGTGAGGTGTAAAGGTAGAGGTAGAAAGAGACCAGGGTGGATGAGTTACGATGTAAGCAGTGTTATTATGGATAAGCGCAAGGCATTCTTCAAGTACAACATAGCACGACGAGTGTGTGAGTCATATCAGTATAGGAGTAAACAGAGGCTAGGTAAGTAAATAACTTGGAACCCCAAAGGTAATATGAAGAGGGTATGGCCATAATATTAAACATTACAGCAAGGCACTATTTAAGGATATAAAGGGAAAAGAAAAGGTGAAGACAAGTCTGGGACCCTTAAGGAATAGCAAAGGAGAATTGTATTGGTGGATAATGATGATGAGATGGCAGGCTTATTAAATCGTTTTTTTTTTTTTGCTTCCACATAAGAACAGTCATGAGCCACCTCCTATCGGGATGTACGAAACTCATGTCAGAACAGCTGTACACATAAAGGCACAACAAGGTATGTAGAGTAATCCACTGACACATATGCAGAAATTTCAATATCCCAGTTCCACAAAACTCATGGAAACATGAACCAAAGGCAATCACTGAAAACAAGGAAATAATGCTCACGTATGTCCTGATGAAAAAACATAGTTCTTAGATGCAAAAAGGAAAATAAGGCATTGCGAATTGAGGTTTCAGTACCCAGTAATTTTGGTCGAAATAAAGTGGAAATTAAGAAAATTACCAAATATCAAGATCTCAAAAATGGGGTGAAAAGATCCTGGAAGCTGAAGAGTGACCAAATTGTACCATTTGTAATAGGAGCAATGGGAATGATAAAAAAACTATCCCTGGGAATATTACCACAAACAAACTACAGTTGGAAGCTGTCCAAGGCTCAGTGACGATCCTGAAATTAAAGTAGTGTAGTTTGTTTTGTTCACAATTATTGGTTGCCTTGTTCGGTGTTCCCCTCTGAGCATTTATCGCATTATATTAGAGGATCTCAGGTTCAAATCACATAAACTTGCTTTTTTTTTTTTCTTAAGTTGATTCCTCTCCTTGTAATATGATGTAAAAGTGCAGTTGTGTCTCCAAATGTTCTTGTATTGTATGCGGTGGATGCACAAGCTCCTCCACAAGTGTGTGCATGTTCGTTTGTCGTTGATTGTTTTCTCTATAATTTGGGTTTCAAAAGGTGGAACGGGGGTCCTTCCAGGACTCGAAGTAGCCACTGTCGTTTCTGTGAAGGATCATGATTCGTGGCCTAAGTTGTGAATTTGCTTGTTCTCAGAGTTTTGTTCCGAGGGTTAATGAATAAGAACCCTTCATGTCTGTTTGGTCCTTTAAGCCTCCTGCAAAATGTGACCCTGTAAATTCGCAGGAGCGTAAACTCAACGACAAATTGTGAGCGTGGCTGTAATCAGACTTCCTAATCCCAGGGCTAACCCGCCAAACTGGAAACATGACTCTCTCTCTACCTCCCCCCATCTTGTGCTCTCCAAATTAACCTCCTCCATTGCTCATCACATAGCAGTTGGCAATTATAACTTGTACAATGTTGAAACACTTCTAAAACCCATCATGAGATAATAAGGTATGATCTTCGTTGATCCAGCATTGGCAATTTAATCAACCTCAGTAATTATGACAGGTTTGCCTAATAACAAGGTTAAATGATGAAATCAAACTGTTTTGATTATGGTATAACGGGATTCAAAAACGTGCGTCAACCTCTGAGGACTCCTACTCTTCCCTTCCTAATATCAACATTGTTATGAGCTCGGGTAGTGAAGTATAACCGAGTGTAGGCTATGCGTGCCAAGCTTGGATTTAATATAAATTTAGTTAAAATGGCAGTTGTGTTATCTTGCTGTTATCAGTGTTGAAGTCAAGTGTCTCTGTCTGTCTTCGTCTTGCTATCCGATCAACATCTTCAGAGCGCAATCATGCCATGGTCATGAGATGTAAGACCTGGATCACATTCCGAATAGTTCTGAATGACTTGTTTAAATAATGACTGAAAGATGGCTGAACAGAGCTGGGGAAACAGACACAGCAAACATTTTAGGCACTGTTTGGAGACGTTATGGTGATTTGAGGCGTGGAAGGAGTGGTGCTCCTAAAAGATTCTGCTCCACCCACCGCTCGGGCGTTAGAGAGCAGATCTGATCAGAATAGAGGATGCGAGTGAGGATGTTGTAAATATATTAGAAGGCTAGTGGAGGTGCATTGTGGAGAGAGCGGTGCAACTGCTTCGTGGAGAGAGCTGCAAGGCTAATAACTGGCTTGACCTTTTGTTCTTTTGACTTGCACATATACTGCATGCAAATGCTGCTCATCTTAGCCATCATGTGGGTTTACTCTGGCAATCAAAGTCGTTAAGGAAGCATAACTGCTCGACAGGCTTTGCGACAGAACTTCGCAACAATGCTGGTTCATCGGACCTCACTGGGGAGGCGAAAGGTCGCTGACATCGGGAAGTAGGCATGCCCCTCATCCCTCTATCATTTGGCTGTTTAATGAGCCTAGCTCAAAAAAGAAAAGCAAAAAAGCAGGGGTTGTGTTTTGTTAACAGTAACAAAATGAAGGTGTTGATGTACATTTAGGATGGAGCTAGTGAAAGGTGTCAGCAGTAACACAGGGATTCATAATAAAATAATTTAATTAGCTTGGTCTTCGTTACGCAGCATTGTGAGTTGAGAGGGGACAACAGAAAAGCTAACAGTTCTTACATGTATTTATGGGCTGTCTACAAGAAGTCGTGGAAACTGTTGGAATATTTCCACATGCCATGAAAATCTGAGAATCGCATGATGTACACGAGTAAGTAAGAATAAATTATAAGAAACCTCTGCTGGTTATATCAGCATGTGTGGGTAGATACCTGTGTAGAGGTATCTGGCCCATGCCTTTATATTCATCATGTTTCGATGTATGAGAGTTGTGTGTAGCTGACAGGATAGTCTACAGATAGACACACTGGCCTATTAAGATGTTGGACTCCTGACACAGCTGTATAAACTGCCATCTTTGTGTTTTGTAGGCAGAGTGAAGCATCAATGCGTGCCGTCTGGCCAGTCACTCGAATGGGCGTTAAAATGGTGTCCCGTCTGCCGGCATTAGTTGGAGGACCTTAAAGATCACACGGTGTCCCTTGAGATTTGTTGGCAAGGTATTGCCGGCACCCTGAACAAATTACAAATTCCTGCTTTCACCTGCAGGGGCCACTGCATCAGCAGCACAGCTGCGCCCCACAGTCATATGCTGCATATGAAAGGGAATATGGTGTAAGAGGAACAGCATATGTGTGGCTGCATATGTGGTATTGTCAGGATGATGTTGTGGCAATCCGAAGTTTTGTCAAACAGCCTCACAATCTTGCATAAAGAGCATGGTGTTGGCTTAAGCCTTGAAGGTTAAGGTGGCTGGTTTAAGATCCTAGGGTCCTGAATTCAAGCCGCTGTCCGTCCATTGAAGTAACACCAGGTAGGGTTGACTCAGCTTGTCATTCTTCCGAGGTTTGCAAAATGAGTATTGATTATGAATTAGCCTTCGTTGGCTACAACTGCGGTGGAGGATCTATGAATTGTGATTCTCCAGTGGGAGATCAGATCAGACCAGATTTACCAGCACGTAACTTTAACTACAGGAAAAGGTAGACAGCTAATATGCAATTGGCAAACAAGCTTAGTGAACTAAAGTAAGATCAGTGCAACAATGATCAAAATAAATGTAACAATGTTGTCATTAAATAGGAACAGAAATGATAGTTGAGAGACACTTTGAACTGCCTCGTCTAGATTCAATTATGAGGACACCTATAAACTGTCATCGTGGGTCTTCGCAGGCAGTATGCACCAACAATGAGTACACCGTCCTTCAGAAGGGATATCAAGTCGGCTGGTCTGTCAGCTGGCATTCACTTGTGGACACTTAGGATCTCACAGTGATTTTTGATAAGAATAGGCTGTTGTGTCGTGGTACCTTGTCCAAATGTGAAATTCCTGCCTCCTATTCTGCAGCATGACTTGTTCCTAGCCATCACAGTCTCTCTCTATTCAATGACGACATGTGATGCCGATGGAATGGTTCTACAGCTACAACTGCAGGAACACTTGAATGTCTTCACCCAGGGGTTGGTTGAGCGCCTTCTTCCTGGGTAGGTGCTTAGTCATCACTGTAGCTGGAATACCATGATCATGGCCTTTGTTTTCGCAATCGTGAGCAAATGCATTGTGTAATATGGAATTATGCAAGTTCAAGATCTTCTTCGATTTGATTCAAGATCTTCACCAAAGATCGACCTTCTTTGATCTTTGGCACACTATCTATCGAAAGCCTTGCCTGGACCACTGCTGACCATTGCCGACTGCAGAGGAGCTGCACTTGGTGGTCAATGTCACGAATTAGGAATGGCCCAAGGCATTGGCAATTTAGTGTTTGCCTGCTGTGAAATACCCTCATAACATATTTATTATTAAAGTGAGGAGTATGGGTTCCCTCATCTCCACCTCCACCAACAGCAAACAGGTGTGACTGCAACTGTTCATTCAGGATATAAGAGGGTCTACCTGTAACTTTTTCCTTCAGGAAACTTTGTTTGTACGATTGTATTTACCTTCCTAATTTCTAATGTTACAATCCTTGTAGTTCGGAAATCTCCTTGGGTATTTTGCTATTCTCAGGTCCCATAATGTTTTCAATTTAGCTTGCTTGTTCGCATTGTGGATTCTTCAAACATGCTCGGGGTTGGCAGGATAGCCTAGAGATGTGTGCGCTCGCCTCGTAGCTGCCTAGCCTGGGTTCAAGTATCGACCCAGCTATAAACTGTCATCTGGTGTTTGGGATGCAGGGCAATACATCAATGTATGTACCATCCTTCGAGGAGATATTAAGCTCGAGGACTTGGCTGCCAGCAGTGGTTGTTGTTGGTCGTTTGAGATCTTGGTGTGTATTTCACGAAGTGCAGGCGAGTGATCGCCGGCATCCACCAACTTCAGATGACAAAAACAGGACAACTGACAAATTCCTGCCAACTTCAGTTGACCAGCAGGTTCGTGGAAATCTTAGGCCAAAAATGTTTTGCGGCCGTCTCCATAAGGTGGCGGCAATAATTGGAGACGTTAAAGAAGTATTAAATTATTTAGATGTGCTCAAAAGCGAGGCGATCATTTTTCACGAGATTAAAAATGCTCACAGGTGTAAAAGAGAAGTTGGAGATCAAGGAAAATTGCTACATATTACAGAGAGAACAATGATTGGAGATTTTAAAGTCCATGTCAGGAACAAGAAACCACTTCATACAATAAGTTAGTTGTGTGCGATACACAGGGAAATTAGACACAGGTGGAGGCCATTCGGCCCATCATGCCTGCCGCTCACATTGACACCGCACCAAAAAAGGAAAAGTTCGTTTTTATTTGTTTTTTTTTTGTGTGTTTTTTTGTGGAGTTTTTTGTTCTTTTTTGTAGTTTTCTTCTTCTTTCTTTCCAGGGGAGGGGCATGCCTGAAGATGGGTCTTGGGTTAAAAAAAAAAAAAAAACACACACACCGCTAAAGTGAATACAGCTTTTTAAAGTCAATGACGTGACTGTTATGTTACACGATTAAAATGTTTATAAAGGAAAAGTACATTTTAGAAAAGAAAAGCAAAATACAATCACCGCAATGGGATTAACTCTACATGCGTAGTTAAGAAAGGATACTGAGGAGGTTGCACTTTTCCCTTTTTTGTGTTTTGGGAAGTTTACAGGGAGTTTTAACGAGACTTAGGCAGATGGTCCTTAGACTTGTCATGCCCCTAATGGACCAGTTTCTCCTCCCCCACCCCTGGTCCACCCATACTCATCACCTCCACCAAGCTGACTTAAAATTCCATCAAGCTGCTTCCCACTTGCCCCAGTGCTTCCAATGTGAACGTCTGACTGGTTGCAAACAATGGCCTCACGAGCTGCATAGGGAAAGGGGAACCAGGCATGGGAAATTGTGGATGTGGGGGGACGCGATTTGAAGCAGTAAGCAATGTGCATGGCACAATAGAAGGAATAAATAATTCAACGTGGTACATAGGTAGTAGCAGTGATGGTAAAGTATATATAAATAAATCATCCAAAGTTGTGTGTTGAATTCCAGGTTGTGTGTTGGTATAATGATGGTAAAGTGTATATATGCACAAACATATATATATATAAAATTCCAGGTTGTGTGTTGGTACTGTGTAATGATGGTAAAATGTATGTGTGTATGTGTGTGTGTGTGTACATATATATATATATATATATATATATATATATATATGTGTATGTACTTGTATATATATATATATATATATATATATATATTATATATATTATATATATATATACATATATATATATATAATATATATATACACACATATATATATATATATACATATATATATATATACATATTAAATAGTACATACAACACTAATATATATATATATATATATATATATATATATATATATATATATATATATTGTGTGTTGGTACTGTGTAATGATGGTAAAATGTATGTGTGTATGTGTGTGTGTGTATGTACTATGTATATATATACATACATATATATATACATATATATACATACTACACATATATATATACATATATACATATACTATACATACACACATATATACATATATACATATATATATATCATATATACATATATATACATATATAAATAGTACATACACACATATATATATATATATAATATTATATTAATATATATATATAATATATATTATATATAATATATATATAATATATATAACACACACACACACACACACACACACACACACACATAATATATTATATATATATTTTTTTTTTATTATATATAAATAGTAGGTCTCAAAAGCATATCAAACTCCAAAGTTGGAAATTAATAATAGCCATTGTCCTGATTTTGCTTCGGATTCCAAAATAATTTTACATGCCTCATGCCTAGATATCATTGCATACATATGTTGAATGTGAAAGAAATGTGTCCATTCAGTTTCGAGTAGAGGCAACGGACTGACAGATGGATGGATTGACAAGACCCAAAGTATAGGCCCCAAAGGAGGGCTGATGCAGTTGGGAGCAAAAAAAACCCAAAGTATGTTCACTTGTTTGGTTGTAGTCTAACCATGAAGCCACTGCCTGGTTAGATAGTGTCCCCTCTGAAGCTGAAAGGTCGACAGTTCGATCCTAGCAAACTCATACCAAAGACTCTAGAAATGATACATGATCTTCCTTGCTTGATACTCAACATGTATTTAAAAGGTCAGAGCAGGGACAAACAACATGACGTGATGCTAATCATTGTGCAGGCTTTCATGACCCGAATAGCCTCCTGTGTTGAATTTCTCTGTAGGGGAACACACACACACACACACACACACACACACACACACACACCACACACACCACACACACACACACACCACGTATGCCTATGTAGACTTTGGCCATGATACAACTTGCAGTATTAAGCTAACGCATTAGCTGACGCAACACCGATCCAACCAAACAAATTGTCGAATGATGAATCTCGTACAATCTTGTTTTGTGGGACACTAGCACACACTACACGACTGCCATGACACTATTTTCGGTAAATAAAATGGTGATGAAGAAGAAATGCAGGTCGAGGATGAGACCAGTGAAAGCTCTGAGCACTGATGATTTGGCAGTGGTGCTGGTACATCACTCCTCCTTCATATGCAGCACAAAACTGCAGGCAGCATCATTGGCTGAGAGCACAGCTGTGCCACTGATGTAGTGCCCCTCTACCAGGACACTAGTACTCATTTCACCGACCACAAAAGGATGACCAGCTGAGTCAACCGCACCTGGTGTTAATTCAACGAGTGACAGGGACTCAAACTCAGGACCCAAAGATCTCAAGCCAGCCACCCTAACCGCCAAACCAACACCAAGCTTCGGTATGTCACTGACAGTGCGTCAGGAGAAAGAAGTGGCTGTGTAGAGAAGACCGACTCAGGGAGCGTTCAACAACTTGGTAGTAGAACTTGCTGCAGTTGTTGTTCGTCTTTCGGCTGCTCCCGTTAGGGGGTCGCCACAGCGGATCACCCGTTATGATCCGCATACTGATTTGGCATAGGTTTTACGCCGGATGCCCTTCCTGACGCAACCCTGGTCGCCTCTTACGACACAGGGATAAGGATTGGGTTTCACCATGATTCCGGGCTGCCCTACACCCTCTCATAGCGCTGCCCAGCACAGAGCCCCCGTCCTCAAGCGATCCTCCAACCCAAGCCTCCGAGTAGCCGGATTACAGGCGCACGCCACTACGCCCGTTTAGAACTTGCTGCAGTAGATAAAGGAATTCATATTTATATTTACTCATAAATACCACTCCCTCTAGGAATGTGCCACTGAATTAAGTTCAAATCCTGTTTCTTCTTCTTCAGTCTTGGAAAGACATGCTTTCAAAACAGGCGTTCTAATGATTAAACAGACATTAATTTTTGTTCCAACTAAATCGATTATCAGCTTTCCAATCAAGTCAGTAGATGATGACCTTTCAAAGTGTACCATTTATTATTATTATTGTTATTTTTTTAATTATTACTATTATTTGACAAGAGCAGGAACAAGGTATTCGACAAACACTGTTTTTAGCTCACCTGGAATGTAATTCTGGGGGGCTTATGGGATGGCGGGTCATCCGTCCGTCCGTCAGTCTGTCCGTCCATCCGTCCATAAAAATTTGCAACCTCTTCTCAGAAACTACACACACGATTCCGATGAAACTTGACCACAACCTTCATCACCCGTGATGTACCAAAGACTGTTCATGCTATTTAAAAAAACAAAATTTAAATCGGGGTCTAAGCACGTTTACAGGGGGGGGGGGGGTTGCCCCCCAAAATGCATATTTGCTACAACATTGGTTCATTGGTATATTTTGATGAGTCCGTCCCACGTTTACTTCCTCCTCAGTATCATTATTCTACCAGGTGAGCGCTCAGCGATATTGCCCCTATTTTTAAATGAGGTTGTGGAGCATGTCAGTCCATGGATAGCGAGGAGAAACTTAACATTCAGGGGTGCATCTCAGCTGCTGGGCGAGTCACAATAACTTTGCCATTTTTTTTGGCCACAAGTAACGCAGTACTTGGTTTGCTGTGAAAGGACATCCACAATTCAGCATTTACAACCACAATGTACTTTTTCATGGCATCCACTAATTCTCAACAGCATGGACTGAGTGTGAGGACCCAAGAAAAGCAACTGTTGCAAACTATAAAACAAAGGTTTAACATTTGGGTGGGGGCACGAATTGCAGAAGACATCAAGACTTAAGTCCATAAATGTTTGTAAGCAGATAAGAGATATTGTTTTGCATTATTTCATTGTCCGAGTGACACTTATTGTTCCCCACCATCTCAGGTCATGTGACACTTATTAGCCCGTCCCCCACGTAGCCAGAATATGGGGTTTTGCGATCACTTTTGTGTGTCTGTCTTTTTACCTTTTGAGCTTTTGTCATCAAATTTTCAACAAAGCTTTATTATGACAACATGGAGAATACAAATTAATAATTTGGTCAAAAGGTCAAAGGTCAGTGTCACAAATCGTCAATTTTCATCCAATTGACGTGAAATTTTAATTATCATTTGAGCGTTTGTAATCAAATTTTCAACAAAGCTTTATCAGGAGAATATGAAGAAAGAGAGGGGAGGGGACACATACAAATGGCAGGGTTAAGAGACAAAATAATTAAATAAGAATATACTGTAATAATATAAGTGCCCTTACAAGGAACTTGGATGCAGGAGGCCCATCAAAGCCTGTGCTATTATTGCCAACCTGTGGTTGTTTGTCCATGCTCTATCTTTTATATGCTGAGCATCAAGCAAGTAAGCAGCACGTACCATTTAAAAAGTTTTTTAACACGACTCGTCGGGGTTCGAATCGCCGACCCTCCAGACTCAGAACCAGATGTTCTAACCATCATATACCACATTATGGTTAGATAGAGTATAACCAAACAATTGAACATATTTTGTTTGGTTGAAAATAGAGAGTGGGAGAACACCCAAAATAGAGGGAAAATTGGAGAAATATGTGACGTGGGGAAGAAAGAGAGGAAGGTGTGGACACACGGTTTTATTTATTGGTGCGCAGCCTGTGGCTGCTTAGTTGCATCATTTTCTGGGGGCATGGGTGCACCATTGATGCAGTGCCCCCGTTACCAGTAAGCTGGTACTCATTTTGCCAACCTCAAAAGGATGACAGGCTGAGTCAATCCACCCAATGTTAATTCAATGGTAAAACAGTAGCTTGAACTCAAGACCCTAAGATCTTTAATCAACCATGTTAACCATTAAGCAACCACCAGGCATCGACACAGGGTCTGAATAAGATGAATACAGCCACAAACTCTCAATCACAGAAGTGGAAAGGAATACTGGAAACCTGGAAAGAGGTTGGCTTGGGGGTGGGGAAGGGGATTAATGGAGGTATAACAGTTCATGGTTTTGGATGGAGGATGACCTGATATGGCGATGAACAGATATGGTCTTGAAGCCCTGGGGGGGGGGGGGGGGGGAGATAAGATTGAAGAGACTGAGGATTTTGCATCCACAGGTTGGAAAAAAAGAGAAACAAATAAGTGAAGGCGAGAAGTGTCTCGATTTTGCAAGTGTCACTTGTATGCCCAGTGGCAGACAGTGTGCACTCTGCAGAAACCTTTGGGGGGGGGGCAAAGCACGGAGAGGGCAGAGGATGCAAGACCAGAAAGAAGTTGTTGGAAGACAGAGAGAACACCAACCTGTCTGCGATGTGAAAGTGAGAGACCCAAATATTCAGCTTCATCATGGGAAATTCCAATGATTTTGAAGGCCTTAGTTTCCACAGTCTCAAGATGAGAGAGGTTTTTGGCAGGTGAGAGTCCAGAGGGGAGAGCATTACTCCTTCAATCTGCAGATAAAGGCCTTGTCGGTTGATAAAAGTTCAGGTCTGCCAAGGAAAGACATAGCATGATGTAGGATGCCCAGTTAGTGGCTGGCTTTGAAGGCCAGCTTAGATATGTGGTTTGCTCAAGAACGATCATGGCTGATAGTGAGGCCTAAATCTTTGAATGACTGAATCTATTCAAGAGGATTATTAAGGAAGTAGATGGGAAGGCTTGCCAGACAGTCCTTTCAGAGACTGACTGATTGAGAGTGTGAGATTTGTCAGGATTGAAAGACATATTCCAAATGTTTGACCAACTTGTGATTCCATCAAGATATGCAGGGAGTGAAGAGGATGCTGCCTGCCTATTTGAAGGATGAGGGATGTTACAGCAAAGGGTGATCATCAGCAAGGAGATAAAGACGATTTTCAAGAGAGTCGGAAAGATCGTTGATGAAGATTAGGAATAGGACTGTGCCCAGAATACTGCCTTCAGGCACTCCAGCCTTGACTGGAGAAGAGGATCCTGTTGAGAGCCATGTGTTGTCAATGAGAGTAGATTGCTTATGATACCATGGGGAGAGAGTTTAGAGAGCAAGGTGGGTGACATATTGTATCGAATGCTCGAGATATGTCTAGAGACACCGCCCTAGTGGTCACACAATCACATAAGGATGACCAATTGCAAGATATAGGATGAACCGAGCAGAGAGAGGATTGCAAGAGAAGCGGAGCAGGTTTTTAGGTCATGCATGCTGATGCCATCCGGGTCAGTTGCAGAATCAGTCGAGGATTGCAGAGACCTTTCCACATTCTTCGGTGCAAAAGACAGTCCAGGAGCAGTTGGATGTAACTGAGTGGCATGGATACAGAGAGTTAGGAGTTGGGAACACAATATTTGGCAGCAAACACACACCAGAGAGATGTTGATTTTTCCAAGTACAGTACATAAACAGATGAACCAATTCTGGAGTCGAGGAAGAACAGGAGACATTAGCAGAGAATTTGGTCATTACTACATCCAGAAGGAAGAGAATGCCATTGTCAGAGATCCGGGTCGGAAAGTTGACATATTGAGTCAAGTTCATGGAGTCACAGAAGTGCTTTTCTGCAGTGCCATGGCTGGTGAAAGTGGTACCAACACCTAGCCAATTGACATGGTGACAGTTGGAATCATGATGTATGAGGAAGAGAGAGAGAGAGAGAGAGAGAGAGAGAGAGAGAGAGAGAGAGAGAGAGAGAGAGAGAGAGAGAGAGAGAGAGAGAGAGAGAGAGAGAGAGAGATGCAAATAGAGTTGTCAATGTTAGGAAGACTCGCAGGAGGGGAACTCATAGGCAAAGGTAAACCTGGAGGCCAGGGTTTGGACCGCCGACCTCCAAGACTCAGAGCGGATAGTCTAGGCCCAAGAACAAGGTGCATTTATGCTTAATTTACAAAAGCAATTATCATACGAGTTAAAGGTCAAGGTTAAATGGCGGTCTCAAAAAGTTAACACATTTTTTGTCATTGCTATAATTATGCCAATGCAGAATCTCAAAAACTGCTTGGCCTTCCAAGATGTTCTTACATCATAATAGTGTACCTGCACTGAAGATGTGCACCTGATATTTGATTCGTGTCCTTAACCTACTTTTTTTTCGGATTGTGACCTAATTAACAAAAAACACCTTTTCTATTCTAACTTCAATAATTTTCCTCCTATTTTCATGTTGTTGAGTTTTATGGATAGAATGTGGATGGGGACACATTTTCTGAATATACACTCTATCCCTAAATGTTGAAGGTCAAGGTCATATGGTGGTGTGAAAAAAAATGCCATCATTGGATCGTGGGTGCCGGGGGGAGGCTTACCCTGGTGATCGCTTTGTGATCCCAGATATCTAGTTACCATACCTCTACCACTGAAGGTAGATGCAGATTATGTTTTCATGTCGTCTGTCTGTCTGTCTGTCTGTGAGCAGGATATCTCAAAACGTTATGGACGGATTCAGACGAGATTTGCTGACAAGGAAATCCTTGTGCGACAAGGAACAATTTATTAGATTTTTGTAAAGATGTGTATCGGATCCAGATACTGGAATTTTAAAGTCAGTCTTCACCATTGAGAGATGGGGCCAAAAATGATATATAACATGATATTTCAAAAATTGTGGATGGATAATGATAAAACTTGGTGGATGAGTTGGGTAGTTGTCATGAACAAGCCGATTAGATTTTGGTTCAGGTCTGGACGCAGATCTAGTCTATCAGTGGGATACAAAACAAACTGTTGAGCTTGGTGTAGGTATGCGCTCTACTGAATTCCGTTCGAGTTATTAGTCCCCTACCTGTTTCACTGGAAGGGACTATAGGTTTGCTTTCCATCCATCCGTCTGTCCCTCTGTCCGTCCCACCTGTGGTTTTTCAGACTTTTTTCCCCATACCCTATAACATATTCAACTGAAACTTGGTACATGGCTTTATTAAGATAAGTTACAGAACAAGTTCGAGTTTCAGGATGTTTTGTCAATTTTCCAGTTACACCCTTTTTAGACCAAGAAAATATCACACATGGCTCAGTGTTCAGCTGCCCTGACTCCACCCTACTGCTTAACACCTTATTGGCTGTAGAGCTGCCCTGACTCCACCCCAATAAAATCATGCGCCATCATTGCATGAAGCAGTGAAGATCGGCAGGCCTCAGGCCTTCGGCCTGGGAGTTAGTCCATGGCCTAGTGCAAATGGATTGATACCAGGTATATAACCACAATGTATTATATAAGCACATAAGCCATATGCACGTTTTTGCGTCATGCGTGTACATCAGGTCGTTTTTAATATGAAAGAGGCAAAGCCTAGAAATGAACAAAACATGGTGGGTTAGAGAGTTTCTTCCTCTTCATTTTTGTTCTGGTAATGGCTCGAGTGTGTGTTAAAGCAAACTAATATTTATCTCCAGTTTGTTATCCTAGTCGTCTTGATTGGTTTTTAGTCTACAAAAGATATCAGTAAATGAAAATAGCTTTTCCTTTTATTTTTCTGAATAGATCCAAACATGGTGTGGTATAGGGTTTCTTCTTCGTTATTTTGGTTTTGGTATCAGCTCGAGCGTGCGTTAAGCCCAAATTAATTTTTTTAAATCTCTCGAACATTAATTGGAACCGGTAGGGGACATGTTTTGCAAAGCAATTCTTGCTCTTGTTAGGGAACCAAGCATACAAATGCTTGGTCTCCTTTTGTTATCGGTATTTTATTATTATTATTCTTTCCGTCGAATATTTGTGGAAGCTGTAGCGTCGGCACCGCTGCTCTGATTAAATTGAAACTTCACAGGAATGTTGGGGCACATGGGAACTGATGCATATTGTTTCCGAGTTTTGATTTTGCAATCACCATGACAACCAGCTTGGATTTAAAACAAAACGTTAAAAACCTTCTTTTACTCCGAAACCACAAATGCTATCGATTTGATTATTGTCAAGTTATGATTGACTACCCATGGTGCAAAAAAATTGTATAAGATGAGGTCATTGGTGAAGTGGTTTGCCAGCCATGTTGAGGTTTAAAAAAGAAAAAAAAATCCCATTCACACGAAACATTTTTTTATGTCATTTGCACCAAAATATGAACTTCAATATGAAATTTTGTTTTCATCGGTCACATGGTCTGGTAATAACAAATAAAACAAAATTGATGAAAATTGATGATGTCAGAGGTGACGCCACCTTGGAGTACTTTTCGATGTTGGTGTAATGTAGAAAAAGCTATTTTTTCCAGAACTGCTGCTCCGATTAACTTCAAACTTCCCCTGCTATGTTGGGGCGGCAAATGGGAACTAATGCCTTTTTTTTCTTCTAAATTTTGAATTTTGCAATCACCATGGCAACTAGCTTGGATTCAAGATGAAGTCATCAGTTATGTCGTTTGGTCGCCATGTTGGATTAAAGGTGAACCTCTTAAAAATCTTCTTCAATAGCGTTCAACCGATTGATGTGAAACTTGGCACATATGATCGAGTACCCCTGGGGAATATATATGCTGTTAACGATGATGATGTCATAGATTGCCTCGTATTGGACAAGAAGTTGCTTCATATTGGACAAGAGACGCTTGGGCCCCTGCGTCACTGCTCGCAGTTTTAATTACTATTAATATTTGTAGCATATCATTTTGTACACATATGAATGGGTGGTCATTCATTTCCGATGCCCATCCCCACATATGCAGTACTACCATACGTCATGATTATTACTATTCTCTCAATCTCTCTTCTCT
>CM068960.1:81333394-81343508 GCA_035128595.1 Eptatretus atami | reverse complement strand
GATTGGTTAGGTGATTTGTCATTACCTTCCCAGCAGTCAGTCAGGACAGGAATTTATGATTTGGCCAAGGTGTTGGCGATGATTCAACTATGCTTCGTGAAAGACATCGCAAGATGTTTAATGTCCACCTACGAATGCTAGCAGATGGGAAACCCAATTAAACGTCTATCCGGAAGGTGGCACACTTTGGGATGCAACGTCCTGCCTGTGAAGCACCATTCCGACAGTTTATTGTCAGGTCGGAATCAAAGACAAACTAGACAGCTCAAATGTATCAAGTCTGTACCATCCTGCCAGACATATTATGTGTAACCTGGATACTGTAAAGTGTAAAGTCAAAGCGAAGCTTCAGAATGAACACTTTTATGTAAAACCCTCTTGATTCTTTGAAAATGAGGGCCAGTTATGATTGTAACCATAATGCAGAAAAGGGCAGAAGATGAAAAGGGCTTGCTTGCCTGGTGCATCCCAGTACTGCAATCTAGGGCGAGGCACTGTGCAAACGGTGAGCATGCTGTGGGCAATTGGCTGAGCAATCGAAAGGTGTGGAATTGCCTTGGTGGGTATCTGACCAACGTATTGCAGCTACAGAGTTAATCTTTATCTTAAAACGTGTAGAGAAAGTGATGAGTGGTGAGAAGCATTTTAGTTCACTGATCTGTTTGGATTATATAGTGTCCCGTGAATCGGAAATGCGGCACATGTTCAGCACAATCAGATCACAACAGACTCCAAAAGGGAGAATTATGGACACGTAGCCCAAAATAGGTCGACAGAATAATGGCCAATTGCATTTAAATAATTATATTTCGTACGCGGAATTTAAATTAATATACAAAGAGTGTGCATTCTCCGCTGAACTCTACCGAGTGTAACGAGAGGTCGCACGATGCTGTACGACTCTAAACAAGGAGTTCATTGCACTACCAGGTTAATTATTTTTGCTACTGCTGTAAAACGCTCTTCTTGATGTTATTGCTGAGTCAAAACAACCCGATTTTTTTTTATTATCAGGTGACCAAATTTGTATGGAATAACGCTGCAAGCATTGTTTGTAGAGAAAGGTGATGAATGTTTAACTGTTTCTTTCCAGAATTAGTTCAACTGTCATTTTAGCAGGGCTCCTTAAACCATTACAAAAAAAAACCAAATTCCTGTTATATAATTTTCACTGTAGTGTGGCAGAGACAGCGTCCAGCCAGAGTAAAATGAACACCCCCGATTGTAAAGAAACTGTATTTTTTACAATCTGTGATCCAAACCCAATAATATTTTGTTGCAGGTCTTGGTATTAATTGGCAGAGGTCCACTTTTTGTCTGACTGGTATTCAGTTTTGTCTGACCATTGGGGAGTGTACGAGGCCTTAGGGCTTAGCTTATTTTAGGTTCCTATTGGGGGAGATTATTGCAGTGTATTGCTTCTGTTTGCTTGTTTCATCCCATCCCCTTTGCTTGTTTCAATACACTTTAAAACCACTTGGTCTTTGGGTGCATTTGAGTAGATCTGATTGCTATTAGAATTATACACGTCCATTAAAGGACAGATTGGGTTCAGGCAGACAGCGTCCAGCACGAGGATCATGCCTGTGTCCGGTGATTTCACTGGGTCGCCATTACAATAACGGGTGCAGGGCACCGATCAGTGTGACACATCGATTGACTTGGTGTTCCATTGGAGTACGGTATCGTGGCAAACTGGCCTGTAATTTGACTCAGAACGATGAAATCAGTTGGTCATCATGACCGATTTGATTTGAAGTTTGTCGGGACTTGGACCGGGCTTCTGGCAGACCGCATGGCTGTAACAGTATAATTGCTGGGATGTACCTGCATGTTCTATATATACACAAGCTCCTCAGTGAGCCTAATACACGTTGGTAAAATAAAAGTTACAGCCAATACTGCACCTTTTCATTCACTCTGTGGTCATGGTAAACTTATCCAAAGGATAAAATAAATTAATTAACTAATGCTATTGTTATTGCTTCTAGATGAAGCACCATTGTTGTGATTGGCTTGCTGTGATACATTTACCCAGGAGCCGTTCCATACCCAGTTTTTTTTGTGAAATTTTAGCAGGCACTAAATTGCTTTTGAATTGGCCTCCTAACCCAGTTGGACCCTCAGTTTAAATCTGCTGGAAATAAGAACCGGCCAGGTGCTTGCCCATGCCTGATTTTGTTTCGAGCTTTGCGACTACATTTTAATCCATCTGAAAAGCGTCAAACTGTCACAACGAGGAAATGTAGTTTTCACAACAAGATGTAATGCTAAAACTAAACTAAATAAATGAGGAGAATTAAATGAGTTGGATTGCTTCCGATGCTCAGAAGTCATAATATGAATGAGAAAAGGTTCAGGTATTAATATAAGAGCGAATAGCACAGCTTTAGTCCTCGATGTCTCATATATCAAAAATTATCCCATGCGACGGATACTTGTATGCCTGAACAGCCCAAGACTCCACATCAGATGTAATAAGGGGTCAACTATTTTATAACATCGGCAAAAAAGGGAAGCATTTTTAACACCCCCCCCCAATGAAAACAACACAAATGACCATTCTCTCCCGTTACTCCTATGTTCTCTCTACCTCCTTTATTTTGCCTCCTCCGGTAGTCGCATAACCTGCCACCCTCTGTCGTTTCCCCTCCTCTCTCTCTTTCCCTTTAATTTCTTTTTTTTTCGATTTAGACCCACCCCATGGGAGAGGGGGTAAATCGAATAACAAAAATACAGCTCAACTGTGGTTACAATCGCCTGTTTTATTCTTATCTTAACACTGCTTCTCAGCAAATATGATCAGCCTTTTCGAGAAGAAAAATAATTATATTTTAACATGAGAGATAAGAGACAGAGACAGACAGACAATTGAATAATACAATAGGTTTTTTGAAACATTTGCTGGAAAAAGGGTC
This sequence comes from Eptatretus atami, assembly GCA_035128595.1. Taxonomy (NCBI): domain Eukaryota; kingdom Metazoa; phylum Chordata; class Myxini; order Myxiniformes; family Myxinidae; genus Eptatretus; species Eptatretus atami. Next base: position 81,340,590 of record CM068960.1, on the reverse strand, counting down.
AAGAGGGAAGATGGTGATTACAAAGAAGGCAAACCAAATTACAATGATAGAGGTTTGATGTTTGGAAAGAGACTGGAGGGGACAGACAGAAAGACTCAGATGTTAAGATCAAAGCTAAGATGAGCATGGCTGGAGATGAGTTGGTAAATGGGACTAACTGGTCAACAGTTTGCCAAGACTGTAAAACTGCCATTTATTTACTTTCCTGTGCTGTTTCTCCTGATAATTTATGTTTGTTTTATGAGCCAATTCGATTTCGTGTTTTTTTTTTTTACATATTGTACAGCAGTAGTAACTTTCCTGCCTGGCAGGATAGCCACGAGATAGTGTGCTCGACTTTGAGCTATCTAGTCTGGGTTCCATTCATAATCGAACTAGAACCTGTCCACAGGTAGGACGTTGCATTAATGAGTGTTCCATCCTTTTGAGAGATGCTAAGCCAAGTATCCTGTCTGCTATTATTTCCTGGTGGATAGAAAATATCCCAAAGCACATTTCAAAAAGGGTAGGGTAATGTTATTGTCTGCTGGTACCATGACCAAATTTCTGGCCTAACCTTGAACACACAGTGAAGGAGTGAAGATGTGTCCAAGGTTGTTTCCTGAACCACGGAAAAGTTCACCACTTATTGTGGATACCCAACTACACTCTCCAAAGGAGTATGGTCATGCAAGTCACCTTCCAAAACCATTAATGGCCATATTTTTTGCAGAGGTTGAGACTCATGGAAGATCTGGATGAGAGGGTGTGAAAGGTCGATGCATCAACAATGGCTCAAAGGTGGACATTGAAAGGTATTACACAGATTGACCAATCAGTGTGAGTTTGAGACAAAATGATAGAAAGAGTAAAAAAGCTCACTGTAGGTATATAGGGACAATATAAAATGACAATGAGACCTGCAATCATCTTTTGTATGCAGCACAAGGCTGTGGGGTAGCATTATTGACCGAGTGTGGGGGTGTGTCACACTGCTGCTGATGCAATGCCCTCTGCTGGTTAGGGCAGGGATTTGGAATTTGGTTCGGGTGCTGGTGATAGCTTGCACACTCTTCATGAAGGACACCGTGGGATATTTTACATCCAACAACGAATGCTGGCAGACAGGAAGACGGGACGCCCAGTTTAATGTCTATCCGAGGGACGGCACACACATTGACAAATCACCCTGCCTGCGAAACACCGGAATGACTATTTACAGCTGAGAGGCGAGGGTATATATCTTTGGGCCATCCTGCCAACCGAGCTGCCATCTTGAAGGGCTCCAAAGAAAAGTGAAAATACGGACTAACTCAGGAAGGTGCTTCCATATACAGTACAGGAGACATGACAGAAGTAAATAGACACCATGATTTTAAAATTATTTATTTATTTAACATTTGAAATACATTTGATCCATTTTAATACATACACTAGTATGTTGTAGACTTGCCATTTGCAGCTTTCAATGCTTTACTCTTTCAGGCAAAGAACTAACGAGTTCCGAATTTTCTCTTGTGGAATTTCTGCCCAGGCTTCACATGTAAAGGGTTAAGCAATTCTGCCCATGATGTTGGTTTCCTGACTTTTAGTTGGTGTTGGTTATCGCACAGCTCATCCAATATGGCCCAGAGGTGTTCAATGGGATTCATCTCAAGAGACTGACTTGGCCATGGAAGTTGCTTGATCCCATTTCTGTCCTGCCATTCTTTGGTCTTTTTGTAGTGTGGCATGGGTTCCATCTTCCATGAACAGTGGTTGCTTTTGACCATCTGAGCAGTGGAGAAGACAGGAGAGTCCATCTCAAGGATAGAAATGTATATCGTAGTGTTGATGTTGCCAACACACTCCACAAGCTCTGACCGACGCAGTACTCCAGATTGCTCCCCACACCATCTCTGAAAAACCACCGTGTTTGACAGTTTGCTGCAATCGGTTCAAAGAGAACTATTGACTGGGAAGTCTCAGACCCATACGCGTCCACTGTCAGAAGATTGAGCAAATTGGGAATCATCTGAAAAAATGAGTTTGTCAAAACTCCAAGGGTCTGTTGGCCATCTCGTCAGCTCACTTCTTTCTCCTTTGAATGTTGGCTGGTCAAGAAGGTTTCTCCTCGCTGCTCTCCCATAGTAGCCCAGTTGATGAAGGTACCGTCGGCAGTTTTGAGCTAACTTGGATCTCCTCTGCAACATCGCTGCCTTGCAATGGGGAGTTTTCTCAGTGGACCGCTTACAGCTGAAGACACCTTTCTGAGGGCCCAGATCGACCAGAACGGGAAGCTGTGGTTCCTTGCCTTCGATGGTGAATTGCCAATTACCCGATTGACCCTAGAAAGTGAATGACAAGGTTCTGAGCTAGTGGGGCAGATAACACAATTTTTGAGAGGAATCGTGCAAATGATGATACAAGCATCAAATTTGGCACATTTGTTCTCCAGGGGATTCTAATCAAATCTGCCTGATTGGCCATTTGAAAATCCAAATTTTGAAAAATTTAAAAAAAAAAAAAAACTTCAAAAAAGTCCAGATCACGAATCAATGTTGGATGCTGGCTGAGATTGGTGAATGTTTCAGAAACATCATCAAAGACGTTCCAAGTCTGCCATGCAGTTTTCTTCCCTTTACCGCGGAAGGCAGACACGACGTCACATCCAGTGAACGCATGGAGTATGGGATCCCTCTAGCTTTCTCAGGCCCTATTGCAGAAACTACCTCATGGACTGGAATCCATCGTGCCTTGGCTCCTTGGCCAAAGGCAATCCACATGTTCTCAAGACCTAGTTCCTGTAAGGATGGCAGTACAGATATTGCTATGACTAGTACGTCCGTGTCATTAGCCTTAATGATAATGGACTTGCTCCATCCGTCGTTGCATCCCTGGCGTGTACAAATATTCGAGTGTCAGCTTCTTCATGACAACATGGAGACACAGAATCCAGTGACTTCCTTGTGTTGCTAATGGCATCTTCTCCTTTTGTGACAATGACTGTGCTTGTCGTCTGTGCTTCACACATCTTTTCCGCAAGGAAGTGAAACAGCTCAGTCTTGTTGCTGTCATCTCGAAGAAAGCTTCTCCAGTTACTTGGGTCTTACTGGTTCCTGTCACTCTTCTTCCGATTCCTTGCCCCCTTTTCGACCTTGCCTCGGACTTCAGACTTGACTTCTTGTACACATAAACACTACGTCCACCCTCTCGTACCTGGCACCATAGGATTCCACCTTTGGGATGATATCTTCTTTAGCATAGTCATCAAATATCTTTGAAGTGCGTGGAGGTAGGGCATTGATAAGTGCTGAGCCATCAATGATGACTGCATCTCCCCTTGGTTCTCTGTCTGGATGTTCACTTGCGCTTCAAGAATTTCAGCCAGCTGTGACTTCAAATTTTTTGAAGTTTTTTTTTTTTTTTCAATTTTTCAAAATTTGGATTTTCAAATGGCCAATCGGGCAGATTTGATCAGAAAGCCCTGCAGAACAGAAATGCCAAATTTGATGCTTGTATCATAATTTGCACATTTTTCTACTATCTACTACACTAAGCTATCTGATGCTGGCTGACTCCACCTTCCGATTGGCCAACAATTCTCTTCCTCTTTGAAAATCGGAAAGTTTGTGTGCTCCCTGGGTTCGAGGAATAGTTAATTGTCATACAAGACCCAGGAACTCGTTTCTGCAAATAAATAGTCGAATATTAGTAAAACAAAAAACAATCACTGAGTTTTTTTTTTTGTTTTACTTCACCACTTGTAAAATTTTGTAAAACTTGCTTTACACAGATGAAATTAATAAATTTAAGGTGTCTATTTACTTCTTCAGGTTTCTGTACAAAACTGGATTGAACAAAGGAGGGTGGCTGAACATAACATTTGTAGTTCGTGTGATAGCAAATAAATAGCGACTGTAGGAACAAGTGGGTAACTTGATACACTCAGGAACAGAAGGCAGAGGGGAAAGTGGAAAAGTCGAAAAGAGAGACAAGAGAGACAAGAGAGACAAGAGAGACAAAGAGAGAGAGAGAGAGAGAGAGAGAGAGAGAGAGAGAGAGAAGAGAGAGAGAGAGAGAGAGAGAGAGGAGAGAGAGAGAAGAGAGAGAGAGAGAGAGATGACGAGAAGAGAGAGAGAGAGAGATAGAGAGCAGAGAGAGAGAGACACAGAAAGCCGAAAGATTAAAACAAAAAAAAAATCCGCCAAATTTGCGTACGTATTAAATAGACGTCCACGGGGCGCGCGCTCGCTGACGGTTGGGCGCGCATGCGCAGACGCGGGCTTTGTCCAATCGAGCCGTTTAGCTTGCCCATCGGATGGGCTCATTAACACCCAGACACGGTTGAAGGCCGTTGAAGTCCCGGCAGATGTTTCTCAGAGTGATCTTGATTCTGATGTTCTTCACCCACCAAGGTCGGGGTCTTGCTTACTGATCGTGCCCCCAATTGGACATTTTATTTCAACGTACACGTCCTATTCTCCGAGTGTCTTCCTGTAGATGTATACTTTGATGTAAACCTCCACAACATCCTCTCAAACTTACCTTGTTCCCTTACCTTTTTTCAGCCTTACAACCGGTGGATGTTAAAGCTCTCACACGGTCTTTCGAAGATGAGTGGAGGAGTTGTTACCGACACTCTGGGACAAATTTCAAATTCCTGCCCCAACTAATACCCCTGGCCCTGGGAAAGCAATGTCAAACCACCCAGTCTAAATCTCGACCCATGAAGCTACTTCAGTTCTGTAATCACGAACACCTGAAAAGGATATCCTGTATGTGATTCACCCGTTTATAAATGTGATAGGTTGTCCTCTGCTGGTCTTACGAAGAACAGCAATGTCGTGAAAAGGATGTGAGGCAGGCAGGGTACCATTCCATACAGTAAAAGTTATTATTAAGTGGAAAAATGAAAAAGATTAAAATATTACCATTTAGGATCAAACTAATAACATTACCTTAGATATTACACGGTTCGTACGGGTCCTTAAAACCCATAAAAGTCCAACATTTCTGAGTTGTACAATTTAAGTTACTTAAATGTCCTTAAATTTCAGGAACAATGTTCAAAAGTCAATAAAAGTCAATAAAAATCAGATTTCTCTGTTATTTGGTGAAGGGTGTTTCATTTTCCTCGCACTAGTATTCTAAACAGGACAAATGTGTCCAAGAGCCACGTCCTAAAGATTTTGTCTTCACCAGAAGAGAAGAAGAAAAAAAAACAACAACAACAACTTGATATTTCGTCAGTGCCTTGACGGAGCCAATAGCGAGAAGCCGTCATGGACGATCGTAAAAGATACCTCTGCCAGGCGCAATGATTTTACTGATGTAATGGGTGTAAAGACTTCCCATTGAAATTTTGTAAGCACAGGTGGGTTGACAATGGCTCCTGTCTGCAGCAGAGTTATTCTATTGTGGCCTCACCTGAAGTTATTTGTTGAGGCATGTGAAAGCAAGAAGAAGCCCGAAACCAACCAGCAACTCTTTACAAAACTGCGCATGGTGCAATGAATGATAAGCTATCTGTTGCAAAACTGTCTTTTTTCAGGTCAGTAGCCCAGTGCAGTTGAACCATTTTAGCCTTGTACCAAACAGACAAGCCAATGGGCCTTTCTTGTTCATGATATTGAGAGGACTTGTCAGAAATTTTTAGAGGGGGAGGTGTGTTAGCAGTTGCAGTACAAAATACTTCTACTGCATATGATTTTAGCTGGATCTTGAAAAGGAAGGGTAGAAAACAAAAAGATTGAAGTTTGTTTTCAAGGCTGAAAGTGAACTGAAGTCCTCCTGAGAACCAAGGCCATCAATGAACGCCAGGTGTTTCAGTTCAAAGAAGAAGTAGGCTATTTGTGGGGAATGTGTCAACAAAATCTTTGAAAGGTCGCCTCTTAAGTATAGTTTAGCCAGAATATGGCTTCTCTGGATCCCAGGTTAATGGTGACTGGATCAAGAACACTCAAATCCAATTCAAATGCCTGTTGGAAAATTGGTGACTCTGAACAGAGTTGATGGTGTAATGTAGATGTGTTGGTTGCGAGTTACAAAGAATTACTGCAGGTGTGAGCAGGTGTGAACTGAAGTCTAGGTTCAAGGACTTCAAGGTTGAAGATGACAGGGTAGATGTGTTACTCTATGAATGTGTGGATAAAAACAAGAAGTTGAGAAGTTGGGGGGTAGTTCGTAAGTGGTTGCTAGTTTCCCATGGTCAGGCGTCTTTGAGAGGGTTTTTCCCTCAACAGACAGATAGAGAAGGACAACCTGGGTGAAGGCATGCTTGTGGCCATGAGGCAGATTATTGATTATTTTTGTACTGGTAGGTGGAATGCTCAAAGTTGAAATCACAAAGGAACTGCTATCCTCAGCCTCCAGTTCTCGACATAACATCAATATCTTGAAGAAGAGAAAGAAAGAAAGGGCAAGAAGCCATCCAAAGAAAACGAAAAATGGTTGAAGATGAAGTGGATGGTTTGAAAAAGAGAAGGTGTTGGAAACTGACAATAGAAGGTCTGACCACATTTGTCAGAAAAATATGCAGACGAGGCTGAGGCAAAAGGTGGCAAAAACTAGCCACAGTCTTTTGTAAAATCAAATGCTCTCAGGCCTCTGCCAAGCAAAAACGGGCGGGAACTCAAAGTTCCAGAAAGAGAAATTGAGGAGAAGGCTAAATCCTTGCCTGCTATTGTCAATGGCATATATACAATGACATGTAGCTAACAAAATGTACTGTTCTGTAGTGTAGAAGCAGTCAGAAGCTGCTGCAACTTTGCAGGTGGCAGCACCTACAATAACATTTTAACATAACAACACATTCACATTGAGAGTGCTGCCATCTGGAAACTTGTGACTGCTCCTGGCTGATTCTACAGTAACTGTGAAGTGAATTATGCCAATTGCTGTGTGGCGCGTTGTGCCTTGTCGACTGAATAACGCCCTGCTGTGTTCTGTATGTTCATTATTAAAATAGATTTTTGTATAAACTTACTATCTTTGTTAATTTCTAGGTGACTCACCTCAATTTACCCCTGGAAATTTCTAGGATGTGTCCTTAAAAAGGGTTATTTTAGCCCTTAAAAGTCCTTAAAAAGTCCTTAAAAAAGATCTCAAAATAAGTGGGACGCCTGTACTTACGCTTTCAGGATCAAACTAATAACCTTACTGTAAATATTACCTTTCAGGATCAAACTAATAACCTTACCTTAGATATTACCTTTCAGGATCAAACTAATAACCTT
>CM068960.1:81304395-81320848 GCA_035128595.1 Eptatretus atami | reverse complement strand
CTTCATTTCCTAGGGTCACGATTCTGGACCAAGCTGTGAAGTTTTCTGTTGTTTTTTCAAAGTTTGTGCCGAGGGTCTCTTCAGGATTGTCGTGAGCCCCAGACAGCTTTCCAACTGTAGTTTGTTTTGTTATTATAATATTCCAGGTAGTTTTTTAGCCCACCTGTGAAGTTAGTTCCGGTAGTTCATTCTGCTTTGAACCTATCTCTGTATGTTTCTTCCAAAAAGTCATCAATCCAATCACAAATAATACTTACCGTTAATATACAAATACAAGTCACGAAACACTCGTGAAGTAAACGAAGATTAAAATGTCATTATGACGTCACATCTGGATCTGGAGTCAGTTTCGTCCGCATCGAATCAAAATCATAATATTGTATTTGAGTTATTTAGAAATCCTCACACTTACTTAGACTCCGCTGGGAGTCCTAAAATGTTCCACCAGGAGGTTTGTACGGGCTTATCCAAACAGAGAGTAGTTCTGGCGACGGACAGACTACAGCAGGCACTCCTGCTTTATAATAAGATATCAATGTTAATATTTGTTTTGCGGGGGTTCGTGACGATAAAACAACCACGGAGGGGGACAGTTAGGGTCGGTCTCCAGCGAACACCCCGAATTCTAGGTCGGTCTTCTCGGATAAGTCCGAAGGTTACGGGTCCCTTAGCGGCATCGTCGGGTCGCCTAATATTTTCGCCGGCATGGTGGTAGGGTAAATTGCCTATCAATATACCGATTACCCCACGTGTCTAACTACCGGGGAAAACCACACCCTCGACGGACCTCCCGGGCCGGAACGGGCCGGTTTACCGTAGCTCCGTATCCGGGTTGTAAATTCCGAACGGGGATTGCCAAGATTCCGTTCGGTCCAATGAACAATTTATTGGCCACGAATGCTTACTTTACTTCCTCAATATACGCACCGTGCTGGGTCTAATGTTAGAAAACGACAGGCAATGAATGGAACATTTACAATGGGGGTTTATTTTATAATGTGGAAATAATCGGAAGGAGACACAGAGCAGAGTTACAACCGAATATCAGGCAGGCAATTGTATAATGAAAAGAACTTTAAAACATTCTATCCGAACAGACTGGTGCCACACACCACACACACACACATCAAAAGAAATGGACCCGTTGGGTCTTATCTCGGCCCTCAGCCCAGAGGGAAGGCGAGCTGGTGGGAACAGAGCAGGCCGGGTATCCTCCCGCCTCGTTGCGGTCAATCGGACCCCAACCCCACCCACGGTGGACTCGAACCCACGTTCCAAAATCCATGGCCACGTAACCCTGGCTTGCTTGGCCACCACCCACATGAGGAAAGCACCGCAAAGTTGCCGCAGACACGAACGAGACCAAGCCACCACGACAGCACCAAAAGCAATAGGCCACATGTACTGCAAGTTACTCTGGTCCTGGACAACCACTACTCTTTCTCTTTTTGACGGGGGCAATACACTTCATTTGGCTGGGGCGGAGCCGGCCTAGGATGAACTCTCCTGGCTGGACGGGCGTCTCGGGGGGTGTGTTGGGCATCTCCGAGTAGGCTCCGTCCCCCCCCCCCCGAAGATGGCTCTGGTAGTAGCTTTTGCACTCTGGCCTCCCATTGCCGGAGCGCCTCAGCCCTGCTCGCCTTCGCCATGGTGGAGGATACAACTCCATGCCCTTCCTCGGGAGCGGAGCCTCGATCTGAAGCGAGTGGAGGCTACTGCCCACGCCTTCAGCCAAAACACGTGGCAATGGAGTCGGATGGGTTTGAAGATGAATGGAGATTTGTTGTAAAAAAACTAACTATAAAGAACTTCGCAGCAGCCACATGTATTCCGTTTAGACATAGGGGATGGTGACCTACACTTATAAACATTACTTATCGAAAAACTGAACTGCGGGCTGCGACTGTCTGTGTTGGCACAAATTCAAATCCTCGTACAATATGAAAGTAGGACTGGATCAGGTGTCTGGATTCTATGATGTACGAGTACTGTTCGCCTTACCATACACGTTCTCTCAGACTGTTCTCCAGAGATCGGTCAGATCGGATTCCATGCGATCAAGAGTGTATATCAGATCAAGATGAAGCATGCGAGCAGTTGGTTGCTGTTTTGATGCTGCAGACAAGTCCCCCTTCTTTGTTTCCAACAAACTCAAACATGGTTTGGTGCATGCTATTGCTGGTTACTCTATGCAGTATAAGATGGAGGGAATAAGTTCACTATTATCTCACAAAGAGTCAGATTATACCAATTCTCTTTACTGATGAGTCTTGTCGTTGATGAAACGCTCATGGCTTTCTTTAGAAAGCATTATTGGTCATCTATTCATTTGCAGAATGCACAGGGCAATAAATGAGAGGATTTTCAAATGAGGGTTAGGAGGAGAGGAGGAACGACCGATAAGACAGAAAAAAATTAGGGTTGGGGGGTATGTGGGTGAGAGCGGTTGGGAGGTGGATAGTGAAGAAGAAGAGGAAATGTTTGGGAGGATGTAAGGACCTAAAGAGAGGGAAGACAGGGCAAGGGACGGACAGTGACGTAACGTGTTATAGGGCATACGTGGGCAAGCAGGTGAGAGGTCGAGCTCGAAGATTACACCTTATTTGTCTTACGTCAATAATAGATGACTCTCCATCATTCATTAATGAATTGGATCTTGGACACAGACCATAAGAATTGCAGCCCTGTTAATAACTAAAGTTGTTTTGACTGTTTTGGTGTTCCCATCTGAGCACATATCGTGATTGAAATCCCTATATACCATTTCGTTTAATGCGCTCCCAATTTGTTCCAACCTTCTGCGGAATTGCTGGAACATTTCAGCCCAAATCTCTCACGAACCACCTGGACCAAGGCCGTGATCATTTCGATGAAAGGGTACAGGTATTGGGATTTTTCAAGTGACCGCGATAAGTAGCCAGACTCTTACCATCCGTTGGATCTTTAATGTCGACAACAAACCCCATCCTGAAGATGGGTTCTTCTGACTTAACCAGGTCCATCGCACGGATGATGTCTACACGTTGATGCATCACCCTGACAATTTATAGCATTGATCGATGATTTCATCCCAAGCTAGACATGCTAAAAGGCAAGTGCAGCATACTCCTAGCTATCATTGCCTAGCTTATTTAAAATCCAAATTATGTGGATTGTTTATTTCTCACTGTCCATGCAGTTCTATGAAAAGTCTGTTGTTATCTCCTTATGTCACATGATATAAGTAGTTGCTTCCTCCATGAACTGGAAGATAGGTCTCAGTTCGAATTGCATTAAATTAACTCAGCATATTAATGCATTATCTAATCAGCAGGTGAGAAAGCCAAAGAAGCCATGTTAATCTAGATGCATTAAACAATTGGTGTTGACCTGCTCGGGTTCCCATTCTGAACCCTACGCTTTATGCAGGGAATCCAGGTCAAAATTGCCATTCCATACGTGCATTGACCATTATCTCCTGAGGTCGGTTGCCCACTTGTGATCCATGCTACGATATACTCATGAGCTTTAAGGCATGTATAATTTATTGACCATAAATATCACGATACATTAAACAATGAATACACCTTTCCTGCAGTTGTTCACATCTAAACATCAGAAAATGAGATGTTGCCATTATTGAGTTGTTTGTATATTTCCTCATCGTCATTCTGGAGCCTCATGCTTCTCCTTATGCCCGTTGAGTTTACTCCGAATACATTTGGTGAAACCGTGTCAAAGTTACCTTCATTATTCTAGTACACTGTTCACAATTATTTATTCTACGCTCACTCACAGATACGATTCACTTATAGAGAAACAACAGAGTTACACAAAACGTTTTACATGCAGATGCTTCCGTGATTGATAGTTTAAGTATTACATTGAGGCTTGAAAAACCTACGATAGTTTTGAAACAAGTACATGGCAGAAATAAGATGAGTAAGGGTTAAGGAGAGCACGATCAACCTCCGCTCTATTCCATCTTTAGAGGCACACAAGTAAAGATAACAGATTGGAACGGAATTATAACAGTCATGGAAAAAAATAAGTAAGGAAGACTTCAGTGGCCTGTTTCAACCATTTGAAATGTTCATGAGATGCATACAGGGAGGTGAAAGGTGTTATTAAATGCGTTTCTTTGAAGATAACTTGATTTTAACAGAGCTGATTTGCATATTAGCAAGGTATGCGATTTCTTTCTCCTTAAAACTTGTGTACAGGACCTGTTGCCCAGGTATTTAGTGGATATTTTTATGGGATTGTGAGGATGCCAGGCTGAGTGAAATGTACAGTATTTTATCAGCAGAGATATTTTATAGTGAGTGCCTTAATGATGGGATCTTACATCAGTGATAAAATGACATTTTATTTTTTTCACCAAATGCATTGGAAATCGGAAAGGTCTTGTATGACCGTCGATTATGATGTCACATGTTCTTAATTTTTAAAAAGTTATAAATTTCATAACTTTAATGCCATAACTGGTTGGAAGTGACTATCTCGACGTTTTTTGTGGCCAAGGATTTTATAGTGATATCACTTTTTTTCCTTTGAAAGAAAATACAGACTAATGATGTCATTTGTTAATATCTTTTATTGTATTGGGGTAACGGGGGAGTACCTGCTGAAATCTATCTGTCCGGGTTCTTCTGACATCTTCTGTTCTTGCTCGTTTTACATTTTCTTTCTAATTTTTTTTTTCAACATTTTCTTTATTACATTCTAATTCTGCTTTCTCTTTCATCTTCTTTTATCTTTATTTCTTTCTTTATCGTATCTATCGGGAGAAGGAATTCTTGTACAGGAAAATTTCTGTAGGTCTCACTTGGCTCGCACCTGAATGGGTTCAGGGCAGTGGAGTCGCGGCTAAAACACAGGAAGCCTATCAGTTCTTCTGTATGCTCCGTCTCTTGCTCTTTACCTATCTTCGGGGTTTCAATTCTGTTGATCTTCCGGTTTCATACAATGTCGATACCTTAAAATTACCCCTGATAACACCCCCCCCCCCAAAAAAAAACAAAATTGGGTATATTGATTCATGGAACATTATGATGTTTATTGCCTATTATTTAATGTCCAATTGGTCACTGCCTTCTGACATCCAATACCATTTTTTTTTATTACGGAACCCCCAGATCAAAAAACCTCCATATATTCAAACAAACAGTTTCAAATGGATCCCTCACCACCATTAGAGCATTTCAAATTGCAATCAGATGTGGCAATAAATGTAGAATTGTTGCTCTCAGCTGCTGCCGGCTCGATGACCGAAGATGCCATTTTGCATTTATTAGCCCTCATCCTATCCCTACGCCCTATTTTAATCCCTTGCATGGCACTGGCAACTTGCTAGGTGTACTGTATACTCTAACTATTGTGCTGTGGTCGAAATTAAATGTGGTATTATTTGCTTTCACCCAACGAATGGAGGTTGATAATGTCTTAGATGTCTGCATGATTTAATTACCATAACATCTACCTTTATGACATCACTCTCAAATGTATATAGATTTATTCAAAGATGCCCAACGTTTTTATTTAATTCCATAACTTGATCTAATGTGTAACATGATTGATATTGATGCGGTAATCATATGTTTTGAGGCTAGGAATCTGAATAGCTAATTTATTGTTTCACTCACACATACACCTTTTATCAGTTCACTATTTAAAATGTATGAATAGTAAACAAATGTCAGTTAATGAATGGCAATTTACCAGACACAACCAAATAATCAGATCATCTGGATATATTTGTTTCATTGCACATACAATGGAGGTTATATTGATTCATAATGTCTACATAACCATAAAATACATTTTCTGGAGTCGGATATGAGTCATAATATATTTATATACTGATAAAATATATTATATATATATATATATATATATATATATTTTTTATAATAATATTATTATATAATAGTAATTATCCGAAACATTCATGTGGGTCATCATTGGTTAAATATCTATCAGTGTATCCTGTCGCTGATGGAGGCAGACAAACCTAAAATCGAGATATAGTGGCTGCGTTGATGGTTAACTGATGTTGACATTGTTAATCTTTGTCTGTTGACAGAGTCGCCGGGCCCGAATGCCTCTGGGTTTGATGTGACGCTTTTGGATGTAGGACTGTAGGAGATCAGGGGAGTGATCATTCGCACTCACATTGTTTCCGATATTTATTATATAATTTGGGTCAGGAGTTTTGCACAGAGTTGATACTTTATTTGTTGCAGACTTCTGGACTTTTCAGATTTTTTTGGATATATTCTGGAGCGTTCCCAATATGTTTATTTGTTATTTAATTGAAGTTATGATGCAGTGAAGTAATGACATACCACTACTTCAATTATTTGGCCACAAGCACCAATAATGACGATTTTCATTATACATTCAAAATGTACCATTAAATCAATCTTACTAATGTTTTGCGTTTGTTCGTATTGTTGTGTTGTACTTTTTCTTTCACAGATCGAACTGTATAGCACGAGAGGCCCCAAATTTTGATTATAGGTACTTCAGAATTCTCGGCAGTTTTAAGCTACCACACCTTGGCCTTTGACATCCATTTGTGGCCACTTAAGGGCCGCGTATAAAGTCTGATATTTGGGATTTCGGGCCAGGTAGTTGCCACCGCCTAGCCTGCAAACAAAAGAGTAAACTACTCTGAGGTCAATAACTCCAGGCTTTTCAAGTACCATACATATCCTTGAAATACACCACCGGGTAAAAGTTTCACCAGCGGGCACGCGCAGGGTAGCCCCCCCCCCACGCCTCTTCGGGGAAACCCGGGTAGCCATTCCACAGGTACCATAATTATTGTTTTCTTAAGGGGTTAAATTTATTATTAGACATAGCAAAATACCACCCGTCGCTTCTGCTGACGGGACATCTGACGATGGGGGGGGGGAATGGGGGAGGAGGGAGGGTGTGGGGGGGAGAGCACGGGCATGGAGGGAAAGAGAGAGGAGGGAGGAGGAAAGATGAGAGGAGGGAGGGGGAAAGAGAGAGGAAGGATGGGGGAAGAGGGGTTTGTTTTAAGGGTAAATTATAGCACTTCGGCATAATACCATCCCATCGCTTCGCTGAGGGAAACTGCAGATGGGGGGGAGGAGGTGGGAGAGAGGAGGCGGTTGGGAGGGAGGAGGGGTGGAGGAGAGAGAGAGAGAGGAGGAAAGAGAGAGGAGGGTAGAGGGAAAGATTGAGAAGGAGGGGGAAAGAAAGAGGAGGGCAGGAGAGTGGAAGGGAGGGGGGGAGCAGCGAGGAGTGAGGGGAAGGAGCCGATGTGTGGGGAGCGTCAATTACGAATCATAAGTTCTCATCAAAATGATCGCATAGAATAACAGCAAAGATGGAAACAAAATAATGTCTGAAATCCATCTCGACCGTCAACTATAAATACAACCAAAGACAAAACACCGCCCAGGACACGTCCGGAGCCAAACTCCCATTTCCGGACACAACTCCAGTCCTGACACGTCCGGAGATCAAAACTCCCTCTGATATTTCTGGAGACAAAACTCCCATCTGATCAGTTGGAGACAAAAGACTGCGCATCCAGAGACAGAACATCCGCCCGGATGATGAACTCCCATTATGAGGATGAAACCCCATAACCACCTTCTCATGACACATTATGGAGAAGAAAACGACCGTCGGATATTCCAGAGACAGAGACAGACAGACAGACACAGAGAGAGAGAGAGGCGAGGGGGGGGGGTAGGGGGTAGTTATCAGAGAGATCTATGTTATCCATTTCCATGCGGATCCATACTCTGTCTAAGAGCGTTAGTGCCTGCTTAAGCAGTTTCCTTGGCTATGGGCATAATCGCTGTGACGGTTTGCCTTCGGACACAGATACCAGCAAAGCTGGCACTCATTTGTCCTGACCTCAGTGAAGGATTGACAGCAGAGTCATCCCACCTGTTTAATCAACAGCCAAGTGGGATTTGACACAGGATCCTCAGATCCCAAGTCTACCACCCTAACCATTAAGCCAACACCAGGCATGAATATGTTATGCTTTGTGAACAGCACACACACACATACATGCTTGGTCGATATCGGCAATTTTTTGGGAATCGGCAGAGCCTCCATAAGATACAAAATGAAACTTTGCCACCATGGCACACATAACAGGAATGACATGTCCACACACCCGCGGAGAGTCCGTACAGATCCAAGTCTACCCATATGTACACGGTCCATGTGTGCTGTATGCGTACCTCTACGTTGTGTAACTGTTGACTGTACATCCTGATTGAGACACAAACTGTTCGCGATCAACTGACACGAACTGTACTGTACAGCTTGGTAAGTGACTTAAGCACTCAAGCAAGCACTCCACGGAACGCCTGGCTTGGCAAGCGATTACCAATTGCCGTCGATACAACTATGCACCCGGAAACGCCCATGCACTTGTCCGAATTGGACAAATCAACACTGTTTTAGAGTCGGAACTGCTGATACTTTCAAATCTGGAGCTTACATTTATATTTCTACTTAGTTAAGAGATTATCTCAGTTATTCATATGCGCAAATGAAATAAAGCACGAACGCTGGCATTCCAGGCGTTTATAAGCACTGCAATATACCAGCGATTCGTAGCTGGGTTATCCGTGCCAAATCACCTAAATTTCAAAAACCTCCCCAGGTCACCTCCTCAGATTTTGCTGGAAAAATTCTTAAATGTAGATCTATATGGCTCTACCCACCATGCAAAGATTAGCTTTCAATTCCTCATAGTTTAAAAATATCTATCTCTAGAGACCTTTGAAATTTGGCCCTAAAAATGCCAAATGTGAAAAACGCATTTTTTTTCAACTTCAGGGCTTATAATTTTATAATGGACTCCTCTAGAAAGTTAATATTGCAAATGTTTACTAATTGGCATCCAAATTTTTCAATGATGGCATCAGATAGCCTCTGGGATGCATATTTCTCACTCTATAGGAAGCTAAAAATTGCTTTTGGGCAAAAACGAGCTAAAATAAGGTGAAAACTATAGTAGCCCTCCTGAAAATATGAACAACTTAGAATTTTTTCCTCATAACACAGTGATTATAGGGTCATTATCTATCCATAGATACATTTTTGTTGGGATAATACAGTTAGGTGATGAATTTATAAAAGTTTTACCATAAGCCCTTGCCTCCGGAGCTCTAAAATGGACCAATTTTGTCCCCTGGTTTGACCATGTGGCTAGGGGGTTTTAGGATCTTAATTTTTTTTTCTAAAGATTGCCTCATATAAGATGTGTCTACTGACCGAATAATTTTATCTAACGCCCATGGCTTCATATTAAAATAATTTTTTATTTACATGCACGTTTTTTATAATTATTCACTTTTTCATATTCATGAGCTTTAAATCTGAAACTGAACACTCTAGCAAAGTGATACTGCAGATATTTTATAACTGGCATATGAAATTTAAGGATCTGTTATCAGAATGCCTGATAAATGCATATGTTTCTATCTGTAGGAAGTGAAAATGCCACTTTGACCAAAAATGGTGAATATGCAGGGGGCATTAACTGAGGTTATGTAACAACTTAGATTATTCTTCTCATAAATTAATAATTATAAGTACATTTTTTATTCAAAAATAAATTCTTGTAATGATAATCCAAACATATGCTTGGGTTTTAATTTTAAAAAAACATGTCCTACAGTTCTCTATTTGAATTCATTAGTTATGACATACACCACTAGATGGAGTAATGGTCTGTCACAACACTAGGGCAGCACAGTCAACCTGTCTGTCTGTTTGTCTGTTTGGAGAACAAAGGAGAGGAGGAAGCAAAGGAAATGGATGAAGAAAAACCTGGGCCAGTGGCACAAGTTTGACAAGTAGATGCACTGTTGGAACCAAATTAGACCAGGAGTGTCACAAGACCTATTATACAAGGAAGGTTGGGCTAAAACAAGTTGCTGCTTTGGAGAAGAAGTCACAAGACTTGATTTCATGGAGATCAGGAATTACTTTCAGTTCAGAAGACAGTATTTGCCTACATCATGAGATGATGTCATAAAAGATGAAAGGTCATTAAAGAGTTTTCTAAGGTATAAAAATTACTAATATTCATTGTCTCTGTATATCTGTAAATAAAAAAGCTACTCAACTAATCAAATTTGTTCGATTTATAATTTGCAATCACTTACGAAAGTAATCATTAGCATGTATTTATGAATAAATAACATCCTTATCACTAATGTCTAATAAGAAGCATAATTTAGCCTCATGCGCACCCTGCAAGTTCACCTTGTTTTGTACCAAGTGGGCAAATTGCCATATTTGGCTTCCTAAAACTAGGAGTATGTGCTTTCTACAGACATTCTGATGCCACAATCTGAAATTTTGTATACCAGTTTATAAAATTCTGCAGTAACTCTTTCCTGGATAGTTCCATTTAAGATTTATTAAACTTCTGAATATGAAAAAAGTGAATAATTATAAAAAAAAAACGTGCATGTAAATAAAAATTTATTTTACTATGAAGCCATGGCATTAGATAAAATTATTTGGTCAGTAGACACATCTTATATGAGGCAATTTTCAGAAAAAAAATGAAGATCCTAAACCCCTAGCCACATGGTCAAACCAGGGGACAAAATTGGTCCATTTTAGAGCCCTCGGAGGCAAGGGCTTATGTTAAAACTTTTATAATTCATCACCTAACTGTATTATCCCAGCAAAAATGTATCTATGGATAGATAATGACCCTATAATCACTGTGTTATGAGGAAAAAATTCGAAGTTGTTCCATATTTTCAGGAGGGCTCCTATAGTTTCACCTTATTTTAGCTCGTTTTGGCCAAAAAGCCATTTTTAGCTTCCTATAGAGTGAGAAATATGCATCCCAGAAGCTACTTGATGCCATAATGAAAAATTTGGATGCCAATTAGTAAATATTTGCAATTTAGCTTTCTAGAGGAGTCCATTATAAAATTATAAGCCACTGAAGTTGGAAAAAAATGCGTTTTTCACATTTGGCATTTTTAGGGCCAAATTTCAAAGGTCTCTAGAGATAGAAATTTTTTTAAACTATGAGGAATTGAAAGCTAATCTTTTGCATGGTGGGTAGAGCCATATAGATCTACATTTAAGAATTTTTCCAGCAAAATCTGAGGAGGTGACCTGGGGACCCTTAGGTGAGTTGGCACGGAATGACCCAGCTATGATGAACAGGCTAAGCATATACAATATACCAGCGATTCGTAGCTATGATGAACAGGTATACAAGCATATACAATATACCAGCGATTCATAGCTGTGAAAATATGAGTGGGAAGTGAAAAAAAAAAAACTTTATCGTTAAGAACTCGTGGCCTGTTCCAAGTCAAAGCATGGTTGAGCAGGCCAAAAAACATGGTGGCTTCAAACCCCAGCGAGGTTACTCAGGAAACGCCTGAAGACCAGACAGGCAAGGCTGAGGATTGCCTGATGAAGGATATAATGAAATAATGCCATTAATTATCTTCAAAGGGAGTGTTTTAATTAACTCAAACACCCAATTTTCACTCTTGCACTTCCATGGAGTTTTCTCAGTACGCATGCAAAGTTTCAGGCTGCTAGGTTTTTATGGTTTTGGAGTTATGGAGGACACACACACACACATTCTTTTATTACGATAGATGGCATCATAATGGCATCACAACACCTATTATTTCAGTTCAATTAAATAAAGTGATATCGTCATCAAAACATATAATAAAGACAGACAGTTAAAATGCAATTCTGGCATTTCAAAATTGAAGTTCTGTAGTTTATTAGTGTTTTTACAATTCAAGAAATGATGTCATTGTGATGTCATATCACAATATAGATCAGTTTAATGGAAATGATGTATCACCACGGAATTCCTTGACCTAATAATAATAAATAATAATAAAAAACAAACCTAATAACTTAAAATCTCACCATGGTATTATATAAAATCCAATTTTGCCATTTCATTTGATCTACAAGTTAATTAAAAGATGATGATGTCATAATGATGTCATACTGGGACCCTTCTGGTTATCCAAAATTTTGGAGCATGACCTTTTTCAATCCTTGCTTTGTGCTTTGGTGATATGGTGAAAAAAAAATGGTACTTTTGTCCAATTTGTAACGATTGTTGTCATTTTCGTCCTGAAATTTCACCATTTAGAAGTGAAATTAATATTCTCACTGAGATGCCTGATTTTATCATACAATGCCTCCGCAACACGTCAACACAGAAGTCTTATGAGAAGCAGGTGCTTGAGACTTGGGAAGCACAGTTTCTTTATCTGCATAAGGAAAAGACTACTCAAGAGAGACTATTGTGTATTACCTTGGGGTATTTTATTGAAGTTTGGTCGATAATTTGCAACAAATCAACTGCTGATTCTATCTGTGTATAATGATAGTCTTACTTGTGAAAGCAAATGCTGATTGTATCTACTGTGTTGAAATTAACCAAAAGGCTGATTGGAATGTACATGGTATCATATGAAATAGTTCACATCATATGATTGTAGATACAAATTATCTTCTTAAGCCACTTAACGCCAACATGAAGAAAAAAAAATCTACTGTTTTTTATTATTATAAAGGACAAGGCTCATTTACTACATTTTATCTTGTCATCTTCCAAGAGATCTTCTGCTTGGTAGTATTTTTATCCTTTTGGATCCACTCTCGTATTTCCTTGTTCCAACAATGATACATTGTTGCTATGTGACCAGCCTATTGCCTCGTATCTAGTACAGTATTATGTATGTCCTTGTATGTACGTGCATATATTCAATTAGACCAATAGTATTTGTGAGTGTGGATGGGAAGATATTGATGGGGATTCTAGCTTCTTGGGTCTCAGTCTTCATTAGAGAGGATATGGTTTAGTGAATGGTTCCGTTGTGAAGGCATGGGTACCGGGTTCACCTGGATTTATTCAGCACTTAGCAATGGTGTGGTAAATATTGTAAGATGGTGAAGAGGCAAAGGAAGGATGTTGCAGTCATATGGATGGATGGATTTGGAGAATGCGTATATAGGTTAGTGCCACATGCCCTAATCACATATGCCATGGAATTATTTTGGGTGCCAGGAAGATTCAGGGATTTTCTGATGGCGTATTATGATCAGTTTTGGATGCAGTTTGTGACAGTCCGATACAAGAGACAGGCAGTGGTTATAGGTGGGGATTCCGATGGGGTGTGCCATTTCCCCCATATTGTTTGTTTTGGTTATGGAGTTGCTGATACATGCTGAGAGTGACTATGGGACAGAGGTGGTGCTGACCTCTAGTCAGACCTTGCCAGCAATGTTTGCATTTATGGATAATTTGATAGTTGTTCAATGTTCAGCTGATGCAGCCAGGAAGTTGTTAGAGTGATTGAAAAGATTGATGCAGTGGGAAAGGATGGGATTCAAGGAGAAGAAGTCGAGGAGTGTTGTGGTGAGATGAGGGGTGGTGGATCCTCCCCTCTTTCCATCTCACCTCCCGTTTGAGCTGAGTGTTGAGGTGGTACCATCATTGGCAGAGCCCCCTGTGAAGTGCTTGGGAAAATGGTAAATTGTCAAGATAAATGATGTGGAAAGGGTATAGGAAGTAAGGGAGGAGCTCAGACAAGGTTTGAGGAAGATTGATGGGTATGGTTTGCCAGGGAATTTGAAAATGTGGTGTTGGGTTGATGGCACGAATATCATGGCCATTGATATATGACATTGCGATACGGCATGTGGAGAGAATGGAGGTGCTTAGGAGAAGATGACTAAAAGTACCACGGTGTTTGAAGAACATTGCTTTTTACGGTCAGGGTGGAAAAGTTTGGTTTCTATTAACAGTGATGACTGAGCAGTAAGGCGGTGCGGGTGTGGAAGTTCATGATGGTGTGGGATTTGAGTGATCCGGTGGTGAAGAATGCTTTCCTGGAGAAGAAGGCAAGTCGAAAGTGGGAGGTGAGATCTTTGGATGGGATGGAGGAGCGGTTGCAGCAGAAAGAGGTGATGGGAATATTGCAGCATGAGAAGCAAGGCTTTGGGCGTGTAAAGCATGGTCGAGGCCTCGGGAGAAAGGCATTCAAAAGGAAAGGAGGAAGAAGGTTGAGAAGGAAAAAGGAGGAAAGGAGATATGTGTAGGTGGTGTGACAGGTGCACCAGTCAGCAAGGCATCGTTGTGGCCAAGGTGTGTGTGTGTGTGTGTGTGTGTGTGTGTGTGTGTGTGTACCATATGTGCATATATATATATATATTCTTTTTTTTTAACCATACAATATATACCTACAAATTGCATAAACGACATTAACATGTTTTAGAAGATTGTGAGTATGGTATCTCATTCCTAGAACATTTGGAATGGACCATAGAATTTTGTTTATTAGCTTACATGCCAAATATGCAATTTGTGACCAAATGTGAGTTTATCTTCAGTTAAATTTCAAAATCATGTTCTTCGTTATTAATTACACGTCTCTTTTTGTAACATCTGTAATGTTAGAAATGCAATAATCAATTAGTGTAAATTATGTGCTCCAAGCAAGGTTATTTTTCTCCGTGAATGAAGTCAACAGAACATTGATCGAGGTATGCTTCCCACAGCAGTTAGCATGCCTCAATCAACGCCCTGTTGATTTCATCCACAGTTCTACTCGTGCGACAACGCAGATCAACAATAGCCTTCACCAGCAAAATTAGTTCTTCATTCTATTTTACTCCATGACCTGCCATTTGTCATTCTATTCTTCTTTGCAGTACCAAACCTTCCAAGCCAAATGAAAACCCATAAATGTTTTGAACATGATTGTAACTGGAAGCAGAGAACATATACCTACCTACTTGATTGCATTGGAATGGTTACCAGTGTGAAGTTCAAATCTGCCCCTCCCATGGTGTGCTTGGCTCCCTCATGAATTGTTTTTTGAAATGTACCTGTTTGAGATGTACCTGCTCTGTACTCGCATTGATGTTCAAAGGTAAAGTTCGTTAAGTTGATTGTTATAATTCACACCGAGTTGTTCTCTCATTACGCGTTGTTCTTTCCAGCATGAGGCTCTTTCACTGCCTGCACAATAAAACAGAGATGTGTCGACATGGTAAGTAATATTCACACACACACACACACACACACACACACACACACACACGGTAAATTAACATCAGGAAATTTTATGTAGAAATATTCTCTTTCAAATCATAAATAATTAGTGTATTAAAGAATTCAGGATCGTCACCATAAATATTGCCCTGAAGATTTAGCAGGGCGACAACTACAAACTTAAATCACATTAAGTGGGGTGTTTGGCTGTGGTACAATTCAAAATCAAAACCACTGAGAAGCTCCTAAATCTCCAGCATGTATCGGGCCCGATAGCACATGAGCGTTCAAAATGTTCTCAGAATGAGATTCTCATACCGGTATATTTAAGGGTCTAAGAGGCACCAACGTTTTGTTATTTTTGATGAGATGTAATGAAGAAGATATAATTAGCAAATAAATATGTTATGTATGTATAATGTATATATATATATATATATATATATATTAATAATATGTATGTATACATGTATATATATGTAACATGTTATATATATATATATATGTATATATGTTATATATATATGCATATATTGTATATGTATATATGTATATATATATATATACATACATACATATTATATGTATATATATATATATTTATATGTGTGTGTATGTACATGTATATGTATATGTATATTTACAATATATAATATATATGTAATTCCTGTCTGTGTGTATATATATATATATATATATATATATATATATATATATATATGCATACATATATGTATATATACTGTATTAGTATGATATGTATATTTAAATATATATGTATATATTTTAATATGTATATATACTGTGTATAATATTTGTATATATAGTATATATACTGCATATATTGTATATAATATATGTATATACTGTGTGTATATATGTATATATATATATACATATATATTATATATTGTTGCGGATTTGGAAACCTTGTGCACACTAACAGACAGCGTCCCTAAGCTTAGTTTATTTCAATAAGTATGTGTTTATAGTAAGAATCCGTCCCTCTGTCTAATGGAATTTCATGTGTGCTACGAGTTACTTTTTAGTTCAGTTTTTTATACATCCTCCACATCTCCATAAACTACAACAACAACCACTACAACTCAACAACTACAAGAACGACAACAACACGCCACCGTCCCTGACTCGACCCGGTCACCTTTACGCACGTGTTTTTGGCTGGGACGTGGGCGGAGCTTTCGTCGTCTCGGGTCGAAGCTCCGCTCCGAGGAGGGGAGGAGAGCATTTCCTCCAGCCAATGAGCGGAGGGCGAGCACTACACGCGCTCCCCAGCCAATCGGGAGGCCGCCACGAGTCACCTGAGAACCCCTCGTCCAATCAGGAGGTGAGTGGCCAGGAGAAGAAGCCCCTCCCACCAAAAGAGGAGGAGATCGGTTT
>CM068960.1:81286051-81299403 GCA_035128595.1 Eptatretus atami | reverse complement strand
ACTACATGGGATATGCCGAACGGGGCCGATGAGAAATAAGAAATGAGTATATTAGAGGACAGCGCAGGTAGGACGGTTTGGAGACAAAGTGAAAGAGGCAGATTGAGATGGTTTGGACATGTGCACAGGAGGGAAGCGGAGTATATCGGGAGAAGGATGCTGAGATGGAGCCGCCAGGCAGGAGGAGAAGAGGAAGGCCAAAGAAGAGGTTCATGGATGCGGGTGAGGGCGGACATGCGGGTGGTTGGAGTGTCAATGGAAGATGTGGAGGATAGAGCGAAACGGAGACGGTTGATCCGCTGTGGCGACCCCTCATGGGAGCAGCCGAAAGAAGAAGAAGAAGAAATAAGGTGGGGTAAAAGACAGCGACTCAAAAGTCCGTAAACTTCCGATAACAGTTTGTTTTTTTTCCTCCAGCCTTTAAATTTGTCTTTCATTTCAATCGAATTAAATACCCGAACACTGTTGAACACAAATTGCCTTCTTGACACTTCCAAAAACCTCCAGTTTTTGCAGTACTTGGCAAAATATTATTCCATTTTATGCCATCTCGGCCAATCAAATAAGTCGCTTGCACAACCAATCAAACCCTGCCTGTGAAACGCCAATATCGAAATTCAGGCGAAACTGCGGCTCATTGGGGGTGTTCTGTGAACCATCGAGATTGGCATGTACTGGGCTTTATCTCATTCGTAGGACATTTTGAACGCCCCATGTAGCATAATCATCAATGTGTCATCCCATAGCGTCGGTACTGCCTTTGCGGTCTCTTCACAAGGACAAGGGTTACTCTGGCTCATTTGCCGTTGTTTTCCCAACAACGTTGTTTTCATTAATTTGTATTTAGTTCAGGATGCCAGCGATAACTCGCCTACTCTCTGCTAAAGACATCTTGGATTTTTGACTTCCACCAAATACCAGTCCTGGCGGACGAGGCTTAATCTCCAGGTTGACGGCACATACATTGATACATCGCCCTGTATGTGAAACACCAGGGTGACAATTTATAGCTTTCTGCAAAACACCGGGGTGACAGTTTGTAGTTATAGGTCGCTGATTTGAACCTTACCCTCACTTAAAGGAGGCACTGGATCAGAGACACAAGCTGCAGCCTTTAGAGAATGATGTGCAACTGTGGGCCTAATTCATAATTGACTCCCTTCCCCCAATCCGGGTCACCATACTCATCAGATGTAACATATTGTTGTAGATTTCCGCCTGTCCGGCGTGCGGACGACCGCCTTTAGACCAATTGCGGCCGCGCGCGCCCACCAAACGTGGCAATCTAGTCGCAGCTTCCGGATCAACGCCGAAACCCAGATACGGGTGTTTTTAACACACCATAAACCAGCCAACACTTCTGTCCACGCGCTACAGGGTCGATCGCCGAATTGTCGATGTACCTAATTATTCGCGCGGACAGAAATGCCGGGAGTTTATACCTTGATGGGACCTGCACGAAAACGAGCCGCTTAAGCAGCTCGTTCCGTATGCAATTGCTGAGCGGTTTTATATCGCCAAGCCCCGTCGGACCAGATGTACGTTTTATCGGCTTATAATCCAGCCAGCTAATATTCCGAACGCATCATGGCAGTCAATGGCAGAAAGTGACACAATGAGCAGGTTAACATTCAAAAAATGGGGACATTTATTTTAAACGCACATATGCAATGAATGGGGGAATGGGACAGGACACGAGCAAAAAGCCTACAGTGGATGTCTATTGTTATGTACACAACATGCACTTAATCAGTTCTACTTAGGTAGACAAAGGCGCCACAGACTTTCACCAAAACCCCAGAAAGAAAGAACCGGGCTCGTGAGCCTTTATAATTGCTTGGAGCCGGGATGACCGAAGGGCTCCGAGAGACCGAGCGGGCTACCTGGCACCCTCGTGGTGACTCGCTGGATCCTGGTTCAGGCGACCCTCGGTGTCTGTGCCGGACCCCAAGCTCCGACTGGCTCCCTTGGTCGTACGGCCTCCACTGCGGCCTGGTCTAGTCGACGACGCGCTGGAGGAAGTGAATGGGTCTCGACCTCAGGCCTCCTGGTTGCGCCGGCGAAACCCAGCGAACCAACTGCCCGAACTCCGAACTCTCCAGTTCTCAACGGGGCGTCTCTCCACTCCCACGCCAACCGCAAGCCACGAAATCCAGCGCAGCATCGAACTCGAGCGCTCTCCAACTCCACCCAACTCTCTGACTCCGGATCCAGACTCCAATCCAGACTCCAGACTCCAGACTCCAGACTCCAGACTCCAGACTCCAGACTCCAGACTCCAGACTCTCCAACGGCCCAGCCCAACTCGCTTCTCGCATTCCAGCACAGCTCTTTTTCGGGTCCGGGGTGCTCTCTCTTTTACCTTCGACCGTTCACCCCCGGCTGGCTCCGCCCCTCTCACTTTCGATTGGCCAGCTCTTTCAGAGGGTAACGCCGTTTTTGATCCGATCTTGCCGTCAAACGCGGCCGTGTTAGAGATCACCGTCAAAACGCGGCCGTGTTAGAGATACGGCAACGCGGCCGTGGGTGTGTTGTGGTTGTTGTTGTGTGTTATTGTTATTGTTGTTGTGTGTTTTTATTGTTGTTATTGTTAAAATAAAGATAGAAAAGAATAACACTACTCAAAGATGCACAGCCCGCATACGACAATTCCCGTTATACATTGGTGGGGAATCTAACCTGGAACATCACACTAGCCGAAATAACTGACCTCTGGGGAACCTGAATGGTGTTCTGTGAATTTACACAACCGTAACAACATAAATATCCATCATATGGTTAACCTACTCACCTGTTGCTCACTCATATAGTAATCATAGGCATCTCGAAGGGGCTGCACCATCACTGGCTCAATTTGAGGGAAGATCTAAGGGTCAAGGATGGTGAAATGGTTCAAAGATTAAGGGTATAAACTGTATGTAAAAGGCAAAGTCATTTGAGTCGATAGTACCATTTTTCTGCCTATTAATTTTAGAGTATTTAAAATGTCGATAACCATGGTTATCAGTTAATGATTATTCTGAGCTCGGGAGATGTATGACCATATGTTTGAATTTAATATCGCTTGATTTACACCTCGACTATGATGGTAGTGTTGAAGTCTGGTGTCTTTGTCGGTCGTTTTCTTCTCACATGTGAAACACCTCGAGGGTGGAATTGTGCCATTTTTGTGGGTGTAATATGTGAATCAACCTGTGAGGGCATTTACATTATTTCCAACAGAGACACACACCTAAGAGAGTGAGGTGAGTAAATCTTCAGGGCACCGGTTAAAGGTGCATTAGGATGTCCCAAGATGTGAAGGAGGGGTGTGCTTCAAGCTTCTGTTTTAGCACTGAGGCGCCAGGGCACGGATGTTACTACAATAAGGTGATGAAGTAAGAGCTGCCTAAAGCAGGTGCACAGGAGATGGCTCTGTCATTGGATGAAGCCTATTGGCCTGGTCAATGATGATCAAATAGACAATGGCACTGATTGTCCTGTTCATGGATGAGCTAATGGTCGGTAGTGCTGTTGATTTAGCGTGCCAAAGAAGGTGGCAAGACAAGGTGTTCAGAGAAGGTAAGCTGGGTATTATTGAATGGACAAATATTATGTTGAATGTGAGGGTGCAAGGTTGGAAAGTGTATCTGCTGTGGAGCAGCTGTTGAGCCCAGGTTACGTTCAAGCTGTATCCTATACTCCTATGCTGGATCTGTGCTTCACTCAGTTCAGGTGGAAGGACTCTGGGGGTGTGTTCAGTTACCAAGTTTCTTGTAGAGCACTCACCAAGTGGCTAAAGCACTCAAGCAAGCACTCTATTCAAAACCGTTGATAAGGAACAACTGGCTTGGCAAGTGCTAGCTAGCTACTTGGTAAATGAACATACCCCCAGCTAGTTGTGCTACTGCTGGATGCCTGGTTGTTACACTTTGTCACAAAATAGCTGAGAGCTTTGAATGCTCGTGGAATTTGCCAACTCTCGACTTGTGCTTGTCTTTACTCGACACGGATGATACGGATCATATGGATAATCTCTCTCTCTCTCTCTCTCTCTCTCTCTCTCTCTCTCTCTCTCTCTCTCTCTCTCTCTCTCCCTCTCTCTCTCTCTCTCTCTCTCTCTCTCGTTATGGACAAACATTATCCATATCTGGTATGGCCTCTATTCAAATAGAGAGCCTCGATTTGAAAATGACTGGACACATTTATTTCATATTTGCCACATGAAGGCAATAGTATTTTGGCATGAGGCATGGCAAATGATTTTAGGATCAAAGCCAAAAGTCATGGGACAATTATTTGAAAGAATAAATACAAGATTGTTTTATTCTTTAATGCTTTCCACATGTGTTTTCTTCATGCTTTTGGGAAACATTATATATTTATATACACTTTACCATCTCCACGACCAACACACAACTGTTGATATTATTTATCTATTGATTTATACACACTTTACTATCACCGCTATCGACATACCACCTTCAAAATTATTTATGTTTTTGTATACACTTAACTAACTATCAGCATTACCAATATACCACCTTAAGCTTGGTGTTGGCTTTGTGGTTGGGGTGGCTGGCTTGGGATCTTTAGGGTCCTGAGTTTGAGCCCCGTTGGATTTAAACCAGGTGGGGTTGACTCAGCCTGTCATCCTTCTGAGGTCAGTGAAATGAGTACCAGTGCACTGGTAGAGGGGCACAGCATCAGTGGCATTGTCGTGTCCCAATAAAATGATACCTACTTGGCAGCCAAGCTGCCATATGCATGAAGAAGGAGGAGTACCACCTTGAATAATTATTTATTTATGTACACTTTACAATCCCCAATACCTCCAAACCACTGGAATTATTTATTTATATACTTTTTACCATTGTACGACCTACTACGTACCACTGCAAAAAATTTATTTATTTATATACCTTATACCATTGAACTACTTACACTCCACATTGAAGTATGTCATTATTCATGTACACTTTACCATCTCCACGACTGACATATTTATTTAGTTATTTCCATGTAAATAAGTAAATAGAATAACACATCCCATTTTTCATTTATGGTTGGGGGCTATGTCCTCGATGAGGACTTGCATCCTTGTTTGTGTCTAGGGTTTCTATACTTTGTCCAACTCGCTCAAACCATGTAATTTTGACTGACACCTGACCCACTGATCACCTTACAACAAGGACAAGGAAATCCAACACAGGTGGAGGCCCATTCAGCTCCATCTGCCTGCGCGAACACCACACCAACCAAGAAAAAAATGCAAAAAAAAAATTTTTTTTAATTAATGAAAAATTTTTTGGTATTTTTTGTTGTCATTTTTTTCGGCGTAGCGAATGCTACTCTAAGAAACTTCTTCTGTCTTCTTCTTCTGACAAAACCTTTACATTCGGACTGGGCTCTTTTTATATAGGATCCGGATCTCCTTAAATACTAAACACCTGTACACATCCTCGATTGAGGGTGCCTTTTTGAGAGCGTCTATCATAATTTTTAAATTATATTCGGACATTTGCTTTAAAGTTTCGAAAAGTTCACGATACTATTAAAGATTATTCCATTTAATGTTATTGTAAATTCGTAAATACATTATTTATTTCGTAAATACACTATATTTCGTAAATACGTAAATACATTATGACGGGTCTCGCTATTGCGTTAATCAAGAGCACGTGACAAAACGGAAGTTGTTGTTGTTGTTGTTTTTTGTTTGTTTTTTTTTTTAGCGCGGACAAACACTTTAGGATGCTGCTTCTGGGGACACATTTGTCCTTGTTTTGTCCTTTCTTTTCTTCCCACGGAGAGGGACGTGGAGCTTGGTTAAAAACACACATCAACGCACACACGCCCCCTCAACAAGACCCCCACAAACAGCACTCCGTTCACAATCACCCATCAATACTCAAACTACCTAAAAGTCTTATCAACATCCCTATGCCCTCTTCTATCACTCAACTTCAGGGTACATATCTAATTCAAATTTAATTTTATCTACTTTTTCTTGGGCTGCCACTGACCTTTCAGGGAGAGACCAATTCCATGCATTAATTACTCTGGAGTAGAAGAGACCCTACACTGAAGCGTTACTCTGCCTACTCTTACTCTTCCAAGGCTATGGCCCTGGTCTATCACGAGTCTTGAGCTTCTGTTGAACGTTAATTCATGCTGGAACATTTATTTTATCGAATTACTTTCATGTACTTAACATTTCTGTACCATTCATCGTAACCGCCTCCTTTCTCGTGTATAAAAGCGCCTGTTCCTTAAGGTCTTTATCGAGTCCGCTCCTCATAGCTGAGATACGTCGTGCCCGGAAATAAGTAGGCCCTACCCGAACCTTCTCTATGGCATACATGCTTTCCGGAAATGTGGTGACCAAAAATGCACACAATATTCTAGAATGTGGCCTCAATAAATTCCTAACAGTTAAACTACCTGTTTTTTGATTTATATTGCTCCCTCCTCTATATACAGCCGAAACCTATTTGCTTTACCTCCAGCTGCCTGGCACTGTGCTGCCTGCTTACCTCCATATCTATTACGACCGCCCAGATCCTTCTCCGTGTGACACGCTCCAAAATTACCCCTTGTATCCTGTAATCTCTATTTTCATTGTTTCTTTCCGCCATCCTCGACACCGTTACACTTGCTCAGGTTAAATTCCATCTCAGTCTTTTGCCCAATCCATACAAGTATCAATACTCTCTTCTATCTGTTCACCACCTCCCTCTGCTATCTACCTTACCTCCAAACTTTGTGTCATCCGCAAATTTGGAAAAGCTTACTCTTTACCCATTATCCAAATCGTTGATGTGATATTGAATAGTAATGGTCCGAGTACTGACCTTGAGGTACCCGCTACTTACCTCCTCCCAGCAAGACATCTCCCACTCACAGCCATATTTGCTTCCTATCACCGAAGCCAGTTTGCAATCAATTAGCTACCTGACGAGCCACTCCAGCAAGCCCTCACTTTGGCTAACAACCTCCGATGTGGTACCTTATAAATGCCTTCTTAAAGTCGAGATATACTATCTCCACTGCTTCCCCTCATCCACCCAATCAACACTGCTTCCTAGAACTCTAAAGATTTGTTAAACAAGAACTACCTTTGGTAAACCCATGCCTGACACCTTTACTTAGTTTGTATTGTATTAAAATGGTTCTCATCGGTCCTTAATTAATGTCTCCAACAACTTCCCACACCTGAAGTCAAACTAACAGGTCTATAGTTTCCCAATTCTTCTCTGGATCCTTTCTTAAATAATGGTGTTACATTTGCTACTCTCCAATCTCGGTACCTGTCCTGACTCCAGTGAGCGATTGAAATTCCTAACATCTCGCTTACCTGCTCGGCCACCTCCCTCAATACTCTCGGTTGTTATTCCGTCTTTGGCTTTAAACTGTGATTTAAACGATGAGTCCTGTGACTCTTAGATCACCTTAGCCATGCTAAAGATCACCTTGAGCTTTATTCTGGCGATCGAGGTAATTAAGGACTTTAAATTGTTGGCAATGAGCTGGTTTATTTGACTTTAAGGAAGTACTTCACTCCCACACCTCCCTCTACCCAACTCATGGCTATATTATCCAAATTGTGCAACTCAATGGTACTGGAACATTGAGGCATGAAAGGCCAACTTCAAGGCAGAAATTTCAAAATTGTGACTGGAATCTTTCATGGGTGCTGTTCGTACTTTCATGACGGCTTCAAACATTGGCAACAGCATGTGCTTGATGAACCCGATCTGTGCCCCGGGTTTTGTCACCTTCTCACGGTCCATGAAAGGTGCCACTGGAAGCCCCTCACGCTTCTCGCGATCGCCCTGGAGTCATCAATGGAGAAATAAATGCAAATCATGGAAATAAAGCAATGAGATGGATTACGTCATCGGTCAAATAATGATTTGTAAAGTTTTTATACTAGTCTCCGAATAAGTATAATATGAGCTCCCTTCCAAGGAACTTCAAACACAAGAGGAGGCCAATGAGCCCATCGAAGCATGTGCAATGGTTGCAAACCTATGGTTGTTTCTCCATGCTCTATTCTTTCATTTAATGCTTAGCATCAAGCAAGGAAGCAGCACGTACAATTTCTAAAGGATATGCCATGACTCGGATGGCATCAGGTTCAAACCACCGACCCCCCAGACTCAGAGTGGACAATTCTAACCATTATACCACCGAGTCTAAGTTTTCATACTCAGGCTCTAAACAAGAAGAACTTCACAGGTAATTTGAGTTTATGGATCAGAAATGAATGTTGTGACGCCTTCCATCTTAACGAAATCTTGACTCCCAGCGATCATATTCAGGTTAGTATGCCTTCACTCAGCCATTATCATCATCTTTCTTTATGGTGTTCATTGCTGCCCAAGCATGGCAAAAATGACACTGGGTGTTTTTCCGTCACCTTCTCATCAGCCAGGGCAGGAATATATTTGGCCAGGCCGGTGCCAGCAATAGCTCACCTGCTCTTCATGAAGCACACAGTGGAATCTTTAACCTCCATCAACTAATGCCAGCGGATGGAACATCCTATTTAACGTCCGTCCAAGGGACGGCACACCCATTGATTAAACCTCACCCTGCCTGTGAAAAACCAGGATGACAGTTTATAGCTGGGCCGAGATTCAAACCCAGGATAGACAGCTCTGAGGAGAGTGTGGACAGCTCTACGCCATTATTTTCATTATTATACTGAAGGGTTTAATACCTGCATAAAATACTCCTCCAGAAGGCAATCCAGCCATGGTTGGGCCACAGACATGGGTCGTACTTCATTGGAAATATCACAGCATTTAATGAGGACCATTTTCAGCTGCAAAACACAAATAGGGAAGCACAAAGAACACTACCATGAGACAAGCACAGCTTGCTCTTAAGTACCGAAAATCCAGACCGAAGAGATTCCCACCATCACCAGTTCTGCACCCATACTTTTCACCTTGCTGATCGATCATTGTCTTCCTATTTTAATATTCATTCGGTTATTTGAGATCTTTCGATATTTCTCTGATGATGGACCAAATAGCCTAAGTTGCCCGACCTACCACCTCCCAGCTTTAATCCCATCATACCATGGAAGCGTAGTGGATTAGATCATGGATGGGACACCTCAACAGAAGATCAGGTGTTGCATGCCGAGCAATAGTAAGATTAGATCATTTGGTCGTGTGCTTACCTCCAAGCTGTCTGGTCATATCAATTTTCCTGCTGTGCAGTGGAGTTATGATGAAAAACGACCGTCTCCATGAAGTATGAGTAGAATGTACTACATCTGCTGGCACTGTCCCAGGCTGTTTTTCAGATGGGGATATACAGCTGCCTGTTCCATCTCCATTCAGATCGTGGGCATTAAAGATCCCACAATATTTCTCAAAAAGAATATGCAAATATGTGCACACAAATTTAACCCATGGAAGATTAAACAAGGTACAGTAACCAGTGATATATATATATATATATATATATATAATATATTTATATATATATAATATTAAACACACACATAATATATATAATACACAATATATATATATATATATACACACATATTTATATATACACACATATTATATATATATTATTATATATTATATAACCTATATAATTAACACATATATATATATACATATACAGTATATATTATATATACATATACAGTATAAATACACATATATATATATATATACACACATATATTATATATATATATATAATATATATACATATATAGTATATATACACACAATATACATATACTGTACAGTATAAATACACATATATATATACACACATATATATATACAGTATAATACACACATATATATATATATACACACATACATATACAGTAATATATACACATATAATATATATATATATATTATATATATATATATATAATACACACATACATATACAGTATATATACACACATATATACATATACGTATAAAATACAACATATATATATATATATCACACATACATATACAGTATATATACACACATATATACATATACAGTATATATAACACATATATTTATACATATACAGTATAAATACACACAACATATACATATATAATCACATATATACATATACAGTATATATACACATATATATATACATATACAGTATATATATCATATATATATATATATATATATATATATATATATATATTACAACACACACACACACACACATATATATATATTGTTCGGTTCCAGGAACCGTATGCATACAACATACATGTGTCCTGAAGTGTTTTTGCCATTAGTATATGTGCCAGATAGATCCCTCCTTTTGTGTAGTGGGAGACACTGGGGTGCGTTGCGATGGGC
This sequence comes from Eptatretus atami, assembly GCA_035128595.1. Taxonomy (NCBI): domain Eukaryota; kingdom Metazoa; phylum Chordata; class Myxini; order Myxiniformes; family Myxinidae; genus Eptatretus; species Eptatretus atami. The sequence goes on along the minus strand of CM068960.1, from coordinate 81,289,062 downwards.
TTTTAGTTAGGATTACAAATAATTTCTCCCCTTTTATTTTATTTCCCTGTTGTTGGAGCTGCAGTACCTTCCTCTCGCTTGCTACTCTCGTTTGGGCTGGACAAGCGCTTCACCGCCTACTCGCCGAACCAGCGACTCGTTTTTAGAGGAAAAATCTTGCAGTAGTTCCTTCTTGGCGGGTCCTCATATGCTGGAGTGGGCGGGCTTGTCCGCCTGGCCGAAACCCCGCCCAGAAGAGGGGACCCATGAAGGCCCTGTCCAATCGGATGGACGACGACGTCAGCTTCGCCAAGGCCCTCCCCGCCCAGGGGGATCTATAAAGTACAAGCAGTCATCAGAGGAGGGTTGAGTGCTTGGAGTTCGTGGAGTTCGTAGTTGGATTTGAGGGTTCGTTTTGTGGGGGTGGTTGAGTTGGTGGAAGGGTCCTTAGAAAAGAAGGAAGGTCGTTGGTTCTTTGGTGGTTGGAGAGTTCGGTGGGTTCGTTGGCGTTGTTGCAAAGTGTCTACTCACGTCTCGCCTCGGCGGCCCACGCTCTCCATTCAAGCTCCTTCACGGAAGCCCTGTCTCTCAATGGTGAAGAATCACTTTAAAAATTCTAGTAGTCTGATCCAGATCCGGATCTTCACCAAAATTAAATTCAGTCCTTGTACCCAAAATGTGCACAAATTTCATCTGGATCTGTCGACAACTTTTTGAGATACGTGTACAACAATACAGAAAGAGGTGAAAACATAACCACCATCACTACGGTAGCAGATGTAATCTATACTAATAAAAAGGGATGTGTGTGTGTGTGTGTGTGTGTGTGTGTGTGTGTGTGTGTGTATGTGTGTTAATGTGTGTGTGTCCTCCATAACTCCAAAACTATAAAACCTAGCTGCCTGAAACTTGCATGCATGCGACGAAAATTCCAAGGAAGCGCAAGAGAGTGAAGATTGGGTGTTTGGTAATTAAAAAACACCCCTTTTGAAGATAATTTAGGTGGTGTTCATCACAAAAAATAATAATAATAAGCCTGACCAAGATGGCGTGCCGCCATCTTGGTTATCCCTCTGTGGTTGCTGGTGTCTTCAGCCGCCATTTTGTTCGGCCTATTCAAGCATGCCTCAATTTGAAAACACAATCTACTCTCACAGTGTGTGTTTGGTTGGTATCTCCATATATGGGTTCCAGAAAGTGGAATGGAGCCCTCCCAGGTCTCAGTGTGTGTGTGTGTGTGTGTGTGTGTGTCCCTCTCTCTCTCTCACACACACATCCACCCCTCCCTTCCACAGTGAATAGCAACGTTTGGTGAGGTGTCGCTCTCCCCTCCTCCCCTCTAACTCCCCTTCCTCTATTGACCCATCGGCGAAGCGACGGGTTGTATTTGCTCGTTATTAATAAAGGAAATAGTTACAATGCCGGTATGTTCTGGGTTGTTGAAGTCGAAGCTCTCAGTTTTCTCATTGAAGCCTTTCAGGATCTCCCCATGACGTACCATGTCAGTTGCAAGGATCAAAGAGACCATTCCCTGTGAGGAGAAATTGTTTGGGAGAGGGTCGAGCAGGGAGAAATAATGTGGGGAAGAGGAAGTTGTATGGACAGTCAGAATCATGTGTGTACAATGAAAAGCAGATGTGGAAGATAGGACAAAGAATGATAAAGTCGAGATGTTTATCCTGTAAAATCACCACTCAATATCACTCCAAAACACACATACACACACCCGTCTGAGTTTTTGCGTCACATCAGGCTCCAAGGAAGCAAAGATGTTGGTATGAGGTTGGGAGAGAAGTTTGCAAGCCACAGCCGCATGGTGATTCTCAAGGGGAGAAATGTCATTGTACCGCAGTGCTAGTTCTGTGCGTGCGTTTATTTGGTACCTGGAATGGTGACACACAGCAAATACGAAGGAAGAAAGTAGACAAAAGGAAGAACAGGAAAACAAAACATCTGGTAAAGACTTTAAAATGTAAAGACTATTATTTAGGAGAGATTAAGATGCTGTGATTTGTGGAAAGATGGTGATGAATATCAGGTGAGATGACAAAAAGAGTTGAAAAAGAGGAAAGGGTGACGGAAAAACGAGGTTGAAAATAAGATGAAGGCTTTAAGTAAGATACCAAAGAGGTACAGGACATGAGACTGAATGGGACAATAAGACAACACTTGCGTGTTATTGAAGCCGGGATGGTCAAGGTCGTGGCAGACTGCAGCCACCAACAGGATGGTGAGATCCATCCGAGTCAATTTTTCCTACAAGACCGATACAAATCAATCACGATTCATTGTTTAGTTTAACGGCTTTCAAACTCGCATCGAAATATTTAGGATCAATTTGATTATGCTCCACAACAGCTGCATTTTCACAAGATTCCTCTTTAGAAACATTCAAGAGACAATTATTCGAAGAACAATTAATGTAAATAGTAAATTTTTCCCATACATGAAATTCACAATCTTAAAAAGGCAGCTAAACTAGCCAGCTTAATGTTGTTCTCTGAAGGGAAAGTGACGTTACAATGCCCCCACCACCTGTACCTCTTTGGGAAGGCAATCTTAAGCATTTCCCCCCAACAGGAGTATAAGGCGATCTTTAGCATTCTCCCCAACAAGGGAGGGTAAAGGCGATCTTTACGAATTCTTCCCCCCAACAGGAGGTAAGGCGATCTTTAGCATTCCCCCCAACAGGAGGGTAAGGCGATCTTTAGCATTTCCCCCCAACAGGAGGGTAAGCGATCTTTAGCATTCTCTTTCCAACAAGGAGGGTAAGGCGATCTTTAGCATTCTCCCAACAAGGGAGGGTAAGGCGATCTTTAGCATTTCCCCCAACAGGGGTAAGGCGATCTTAAGCATTTCCCCCCAACAGGAGTGTAAGGGATCTTAGCTTCTCCCCAACAAGGGAGGGTAAGGCGATCTTAAGCATTTCCCCTCCAACAGGGGATGGAAAGGCGATCTTAAACATTTCCCCCCAACAGGAGTATAAAGCGATCTTTAGCATTTCCCCCAACAAGGGAGGGTAAGGCGATCTT
>CM068960.1:81273953-81286041 GCA_035128595.1 Eptatretus atami | reverse complement strand
GGAGGGTAAGGCGATCTTTAGCATTCCCCCCAACAGGGGATGGTAAGGCGATCTTTAGCATTCCCCCCAACAGGAGTGTAAGGCGATTTTGAGCATCCCCACCCCAAACACGAGGGTAAGGCAATCTTTAGCATCCCCCCCAACAGGGGAGGGTAAGGCGATCTTTAGCCTTATTTAGTCCCAACAGGAGTATAAGGCGATCTTTAGCATTCCCCCAACAAGAGTGTAAGGCGATTTTGAGCATCCCCACCCCAAACACGATGGTAAGGCGATCTTTAGCATTCCCCCAACAGGAGTGTAAGGCGATTTTGAGCATCCCCACCCCAAACATGAGGGTAAGGTGATCTTTAGAAGCCTGAAATCCGGAACTTGTTTTTTTTCACGTGAGATGAAAGTGTGCGTTGGCATGCCCTGACAAAATAAGCATTTTGTCCACATTAGACATGAGCTTTGGAGGACAGTCGCCATTTTCAATAATTCCGTTTCAGTTCTGAAGGACATTTACTTGCTGCCTGGGTGTCAGATCTTGCAGATTTTCCACGAATACATTCACTGTGCTAATTGAAGGCCGTTTGAAGTTATAAAAACCAACCTTGGCTCGCCATGAAAATTTCCATGGAATATCCCTCTCCCTCTTATTCTTGTTCTTTCAAATGCTCATCAATGCTTTTTGCTTTCTGCATTATGATTGCTTGACTCATCGGCTGGGGCAAAACATGTTCTGTGCATCGGCTGGGGCAAAACATGTTCTGTGCATTGGTTGCATTTACGCACAATTTTTTTTAAAAATTGATGTGCTATACGAGTGTACGCAACATTGTGATATAATAGGTTTGTGTTGAATGATATTGTGTTATACAAGGTATGCCCATACACAGTTTCCATTATACACAGTCATACACACATTTACTCAACAGATGCAACCTTCAAAACAACAACAACAACAATGAAAACTGTCATTAGAACAAAAATCAGGCAAATTGCTCATCTCTTTATTTGAATTACATACATTAAGGAAAACCCTTCTGTAGTTTTTACACTACTCAGCCTTGAAAAGTCTGGCAAAAACCAAAATACCGCACAAAAAAACCTTCATATATTACATACAGAATTTCTTATCCCGTTATTTGGGCGGAGTATAAAAGCCAAAGACCGCCACCTCGATCACTCCAGAAAATAATGAAAATAACTCAGGGTACATACATGAAGCAAAAACATGCCTACTGCTTATGTGCATATATAATATAGTGGTTATATAGCTTTGATAATTCCAATAGCAATGGGTTATGGGCTAGCTGACACCTGAGGCCTGTGGCCTCTCCGAAAGTACATGCAAGGAGCACAAAAACGACAGTAACCAAGCCACAACGACGGCAGCAGCACCAACTATGTGTTATAAAAGATCCTTTTTCACATGTTTCACTTTATTTTATATCTTCAATGAGATTCACAGAGAGATGTGCAAGACCTTTGCGGAGTACAACATGCTGTCCTTTGATTAAACCCATCTGTGAAGCAACAGGTAGGCAATGCCGAGTCCAAACTTACCTGCAGACTGCACAGGTGTATCATGCCGTAAAGCATTTGTGTGACGCAGAAGCAGTGGCGGAAGTTGTGGAAAGGGTTTTTCCGGTAATGTTCCTGCACAGCCAGCTGCAACCACACAGGCATCAGTTGTGTTGACATTCAGGATCACTCCGCAGTGGGATGTGGAGTTCGGAATTTGAGGATGATTTTAGGAACCAGTTAAACACTTTTATAATCTGAGAAATACTTGTTCAGCATTGATAATCACAGGCATTTTCTATGGCTTGTGAGATTATGTCTCAGAGACTTTAGACTGTCTCAACAGGCAACACCTTTCCCTCCTCACCGTTCTCTATATTTTGATTTGATTTGATACAAAATCACGAATCCCAGCGTTGTTTGTGTGTGCTCTATCCTTTTAAATTTAAATGCTGAGCACCAAGAAAGGAAGCAGCGCATGCCATTATTAAAGTCTTGGGTATCAATGACTCGGACGGAGTTTGAACCACCAACTTCCCAGACTCAGAGTGGATAGTCTAACAATTATGCCATTGAGTCTGGTGTTCTCTATACAAGCGCAGAAAAAGTTTCCAGGGGTGAAATTATTTTATTTTAATTTACTTATCAACGAAAGTTGCTCATTCTGTGGAAGAAAAATAAGAAGAATCCATTTGGGAAATCGAAATCCCATTTATGTACGAGTATAAACATATGTGCTTGTGTCGGAGTGGCGACCCGTCCAATAATGTGCCCAATAGCCAATGAGACTGCTGAGGCAGCACCAACGCTTTGCAGAGTGTGGTCCCGATGGATGGATGGATAAACATGATAATAATTGAAGATGGGGTTGAGGGTTGGTAGGGGTTGGGGTTGGGGGGGGGGGAGAAGCAAATGAAAGCTGACAGCATTTTCTTTAATTATACCCATGTTGCAGAGAACCTTTGTGCTTGCAAATATTTCGAGGATGTGTATTCCTTGATTCAGCACCTATATGTTGAGCAGTGAATGATGCTGTACGGGCAATACAAGCAGTCATCTATTTATTACATGCACAAATGAGTCGATGTTTGACACTCCATCTGCACCCACTGCCCTCCTGCACACACCCATTCGCATGCTCCATATATGCTTATTCTCTTTTTTTCTTTTCTTTCTTTGTTTGTCCATTGGGTAATTTTGTGCATCGGGCCAACGTCAGATGGCTTTTATACCATATTGCCAAAGTTGGACCGACGTTCAAGATCTGCTTGCGACCGTTCTGACCTTTGCTGATCTATTGCCAATGTCAGCCCAACGTCGGTGTGCTATCTTGAGAGCGTTTAAAGTCATCGGAACAACCTAATTTCAGTTATGTCATTGCCTACGCAGGCAGAGGTGCCATCAGTAGATAATTCAGAATTTGTAAAGGTTAATTGAATGCCTGCGAAAATATATTATGACGGTGCCTGGTCTCCCGAAAGAGTTACCCAAGACCACCAGAGAGAAACTTCGAGGATGTATGAGCGGAGGCGTTATTGCTCACATATGCCGTGAGCATCACCCACAATGAGGCTGAGTCTTTGGGCCTGTCACTCTCTCACCGCAGGCGGGTCAGTGGTCTTTCTGTCTTATACCGTGTCCTCTCCAGCCTCGCCCCCCCCCCTGCTCTCTCTGCGATTTGTCCCCACCACATTTCCGCAGGGCGCTCAAGGTCCACCAACAACCCCCTTCTGGTAAAACAACCAAAATCACGAATCACTGCTCACCTTCACTCTAATCATTCCCATTCTTCCCTCCAGGCCTTCAAAACAGCTGTTCACCACCACCTATCATCCCCCATCCTAATCCTCGATCTTTTCTACCCCCGATAATCCACCCAAGCCCACCTCCTTCAATTACCGTGCTTTCCTTCCTGAAAGTCCCTGTAATGTCCATCTTGTATTCTCCATGTTCCCGCCCCATCCCTCTCCCTTCCACAGCTCCTAATGTCTCTGTTCCCCACTGTTTTGTCCTTCCCACTCCGCCCCCCTGCTGTGCTTTATGTGTTAGCTCTCACACGAGCCTCGACAAGGTATACAAAAAAAAAAAAAAGTGAAAAGGAAGGGGGTAAAGATGACGTGCATCCAGTCTCACTTGTCTGAAAACAAATGGACTGATCGGCTCTCTTAACCTGAGGTCTTAATCACACAAAGACTCATATGGGGAACACAAGAGGAGACAGATGAGGAGGAAGAAATTATATGGGCTTCCCTTGAGGCATGAGGATGCTTGGCGTGAGAGAACACAAGAGGAGACAGATGAGGAGGAAGAAATTATATGGGCTTCCCTTGAGGCATGAGGATGCTTGGGTGAGAGAACACAAATCAGACTGTGGATGAGCGGACCCTCGACTCGTGCTGCAACTGGTACTCTGTGCTCCCGCTTTGGAACTTTACTCAGCCGGCCCTCTGGGCTCCACACTCTCCACTCCCACTGGCTTGCATTCTTCAGTGCTTCTTGGTCTCGGCTTAAAACTGGAACTCGGCGTCTCCTGGAACTGCACTCAGCACTTCTGTGCCAGCTTTTTATAGCCATGGCCCTGACGTCTTCTTCTGCTGGGTCCGCCCATTGCTGGATATTGCAAACGTGTGTCTGCCATGTCTCTGCAGTGCGCCACAAATGGCACACGTGGTTCTGTATGTTCCTCACAATAACACCAGAGATGGCACAAGCGGTTGGTTTCACAACCATATGGGAGGTGAGAAAAGTACAGCAGGGAAGGATTAAGAACCACTAAATACAGATTGATAAAGGAGAAAGACAAACACAGGGTCTAGGCTAGGGTGACAGGGAGCTCTCTATATGCACTGAACAGTCCTGGCATTTGCAAAACCAGGGTGCTACAAAATGCCTTTGCAAACATCTATTACTAAAAGGAGAAGTGTGTGTGTGTGTGTGTGTGTGTGTGTGTGTGTGTGTGTGTGTGTGTGTTGTTTGTTATCTCTATATGCGGGTTTAAGAAGGTGGAACAGAGTCCTCCCAGGTCTTCATGTATCCACCTCTGTTTCAGTAATGGGGTCATGATTCATGGACCAAGCTGTGAAGTTTTGTTGATCTTAAAGTTTTATTCTGAAGGCTCATTTTAGGATCGTCACTGAGCCCTGGACAGCCTCCAACTGCTGTTCATTTGTATTGATATTCCCATGGATATTTTTTAAGAGCTCCATAGGATTCTTCTTCATCATTCGTGTTGCTCCAATTGTCACTGTTACAATTTCGGTGCTCTTTAACTTCCAGGATCATTTCACTTCATTTTTGAGGTCTTGATATTTGGTCATATTCTTGATTTCTGTGTTATTTCAGCCAAAATCCCTGGGAACTGATAGCTTAATTAGCAACGTTTTTTTATTTTATTTTTATTATTATTAAAATACCTAAGTACTATATCCGGTCGCAGTGCTTTGTTTGCTGTGTTCATACTCGATGGGATCATCAGGTCATATATGAGTGTTACTTCCTTGTTATCAATTATCGCTTTTGCTTCCTGTTTCAATGAGTTTTCTGGGATTGGGATATTGAAGTTTTCTGTTGATGTGCCAGTGGATTACTTTACATACCTTGTTGTGCCTTTGGGTGCACAGTTGTTCTGACATGAGTTTTTTTACATCCCGATGGGAGGTGACTCATGCTTTCTGTTTCTCCCTTGCAAAATCTACACTTGTGTATATTTCGATTGACTCGGTCCTGCCATTTTCTTAAAATCATTCGTGCAGTGTCCCTGGTCTTGGACATTTATAATGGTGTGTGCGTGTGTGTTCATTCTAAAGGGTTCCTGCGGTCGTAAAATAAAAAAAATACTATCGTTAGAAAGCTAACAATATATTTACTTGGAACAAAAATTTGTGTCCATTTAATTGTGAAGATGTCTGTTTTAAAAGTCCCTCTTTTTCGGGATTGAGTAAAAAGACAAGGGAATGGAACTTAATGCAGTGGCTCCAACATCTATTACTGAAAGGAGAGGTATTACTAACAGGAGGTAATATATATTATTCTACTACAGCAGGAATCCTTTAGTAGAACACGGAAGGGGCATACAATGAACAACCACAGCTACGTCAACAACAATTACGAGTTACAAAAGATCCTTTTTTGCTTGTTGAACTTAATTTTAATGCTCGTCGATGGTCACAGATAGACATGCAATACATTTGTGAAGTACAACCTGCTGTCTTGATTAAACCCATCAATGAAGTGACGGGGAGACACGCCTAGTTAATATGCAACTTTCAAAATGACGTAATCCACCCCAAAATGGTCGGTACACATACGAAGAAACCTCAGGAAATTTGTTTGGGGCGAAAGAAAGAACATCATGTGTCCGGGATAAGGATTGTTGTCTGACATGGCTCACAAAGCTCTAAAATAAGTCAACAATACTTGGAAAAGTACCTGAAAGAAAGGGCTGCTCCTCTGCACAACGAAAGACTTGAACTTTTTCAGCTCGCCAAATGGGCACTTGCTCATCCTGTAATCTCCCGACCACTTGGCCGGTGCAAGGCCTGAGCGGATGGGAGTTTGCTAACCCCCCCCCCACCTACACACACACCCCATCCCTGACGGATCATTCACTACCAGTGAATGGAATGTGTATTTGGATTAGGTGCTTCTGAACACTGGTGGGAAGGTTATTTCTGAGGCATGTGAATGTACAGGGTAAATTTAAAATGATATTTACCATTAATCATTTTGGGAGGGGTGGGCTACGGGAGCTGTGAGGGTTGTTATAAATATATTCTTTGTTTGATTCCAGGGCCACAACATAAATAATACGAGACTTTTTATCTATTACTAAGGGAAAAGTGGTGTGGTGTGTGTTGTGTGTGTGTGTGTGTGTGTGTGTGTTGTGTGTGTGTGGTGTGTGTTTCATATCCCTGGCAGACGCTATGCTTGTACTAACAGGAAATGGTATGAACCCGATTCCTCTCATCCACTGATATTTCTCATATTCCTATATTTCCGTGAATCCGATTTGTATTTAGGAATGGAACAATTATGGTTAACCATCATGAAATTGCCACTTTTTTGTTTAAATGCTAAAAATTATGTTTTAAAAGACAATTTGAATCACAGATTTCATGCTGGTAATGTCAGGTTAAAAGTGCTCAGTGAGCAGAACAGAGTCAATGTAAACACACTTAGTACATGCGCAAAAGGTCTCGTTTAGAATTCATACATCATTTCGAAAATGTCGCGTATTATCAAATAACTACTTAATTAACCGCTTCATTAACTCCTGTCATTTTTGTAAGAACATACAACAACAGTATTTTGTCTTAAGTCTAATTTACCAGAATCAGAGGCCTTCATCATCATAATCATCAATATCAGAGAGGAATCTGCAATTGACCTATGAAAGAACTCTGACAGATACCCAAAAGATTGACACCTGAAGTCAAAAAAAAAAGACTCCCAAAGTCACAATAGACGGTTGTTTGTGTGCACAGTGGCAGGATTACGTTACCAGCCAGCGCTTCAACGTAATTGGGTTGATGTGGAACTCATCCACCAATCCGAGCTCATGAAACAAGAACTCCAGGCAGCTGAGCATCTGAAGAACAATAATTTCCAAAATAATGTCACAACTCTACATAACCTTGTGTTCCCTTAACATTTAACAAAATTGATATTCATACAATAAAATCTGCATGATATTCTCAGTGCAAATATCTCTTAGTATAATGGAGTAAACGTGGATGTCACCAAAACTACAAAATTGACATTTAACAGTTCTTGGGCCGAAGTAGAAGTTCCAAACCCAGTTCTACATCTGGTTCCAACCCCAATACTGCCCTTAAGTGGCCACCTAAAGCTAGCAGACAAGCACATACTTTAGCCTTACTCCAGTGCACATAATCTAGCACGTACTTTGTTCTGAGATCCAATAAATTGAGAAGGGTAATCCCGCCTTCGGGGCGGGAGTGCCCGCTTTTCTTCATAATATCTTAACTTGTTTATCAATCTTAACACATGTCTAAGTTTTCACCTTCCACCATGAGTCTGTGGAGTACAGTATTCACAGCGTCCACACTGACTGCATGCCTCAAAGTGTCCAAATCCGGGAGCACGCCCAGCGCAATATGAGGTTAAACAATTGGTTCACTCTGTCTGTTTGTCTAGCAGTCTATTTCTATGATCCCAGAAGGACTAAATTTCAAATGAATTTTATATTTTGGAAACTGTAGAACACAAATCGAAACACAAACCTGCACTTTAGGAGTATTTTGGCTGTGAATTTGGCAAATTGTATGGAATCTCATCCGAAGTGAGCATGTGCATAGCACGATAAAGGAATTGCTTCAGTTTGTCTGTTAGTCCAGCAGTCAAACTAAATTGAAATTCATTCCAAACAGGAAACTTACTGTTTTTAGGGACGTCGTAAAGGATACAAACAACAGGCACGAATAACCAATTTAACATGTTTAATAAGGTGGTGTGAAAGACGCTGCGTTGATAGCGGTAAATCTCGGAATAAATGTTTTTTTCTAGTCTTTAAAACGTTAATTATATTTCAACTGAATTATATACTTGAACACTGTAGAAAACAAATTGCTTTGTTTGCACTTCAAAAAACCTGAAGTTTAGCAGTACTTGGATAAAATATTACACCGTCTTTACCAGTCAGATTTGCCGCACACTCTGATGGCGGTGTTGGTTCAGCTCTGGACTGTTCCGTTTGACCCATTAGCTTTGTATGGTTATATACCGTCATACTTGTTATCCAAAGTTCACAAGCAAAGCTGATATAAGTTGTTGGAAGCAAAAGTTGGAAAGACCCTTTCCATATCCTCTTTCTCAAGACTGCACGGGGTAAGGTGTTCTGTGAACTCTCCAGTTGCAAAAGTGCAAATGTTGTCAAATGTTCATCCTAAGCCACATACCTCATTTGGCTCCCAGTCCCAGACATCAAAGGTTGGCGTTTTTAAAGCCTCTCTCGTTTCTTCAGACAACAAGTACTGGGCAAAACAATGACATAATACTTCTAATATTGATAAAACAAACACAAAACAAGATCCTTTTATGATTCAGATCAAAATTGTGAAATACACGAAGCATGAACGGATATAATCAAGGATGCAAGTTATCTCAGATGGTATCAAAAACCCTGTGAGTGATGTGGTGTAAGTTTCCATTCCTGCAAAGGTCAGATCCAAATACAACACTCAGAGGTGTTCAATGTCCATTTGGGGCTCTGCATCAGAGGAGGTCATTCTTTGGAAGGGATTTTGACCTGGTTGTCCCATCTACAATTCAGACATGAAAGATGTAATCTCATAGTTTTGTGAATAATGATGTAATCTCATAGTTTCGTTCATAATGATGTAATCTCATGGTTTTGTTCTTCTTAGTATAATCTCCTGGTTTTGGTACTCATGATGTAATCTCATGGTTTTGTTAATAATGATTTAATCTCATGGTTTTGTTAATAATGATGTAATCTCATGGTTTTGTTCTTCTTAATATAATCTCCTGTGTTTGTTACTCATGATGTAATGTCATGGCTTTGTAAATAATGATGTAATCTTATGATTTTGTTAACAATGATGTAATCTCATGGTTTTCTTAATAATGATGTAATCTCATGGTTTTGTTGATAATGATGTAATCTCATGGTTTTGTGAATAATGATGTAATCTCATGGTTTTGTGAATAATGATGTAATCTCATGGTTTTGTTCTTGATATAATCTCATGGTTTTGTTACTTATGATGTAATCTCATGGTTTTGTCAATAATGATGCAATCTCATGGTTTTGTTAATAATGATAGAATCTCATGGGCTTTTTTTTCTTCTTGATATAATCTCATGGTTTTGTTACTTATGATGTAATCTCCTGGTTTTGTTAATAATGATGTAATCTCATGGTTTTGTTAATAATGATGTAATCTCATTGTTTTATTAATTAGGATGTAATCTCATGGTTTTGTTTATAATGATGTAATTCATTGTTTTATTAATTAGGATGTAATCTCATGGTTTTGTTTATAATGATGTAATTCATTGTTTTATTAATTAAGATGTAATCTCATGGTTTTGTATAATGATGTAATCTCATAGTTTCGTTCATAATGATGTAATTCCATAGTTTTCGTTTCATAATGATGTAATCTCATTGTTTTATTAATTAGGATGTAATTTCATTGTTTTGTTATAATGAGTAATCTCATTGTTTTGTTTATAATGATGTAATCTCATGTGTTTTATTAATTAGGATGTAATCTCATGGTTTTGTTTATAATGATGTAATCTCATTGTTTTATTAATTAGGATGTAATCTCATGGTTTTGTTCATAATGATGTAATCTCATGTTTTGTTCATAATGATGTAATCTCATGGTTTTTTAATTAGGATGTAATCTCATGGTTTTGTCATAATGATGCAATCTCATGGTTTTGTTAATAATGATAGAATCTCATGGGCTTTTTTTTCTTCTTGATATAATCTCATGGTTTTGTTACTTATGATGTAATCTCCTGGTTTTGTTAATAATGATGTAATCTCATGGTTTGTTTAATAATGATGTAATCTCATAGTTTTGTTTATAATGATGTAATCTCATTGTTTTATTAATTAGGATGTAATCTCATGGTTTTGTTTATAATGATGTAATCTCATTGTTTTATTAATTAGGATGTAATCTCATGGTTTTGTTTATAATGATGTAATCTCATTGTTTTATTAATTAAGATGTAATCTCATGGTTTTGTTCATAATGATGTAATCTCATAGTTTCGTCATAATGATGTAATCTATAGTTTCGTTCATAATGATGTAATCTCATTGTTTTATTAATTAGGATGTAATTTCATTGTTTTGTTTATAATGATGTAATCTCATTGTTTTGTTTATAATGATGTAATCTCATTGTTTTATTAATTAGGATGTAATCTCATGGTTTTGTTTATAATGATGTAATCTCATTGTTTTATTAATTAGGAATGTAATCTCATGGTTTTGTTCATAATGATGTAATCTCATAGTTTTGTTCATAATGATGTAATCTCATGGTTTTATTAATTAGGATGTAATTCATGGTTTTATTAATTAGGATGTAATCTCATGGTTTTATTAATTAGGATGTAATCTCATGGTTTTGTTCATAATGATGTAATCTCATGGTTTTGTTAATTAGGATGTAATCTCATGGTTTTGTTCATAATGATGTAATCTCATGGTTTTGTTAATTAGGATGTAATCTCATGGTTTTGTTCATAATGATGTAATCTCATGGTTTTGTTAATTAGGATGTAATCTCATGTTTTGTTCATAATGATGTAATCTCATGGTTTTGTTACTTATGATGTAATCTCATAGTTTTGTTTATATGATGTAATCTCATGTTTTATTAATTAGGATGTAATCTCATGGTTTTGTTCATAATGATGTAATCGCATGGTTTGTTAATTAGGATGTATCTCATGGTTTTGTTCATAATGATGTAATCTCATGGTTTTGTTCATAATGATGTAATCTCATAGTTTTGTTAATAATGATGTAATCTCATTATTTTATTAATTAGGATGTAACTTCATAGTTTTGTCATAATGATGTAATCTCATGGTTTGTTCATAATGATGTAATCTCATAGTTTGTTTCATAATGATGTAATCTCATAGTTTTGTTCATAGATGTAATCTCATTGTTTTATTAATTAGGATGTAATCTCATGGTTTTGTTCATAATGATGTAATCTCATAGTTTTGTTCATAATGATGTAATCTATTGTTTATTAATTAGTATCTCATAGTTTTGTTCATAATTATGTAATCTCATGTTTTTGTTCATAATGATGTAATCTCATAGTTTTGTTTATAATGATGTAATCTCATGGTTTTGTTTCATAATGATGTAATCTCATGGTTTTGTTCATAATGATGTAATCTCATGGTTTTGTTCATAATGATGTAATCTCATGGTTTTGTCATAATGATGTAATCTCATGGTTTTGTTCTATGGATGTAATTCATAGTTTTGTTCAATAATGATGTAATCTCATTGTTTTATTAATTAGGATGTAATCTCATGGTTTTGTTCATAATGATGTAATCTATGTTTTTGTTCATAATGATGTAATCTCATTGTTTTATTAATTAGGATGTAATCTCATAGTTTTGTTCATAATGATGTAATCTCATGGTTTTGTTCATAATGATGTAATCTCATTGTTTTATTAATTAGGATGTAATCTCATGGTTTTGTTAATAATGATGTAATCTCATAGTTTTGTTCATAATGATGTAATCTCATTGTTTTATTAATTAGGATGTAATCTCATAGTTTTGTTCATAATGATGTAATCTCATGGATTTTATTCATAATGATGTAATCTCATTGTTTTATTAATTAGGATGTAATCTCATGGTTTTGTTTATAATTAATGTAATCTCATTGTTTATGAATTAGGATGTAATCTCATGGTTTTTGTTCATAATGATGTAATCTCATAAGTTTCGTTCATAATGATGTAATCTCATAGTTTCGTTCATAATGATGTAATCTCATGGATTTGTTTATAATGATGTAATCTCATTGTTTTATTAATTA
>CM068960.1:81249480-81273943 GCA_035128595.1 Eptatretus atami | reverse complement strand
TCATAGTTTCGTTCATAATGATGTAATCTCATGGATTTGTTTATAATAATGTAATCTCATGGTTTTGAGACGTTTTCTTTTTTGTTTTTTGTTTTCTGTAGTATTTTAAACATTTATTATATTTCATTAATATAATAAATGTTGAAAAGTTTATTGCTGTATATTAATGTTATTTTGATCTGACCTTTGCAGGAATCGATCTATTTGCACTGTGATTCTCACAAAATCCCATGTAAAAAATTATGGTCAAATAGCTCCTCATTCCACTACTCCTTCCGGAGTCGGACTCCAGCCACCTTCCGGAGTCGAACCATAGAAGTTGGACTCCAGCCATCCAACACTTCTATTTTGTGTCTAAGTGCTGCAGCAACCCCATAATGATCCTCTGCCATGATAGTGGAAATACAAAGAACTAGACATAAAATACCAAAAATATTGGAACAACACACCCAAACTTGAAATGCACCAACTTGCATCTGAATATTCTACCCACAGTGCAAAGTAGTGAACAAAATATTAGTGAAAGGGACACTCATGCCCTGCACATTTCCTAACTGTCCCAATACCTTTGGTAATCGAACCTTTTTTTTCTGAACAATTTATTTATGTTTTCTGAAACAATTTATTTACAGAACTTTATGTTCTGTGGCGGTACCTTACGCTGCAGTGCATGTGTGTTGGGATGAGAGGTGTGCAAGTTGGCACCTTGGCATGCATGGTGACATCACGCCGTGGGGTAAGCCGTTGTTCTTCAATATCCACTCTACACAGACACATTATAATTCAGGGTTTTGGGAAGTGAATGGTGTGTGATCTGTATGTGTGGTGTGCACAAACAGCGTGAAGGATGAACATGGAAATGTGGGATGTTCGTGTAACGTTTCATTAGATTTGCCAAGTGGTCTACAACAACTACTACTACTACTACTACTACTACTACTACAACAATAGCCTCATAATTCCATCCTTTGTCGGGTCAACCATAGAAGTCAACGTCCTTCAGAAACCGGCTGGCCAGGCCTGACATTCGGCAGAAGCTGATTTAAGCAGGAAATTGTAATTCGTTGAGGCTACTGGCATTGACTCGCGTATTCTCCATGAAAGAGACCATAGGATCTCTAACATCTGAGACATCCAGCGTAACTTCCTTCCGAAGGATGGTGCACTAATTGGTGCAACACCTGCGGTGACCAATCCAACAGTATATATTCAGGTTGCGAATCGACAAAGACTAGAGTTCAAAGGTTAGTATGATCCATCTGCATCATCCTGTCGGACTATTTAACATATGGCCTGACAGCCCCTATATGTTATTGGAGAGTATTGCAGTGAGTGGTGCACTAAATTATAATTTCGTATGCAGTCTGTGGCTGCTGGTTACATCACTGCTGGGAGCGCAGCTATGCTGCTGATGCAATGACCCTGTTTCCCAATAAGCTGATACTCATTTTGCCAACCTTGGAAGGATGACAGGCTGAGTCAACCTACCTTTATTAATTATTTAACAGCATGATGGGGGCTCCAACTCAAGACCCTAAGATCTTAAGGCAGTAAGTTTAATCGTAAAGCCAACACCAAGCTATGTGATAAATAAAGACATAATATATCAGAATGCCTCTAATGCCTGGTGTTGGCTTAGTAGTTAGGGTGGTGGCTTGGGATCCTGAGGGGTCCTGAGTTCGAGCCCTGCTTGCCACTGAATTAACATCAGGGGGGTTGACTCGGCCTGTCATCCTTCCGAGGTCGGCGAAATGAGCACCAGTATACTGGTCATTATCCCTGCGTGTGTTGAAGGCGACTAAAGGGTTGGCATCAGGAAGGGCATCCGGCCGTAAAAACATTGCCACAAGAAAGGGTACCATGATTGTAGCCTGCAAAAAGCTGACCCCTGCTCAGGGAAAAAGGCTTTAAAATGGTGGTGATGATATCAGAATGCTTATAGCAGAATCATGAATGAATCTACCATAACCTGTTCTTTTTCTGATGCCACTGTCGAAGAAATTCTCAATTCCTTCTGTACATTTGAGTCATTTATTAAAACAACAAAAACACATGCATATGGAGAATTTTATAGAAGAGGTTAAGCAACACAACCTTCCTCCAAAAATTCTCCAGATGCATGTTTTTCTTGGTTGTTGTTTTAATAAATGACTGAAATGTACAGAAGTTTTCTTCTGTTTCTGTCTCAAATTGAGAATTTCTTCGACACCACTTTAACTTGTACTTACTCAAATAGGGTATTTGGATACATATTTGGTCTAGTTCAAAGCTCTTTCTCAGAATATTATTCAAGTATCAAGCTACACAATTTTCTTCACCAACCGTATGAACTCTGCCACTTCATGTCAGCTAAAATTATGGTAGCAAAGGTCCAGACTCACTTCAGCAACAGCCAGTGACAGTTGTTTTTTGGAACTTGCACAGCTGTGACAGAGAAGGCAAACAGCGAGCACATCTGCATAGCACAACTACAATGGCACTCAGTAGAGCACCTAGTTTTCCTAGTTTTGTCATAATCAACCAACTTTATCCACCTAGTTTTGTCATAATCCGTCCACAATTTTTTGAAATTATCAACATATCATGCTATATATCGGTTTTGACCCCATCTTTCTACGATGAAGAATCACTTGGTAATTTTAAAAACTTCTCGTATCGGGATCTGGATATGCATCTGGATCTTCACCAAAATCGAATTCATTCATCCTTTGTCACACACCAACCTGTCCATCAAGTTTCGTCCAAATCCGTCCATAACTTTTTGAGATATCTTGCTCACAGACAGACAAACAGACAAAAACAAACAGGGATGAAGACATAACCTCTGTCCACCTTTGGGGGCAGAGGTAATGACAATAACTTGGTTGTCATTACTAACTGGAGGGGCTTGCCATAATAATGACACCATTCCTTTCGTGCTGTAAATGCACATAGGACTACTGAGGCAGTTTCATTAGCAAGGAGTACAGTCCTGGACAGGTTTCTACTCAAATGCAGATTACCCTGAATAGTTATTACCCCAGTACACTGATACTTATTTCGCTGACCTCAGAAAGATGACAGGCTGAGTCAACCCCACCTGATGTTGATTCAATGGTAGACAGGGGCTCAAACTCAGGACCCTAAGATCCCAAGCCAGCCACCTTAGCCATGAAGCCAACAACAGGGGCCTGCTATAGTTGTACAAAAAAAAAAAAAATGGTGTTTGTTTTATTTCAGGTGAAAATGAACAAACATTTATTTGTCCAAAAATTTCGTTAAAACCATTATATAAATTAATTTATTTATGTGTCGCAGGTGGCGGATGGTTAGTATCATTGCTGGGAGCACGGCTATGCCATTGATGCAGTGTCCCCTATAGATTAGAGCAGGAATTTGTAATTTGTTCAGGGTGCATCTGGGTGCTAACTCTCCTATTCATGAAAGACACCATGGCGTTTTTAACATCCCCCAACAATTACTTCTGGAAAATGGATCTTCAAGGCTTAATGTCTAGCATGAGTTTGATTCCTTTCTCAGATTGGTGCTTCACAGGCAGGTTGTTGAATGCCAAAGTGCATCGCCGTCCCTTAAGTGGTCCTTCAGTTGGGTGTGCCCTCTCCAAGCAATACTTGGTGGATATTAAAGATCCCACAGTGTCTTTCTCGAAGAGTCGGCAGGTTATCGCCAACACAATGATCAAATTCCAAATTTCTGCCACCTTTAGTTTGGCCTGGCCATCCTGTTCGAGAAAGACAAGGGCCAAAAACTTTCCCAAGCCAACTTCACAAGAAGGAAGGAATAATTGGAGCCCTCAAAGTAGTAGTAGGAGTAGGAGTAGGAGTAGGAGTAGTCAAAGTAGTACTACAAGTAGACAAGCACACACAATCATGCAAAAACGCACCTGTTATTTCGAGATTCCACTTCATCCTGAAGCCTCCTGATATTTTGTTTACAATCTTCGATTTCCACCAGCTTGAGACCTTCCACTGGAGGACACACAGAGCAATGTCAACAAAAGATTTGTTTCACTGCTTATCATAACATTCAAATAATGAAGGCAGACAGTATTCATATAAAAACCTCCCCAAGTTAACGAGATATATTGTATCAGGAGTGTATTCCTAAACCAAGGTACCACCAGTTAGTATAGCTGCCCACTAGGTAAGGCTCGGGTTTCATGTTTCGACCATTATGCGGTCTCCATCTGGGACTGGCAAACATCGTGTGTCAGGTGTTAACCCTAAAGGCGATGAAGATAATGACATTTGGTTTCAACATCTGTATATTGCAGTCACATGATTTTCCCCTCCCCTTGGAAGGTACAAAACACCTGGCACGCACTGCCTGCACAGTCCGGGATGAAGACCACTCGCGGCAGTCAAAAACCTTGCCAGCGACGGTGGTTGGTGTTGCCTTCATTTTTGAACATGGGTATTCCCGACTGCAACCAGTTGTTTGTGAATGTGTCAGAAGCAGTCTGGAAAGACCATGCGACATATCCTTTGCAAATGCTCATTAACAATCAATCATTACAACACTGATTAAAACATAGCAAGAGCATGCCTTTTAATTGATGTTGTGGAATGAAGTCTTAACTGATATTTTGGGGGTGAAATCTTGATGAGAGAAGATCTTAGCATCACGGGTTTCTCGACTAAAGGATCAGGCTGGTATTGATCACAGTCGAGTCATCATCTGAGCTCGGTGTTAACCTTCCGATAGCACTCACGGTTGGCAATGGAAAATCTTTAATGTCAAAGTATGATATGAAAAAGGAGCTTGAACTACATTTTAAGGTTAGACTTTTTTTTTTCTGAGGGTAAGAGCTGCTTCCAGTTTAGGTGAGGTTTACCTACATTCTATACGTTTCTCCAGCAGAGCAAGTCGGTTGGAGATTTCCTTCTGATACTGATCAAAACCAAACACCCTGCAAATCAGACAAGCATACAATGAAGAATAACCACCTCCAAATAGGCTACCACAATGAGGAATCCGACATTTCTCAGTACTGCAGTATTCAATACAATGGAAATGATAAGATATTTTTACATCTAAATGTCAGCACTTAATCCTCAGGTGTGAGCTCAAAATAAACAGGTCCCATTGAGACTCCAGCCTGATTAGATGTCTCACAAATCCTACAGGCATCGGTGGAAATACAAGTCCGATAGAATAATGATTCTAACATTTACAATATGGCTAAGCTTCAAGGAAAAAGAAGAATCTAATTGATCAAACAAAGGACGTTGTGATTGACTCGTACCGCGTTATCTGCTCCGTAACTTGCACTATAGCGTTCTGGACACCGTCTTCCCGTTCTGCAGGACACAACTTCAGCGCATCTGTCTCAGGTGCTGATGAATATAAACAAAAATGAATGACGCAGCAACCATCTCTGTGTAAATTTAAATTCAGATGGGAACACAATGGCAAGGGATGGGTTTTTAGGAAAGGTTGTGTATTTCCAAGTACAAGTAGGGTTGCTGTCACTAAAACCTAAGCAAACATTTTTCATTGACATCAATACTTTTGTAAACTATTTTGTGTGGCAGAAGAGTAAGAAACAATTCAAGTTTCATTGTCTAATTGAATCTTTCTTTGGAGGATCACAATTCATGAATTGGGCCAATGAGGTCGTTATAGGCCATTTGGAAGGTTCCAAATGAAGGAAGGTTCTCCATCCGACACTCTGGTTAGGAAATTAATTTGGAATTTTGCCAAGGTACCAGTACGCAATGACCTCCTCAAAAACATCAAACTAGTCCACTTCAGAATGAAGACCTCCCTAATCCCATGCTAAGGGTGTAGGCACACTCACCATGGTTTGCAAGGTCAGGTTGGTGAGAGAGAATGGCCATGGAACTCGAACCTACACCATTCACTGGAGAAATAACAGGTCTTTAACTATTCGACCAAGATGTGTGTGCGCACACACACACACACACACACACCCCTACCCTTTTCAAAATGGATCGTAAATATTCTTTAGAGTAATTCAATCTGGGGAATGTGCAGTATTATCGAGTGTACACTTTTTGTTAAGTTTGAAGTTAATCTTTTATTTAAGTGACAGTAGTCTTTCTGTGTCTTTGTCGAAGTCTCGAGTCTCTGTCTGTATTTATTTTGTTGGCCGATCAAACCCCCTTGAGAGCGAAATGGTGTCATGTGGACAATCGACATAATATTTGAACCAACAACGAAATTCTTCTTAATTTTTGTTTCAGTCCAGACTTTCAGGCTCCTGTGCAGGGCTGAAAAAACAAACAACCAAGTTCTGTGTAAGAAACAAACTGACATGAATTGATTTCACCTTTCCCCACCCCTCCGTGTTTTGTGCAAGTGTTGTGGTTATGCGTCGTACTGAGGACCGGGATCACATTCATTGTTGAGTATATGGGTATGGTGGTGTACAGAGTGGCCACAAAGTCCATATGCATGCAGTTATCATTTATCTGTATGCTTCCCTCCATTCTCTGCACAAATTTGAATTTTTCTCCATGTTCTTCTGGACATCTTCTTCCATGTTGAGGGTTGGAGGTCATAAAAGCAGCCCCTGACAGCTGTTTTGAGGTCTTCAACTGTCAAGAATCAGCTATCCTGCTATCTTCAGCTATCCTGCGAGGAATCAGCTATCTTCAGCTATCCTGCAGCAAGATGGTGCACCAGCACATTATGCTCTCGCAGTTAGCGAATATCTCGATGATGAATTCAGTGGATGATGGATTGGACGTGGATCTGAGATGGTGTGGCCTCCTTGAAGTTCGGGCTTAACAATATGTGACAACTTGCTTTGGGGCATTGTGAAAGAGGAAATTTCTCATCTCTGCCTAACAACAGTTGAAGACCTCAAAAAAGCTGCCAGGGGCTACTTTTATGACCTCCAACCCTCAACATGGAAGAAGATGTCCAGAAGAACATGGAGGAAAATTCAAATTTCTCCAGAGAATGGAGGGAAGCATACAGATAAATTCTAACTACGTGCATAGGGACTTTGTGGCCACTCTGTAGATGCGAACATATATGTGGCTGGGATCCCAGGTGGTTGTGGGTTCAAATCCCACTGAGGACAAGAGTATTAAGGATCTGGAAATTTAATTTTTAGGAAGTCATGTTAATCTCAGGAGAATTGCCAGATACAGGCTATATATATATATATATCACTGTGATATTATCGGTAAAAACCCAGCTGGCTCAAAATGACA
The DNA here is from genome assembly GCA_035128595.1 of Eptatretus atami. NCBI lineage: Eukaryota > Metazoa > Chordata > Myxini > Myxiniformes > Myxinidae > Eptatretus > Eptatretus atami. Next base: position 81,266,759 of record CM068960.1, on the reverse strand, counting down.
TTCCACATCGGAAAATTTGCCTGTCACACTAAGTCCAGTCCATCTGTGATGCTAAACCAATCACTGTGGTTGATTCCTATTCCCCTCTCTTGTTTCAGGAGGTCGCTTTGAATAACTCTGGGTCATATACCCTTCTCCTGTACATACAACTTCAAAAAACAAGACATTTTAATGACAAGAAGTTTTGGGATTATGTATATTCACTATTGAAAATTCATACTGCGTAACAGCTCACCTATGTGCTGTGATGATGTCTGCATAACGCGGTACGGAGTTCTGTTTAAGGAAAGAACAAGAACATAAACCAAGAATGAAATGTTGTTTTCTACCACGAAGGTGCAGCAAATGTGGTAATACTGTTCCATGCTCACTGTGTCGTGTTGCTTGGCATGTCTCCACTTATAGGAAGTAGGACTCCGTGTCTGTCCATCACCAACAGGCTGCCCTGTCTGTCACCGGCAGAGAGGTGAGATCTTCAGCAATGATAACAAACCTTGACATCAAATGTTTTCACACCATATAAATTTGTCGTGCCATTTAGTCTTGCCGTGTACATAGTCTGTTGCACAAAGGCTCATTCACAGCAGCAGATATTATGATCGCGTGATCATGTTTACTGGAAACCCTCTAAAGACCTGCCATCTGATACTATTTTGCATAAAAAGTGAGTACGGTTTCAGCAGGGCACTTACAAACAACATAAAAGCTTTTCCACAAGCCCCGACTCCATATATAAAAAAGTACAAAAACAAGTAATAATTATTGGGGAAAATACCAAGTTGTATTTACTGCTTAATGGTGCATATAAAACATATGGGGATGTAAACTGAAAATAACCTCTAATGACGAGGTCTAAAAAAATGGGTTTGCAACAAAACAAAACACCAAAGAAGTGTCTTGGCAGTGATTCCTGAGCTGGAACCTTTTATAAGATTTTGCATGATCACAAACCTGCTTTTCATCATCTTCCTTTATCATATCCTTGAGCCATCAACGGTCACATCAATTTCATTGTCCGTGGTAATTAAAATGTGGCAGTCCATGTGGTGTTCCCATCTGAGAACGTTATGCAGATTAATATAGTTGATCACAGATGCATATCCCAAATTGCAACTACCTTTCAGAAATGGTCAATCATATTCTTCCCTTCAGGAGCACAACCATTTCATGTCATCCCCCATACTCCGTGCAATCGTTTGTGCCCCATTAACCCAACCCTCTTACTTGCAGGATATTGTGTTTCCTCTCCTCTTTTCCTGTGAATTCATTCCCTGCTTGTTGTGCCCAACTTGCAGAAGCTCTTCTGTCTCGCTCTTCCCTCCAGGGATTCAAGCAAATAGTGAACCACCCATCTCTCGTCATCCCCAATCCTGACCCATGATCTTTATTACCCCATGAACCTTTCCTAACCCGACGATCTTACTTGCAAATTTCAATGTTTCCTCCCTGCCTCCCTCTTTTGTTCTTCTTTCATTCCCTAGATGTTTGTCCAAGTTTCACTTTTCTATTCAATGAGCCATAATTTCTGCAAAGAAAAAAACCCCCAAAACTGTGGCCATACTGTCTATTGTCATGTCAGTCCATTGCCTTTTTACCATTTTCCACCACACTTCCATAAGCCCAGATCTTGCGGAGGTAGAAATCAAACTCTTTCTAACCACTGAATCACTGATATTAAAGATCAGTACCTTCCGGGTGATTTAGAAAGTTGAAATTTTGCCTGCCGATGGGCATCGAAGCCGACACACCGCAAAAAAAAAAAAAAATCACAGAATCGTCGGACAACATCCATAAATGAAAAAAAACAAATGACAAAAGTGCAGGTGAGTAACCCGAGACAATGGGGAAGCACGGTAATTTTGTGTGCCGACGGCAATCGAAGCCGATATACCAAGAAAAATACAGAACTGTCAGAGAGCATACCGTAAATGAAAATATAAACATATTAAAAAAATAAATAAATGAAAAATCAAAAGCAGTGGAGCAACCTAAGACAGTGTGGAAGCACGGTTCATATGCTTACACAATGTGTAAGCACACCCCGCTATTGTATATATACAGCATTATATATATACATATAGTCTATATATACACATATATATACACATATACACACACATATATATATACAAATATATACAGCATATATATATATACACACATATATATATATATATATTATATAATAATATATAATATATTATATACAGCATATATATATATATATATACATATAGTCTATATATACATATATATATATACATATATATATATACACATATATATACACATTATATTATACACACACATATATATATACAGCATATATATATATATATATATATATATAATATAATATATATATATACACATATATATATATATATACATAAGTCTATATATACACATATATATACACACACATATATTATATATTACATATAGTCTATATATACACATATATATATATATATATATAATATATATATATATATATATATATAATATATATACAGCATATATATATACATATAGTCTATATATACACATATATATACACATATATTAATATATATATAATATATATACAGCATAATATATATATATAACATATTGTCTATATACATATAGTCTATATATAACATATATATACACATATATATATATATACAGCATATATATATATATATACAATTAGTTTATATAACACATATATAAATATATACACATATACACACACATATATATATATATACAAATATATACAGCATATATATATATACACATATACACACACATATATATATATATATATATATTATATATATACAGCATATATATATATATATATATACATATAGTCTATATATACACATATATATACACACACATATTATATATATATATATATATTGTTACGAATTTGGGAATTCGATTGCACACAACATACAGGTTCCTTTAGTCAGCTATGTCGATAAGTGCTTGTTCCCTAGATAGCTCACCTTCCATTGTTTAAATGTTCAGAAATCGATTACATGCACTGCGGATCGATTTAATAGTTAGGGAACGAACAATGGAGACGTCCCTCCCCCTCTTCTGCGAAGAGGAAGAAGAACCCTGCCGTCCCGTGATTCATGATGTCAACAACTCTCTCCCACGCGTGGTTGAGCGGGGGGGGGGGGGGTGGAGCACGAGGGCATGAGTCACGCCGGGCATGGAAGAGGGGGGGGGCGGAGGAAGGATAAGGACGCGATCCTTTCTTTGTTTTGGTTAGTAAGCTTTTTGCTTCGGCAGAGAGTAGTCGTTCAGCAGACGTTCGGGTCCTGTTTGGCTTGCGTTAGGGTTGAGCCTTCGGAAGCTTTTTGCTTCGGCTGCGGCCTGGCTCGAGAGGAGGCTTTTTGCTTTGATGGTTCCGTGAGCCTCAGCTTCTGCTTGGCTCGGGAGAGCTTTTTGCTTCGAGCTGCTTTGCTTGGAAGGAAGTTAAGCCGGTCGCTCGGCTCGAACTGCGAGTGGTGGCTTCTTCTTCTTGGTTCGTGGAGCTCTTTGTTCTCCATTTTGGTTCCCGGCTTGGTGCGACTCATCGACCTCTTCGTGGAGGTGGTTCCTCGGGGAAGCGACGCATCGACGGGAAGGATCGGCGCCTCGTCTCACCAGCACGTGTTGAGAAGCGCGGGAGGATTCGCGGGGGCTCGGGAAGGATCGTGGCTCGGCGATTGGATCCAGCTCGCTCTCGCTGAGGCCCGGGTCCGAACAACTTGAAGACCACACGAGGTGGAGAGGTTCGAGATAGGTTCTGGGTTTCAGCTCACCTGTCCTCCGAGCTGGAGCTCGTTATTAAAGGCCTCTGCCACCATTTCTTGTGTGTGTGTGTGTGTGTTGTGGTGTGTGTGTGTTGTGTGTGTTGTGTGGTGTGTGTGTGTGTGTGTGTCCGTGGGCCCGTCTAATAAGTAGGAACTGCTGTTACGTGCAAGTGACTGTACATAATAAGTAGACGGTTGTAGTTCTTTTGTCGTGCTTTTGTTGCTTGTATAATTGCATACGTGTTTTGCCTTGTTTAATTGCATACGTGCTTTATTATAATAAATGTCCTTGTGTGAATGTAAACCTGTTCGTTGCGTCCATTCCCTCATTGAACTGCCCCATCTTGCACTCGGAATATAGTTGGTTTTTAAATAGCCGATAAATAGAATCGGTCTGGCGTTAATACCCGCTCGGTTATCCCATAACGGAACGGACCGCTTAAGCGGTTCGTGTCCAAGCAGGCCTTCGCCGAGGTACGGTCCCTCGGTAGGTTACCCGCGCGGGTACTTAGGTATATCGATATTCGGCGATTGACCCTATTTCGCGCGGTAGAATACGGACTGGGCCGTGGTGGGATTAAAAACCCCACCATGACTGGTTTCTGGCGTTGTTCCAGAAAGTCACGACTGGATTGTCCGTTCGGTGGGCGAAGCGACCGCTATTGGTTAGACGCGGTCGTTCGCACGCCGACGGGCGGGAATTCTACAACAATATATATATATATATATATATAATATATATATATATATATATATATATACACATATACACGTATACACACATATATATATATATACTAGCGATACCCGTGCACATGCACGGGATAGCAGTACAACATAGCTGGTAGCAGACGACAGACCGTACACGGGGAATGACAAAAATACGCATTGTGCAAAATGCAAGTGGTACTATGGAACGCCAAGACTTCCCAAACATTGTCGGCATGTCTGCTAAGTGCCACAGCAATTTCATAGGGATCGTGTGACGGCGAGCCGAGTTTTTAGTGTGCAAGCTTGGTATTATAATAGAGATAGTCTATATATACACATATACACACATATATATATACACACACACATCTTTCTTTCTATTATATAATTCCAGCAATCTGTGTGTGTGTGTGTGTGTGTGTCTTTATGTGTGTCTGCGACCGCCGTTTCTCGACTAGTGCGGGCCCGTAGGTGCATGCCAGTATGTGCAGCTTCGTTCCTTCGCTCTCGTAAACGACGACTGGATTGGGGCATTGTTTCAATTAGATCGGACCAACCGTATCATAAATGGCCATAACTTGGGAAACACCTGGGAAACACCTGGGAAACATACTCAGGTCCCCAGCGTCAATTGTGACATCATATCAAACGAAGAAGAAGAAGAATTGTGACGCCCCTCTCTCTCGCCCCCCTCTCTCGCCCCCTCTCTCTCGCCCCCCTCTCTCTCCCCCCGCTCCCTCCCTCCCCCAGCCTTGCCCCACCTCTCTCCCCCCTCCCCCCCTCGCTCCTCTCTCTCGCCCCCACTCTCCCCCCTCTCCCGTCCCCCTCTCTCGCCCCCTCCTCTCTCCCCCTCTCTTGAAATGTGACTCCCCCTCTCTCTCACCCCCCTCTCTGGCCCCCTCTCTCGCTCCTCTCTCCCCCTCCTCTCTCTCCCCTCCTCTCTCGCCCCTCTCTCTTTAAATGTATTCACAAATGTCTACCAAGCAGAATTAATTCAAACCTTGGGAAAAAACAGCTTTCAAACCCTTGGGAAACAGCTGTTTCCCTTGGGATTAATTAATAATTTGAACAATTAATTCAAACCTTGGGAAAAAACAGCTTTCAAACCTTGGGAAACACTTGGAAACAGCTGAAACGGATAAAGAACGATATCAAACCTTGAAAAGGCACACACTCAGGTACCCAGCGTCAATTGTGACGTCATACCAACGAAGAAGAAGAAGAATTGTGACGTCAATCGTGCAAAATAAATAAATAAACATTAATTGTGACGTCATTCATGACGTCATGGCACCGTGTCCTGTCATTGGTTGACAGACAATATATTGGTCGTTATTGGTTGACAGACATTGGTCATTGTATCACGTTATTCTTTTTATTACTGCCAATTATTGTGCTATTATTATTATTATTATTAATATGCTGTTATCATTATCTGAGATATCTTTGGGAAAAAATGGCATGATAAGTTGGAACGACACTTCAGCTGCGATATATACACATTTCCAACACTGAAAAAGCAATAAAATGGCCATAACTTGGAACCGCTCGTCCGATTAATATCAAACCTTGAAAAGGCACATCCGCGGGTCCCGGCAATATTCCTGGCACGTTTCAATCAGATCGGACCGGTGGTTGTCGAGAAACGGGGTCGCAGACACACACACACACACACACACACACACACACACACACACACACACACACACACACACACACACACACACACACACAGATTGCTGGAATTATAGATAGATAATTCCAGCAATCTTGTGTGTGTGTGTGTGTGTGTGGTGTGTGTGTGTTGTGTTGTGTGTGTGTCTGTGACCGCCGTTTCTCGACAACCACCGGTCCGATCTAATTGAAACTTGCCAAATATATTGCTGGGGACCTGAGGATGTGCCTTTTCAAGGTTTGATATTAATCGGACCAAGCGGTTCCCAAGTTATGGCCATTTATTTACCAACCAATGACAACACACGTTGCTGCGTAGGCGTGGCCGTTGGGGAAGGGAACCTCAGCCGCGTTCCCCATTACGGGTTACAACGTACGGACTTCCGGAGAGTGATGACTTCGTGTATTCTAATAATTTCTCAATACTTATGCGCATTTATAGATAAACAAAATGCCCCAAGTTATGATCGTTTTCATATTAGACGGTGCATAAATTTCGGTAACATCAGAGTGAGCTGGTATTCTCCGAGCAGGAAGTAAATTTTTTTTTTTTTTGCACGTAGGTTTTTTTTCTCTTCTCTTCTCTTTGTGTTTTCCTTGCGAAAAGGCAAAATACGTTGGCGCTAATTGAATAATTGGCCATTAAACTTAATTGCGAATAAACGTAACTGCGATATGTGAACTTCCGGACAGTGAGGACTTAACTTCCGGACTTCCGGATAGTGACGAGTACTGTATGCTTTCTCGATTTATCGACTTACTGTATTCTTTCTTTCTCGATTCTTTCTTTCTCGATTCTTTCTTTCTCGATTTCTGTTCTTCTCGATTTCTTTCTCGATTTTCTTAAACACAAGGCCCCAATCCAGTCAGTGACGATTACTATATTCTTTCTCGATTTTTTTTTCTTGATTTATCGACTTACTGTATTCTTTCTTTCTCGATTTTCTTAAACGCAATGCCCCAATCCAGTCGTCGTTTACGACAGCGAAGGAACGAAGCTGCGCGTCATGCACGTGCAATGGAGTCTAACGAAGCACGAGCTGCTCGCTTGGCAGACACTGGACGCGAGGCAAGGCGCCTTGCAGAAAAGGGTAAGGGCAGCACGTACGGGCACGTGAGAGCGAAGGAACGGCCTGTGCGGTTGCTGTTTCTGGCACGCGGTTTGAAATTTTTTTGTTTTGTTTTGTTTGCACCTACGGGCATGCACTAGTTGATAGATATTCCAGCAATCTGTGTGTGTGTGTGTGTGTGTGTGTGTGTGTGTTGTGTGTGTGTGTGTGTGTTGTGTTGTGTGTCTGCGACCGCCGTTTCTCAACAACCACTGGGCCGATCTGATTGAAACTTGCCAGATATATTGCTGGGGACCTGAGTATGTGCCTTTTCAAGGTTTGATATTAATCGGACAAGTGGTTCCCAAGTTACGGCCATTTATTTGCCAAACAATGACAGGACACGGTGCTATGACATCACGAATGACGTCACAAATCAATTTTGTTTTTTGCACGATTGACGTCACAATTCTTCTTCTTCGTTTGTTATGATGTCACAATTGACACTGGGACCTGAGTATGTGCCTTTTCAAGGTTTGATATCGTTCTTCTTCATCCGTTTCAGCTGTTTCCCAGGTGTTTCCCAAATTATGGCCATTTATGATACGGTTGGTTAGATCTAATTGAAACAATGCCCAATCCAGTCGTCGTTTACGAGAGCGAAGGAAAAAAGCTGCACGTACGGGCACGCACCTACGGGCCCGCACTAGTATATATACAAGCCAGTAGGCGGACATGGGTAGTCGATCAAGTCAAATTAGTCGTTTTTCAGCCGTTACTAGCCAACAAAAGCGTCCATAGCAACGGTTCTTTCTCACACATAACTAGGACATACCATGAACCACCATACCAGTTTCATGTATATCTGACTCATAGTCTCTGAGATATAACGAACTTCGTTTTTTTATTGTTTTCGACCAGGGTTCATTCAAAGTCTATCTTCTCCGACAGTTTTCATAGGATCCTGCTGGAAATTTTTGACAATACGGCTGAATGTACTGTGCACAGTTGCTCGTGGCCCGATTTTTGATTTTCGAAAAAATTAATTTTTGAGATTTTTTTGAAAATTTCAAAGGTCCGTTGCTAGGCAACGGATGGGTCCATAGCAACGGTTCTCATTTGCACACAACTAGGTCATGGTATTAACCTACCAACCAAGTTTCATCGAAATCGCCATTGTTTTAACGAAGCACTGGACCGAACAGACATACATACAGACAGACACACAAGCCGGTAGGCGGACATGGGTAGTCGACTACCCAATAGAACCTGACGCGATGGGCCCGTTCCATGGGGAATGACCTGAGGATTAAGCACAAAAAATTCATGATTCTAGCTTCAAGGGTTAATGCTGCAGATTGTTTTTTCGTTAAAATACCCCACATTTAGAGGTTTTTCGGCCGTTGCTAGACAACGGAGGGGACCATAGCAACAGTTCTTTCTCACACATAACTAGGACATACCATGAACCTACATACCAGTTTCATGTATATCGGTCAGAATGAAAAGCATCGTATCCAGCGCTTCGATCCTAGCGAATCCCTCGTCGCCTACCGGCTTGTTTATGTATCAATGTCGAAATGAGGGGTGGATTATATTAGGAGATCGCACAAAAAGGTTAAACAAAGCGATGTCTTGTAAAAATAAAATTGCACATTTTCAGCGGATGAGAAACCTCCCGAAGCACAATAGCATGGAACTGCACGGCTCAACACATGCGGGAATGTACATCCGTCTAATGGATGTTCCCTTGAGAGCACGGACACTTTTACCAAAATGAACAACCAAGCAGCTTGGAGAGCGCTCGGCAAGTGGCTTAAGTACTCAAGCAAGCACTCCAACAAAATAGTTGTGAAGAAACGGCTAGTTTGGCAACACATTAAACATACACCTCCTGGAGACCCCTGAAATGTCGAGGCACGAACGCTGACGTCTCGGATGTTTATAGGCATTGCAATGTACCTAGCGATTCGTATCTATGATGAACAGGCATTCGATAATATGAGTGAGGAAAGTGAAAACAACTTTATCATAAAGAAATCGCTGTGGCCTGTTCCAAGTCAAGGCAGGTTGAGCAGGCCAAAAAACATGGCGGCTTCAAACCCCAGCGAGGTTACCCAGGAAATGCCTTAAGACCCAGAGAGTAGGTGGCCGAGGATCGCCTGATGAAGGATATATTAAATAAGGGCGTTTATTATCTTCAAAAAGGGTGTTTTATGAACCCAAACACCCAATTTTCACTCTTGCACTTCCTTGGAGTTTTCTTTGTATGCATGCAAAGTTTCAGGCTGCTAGGTTTTACGGTTTTGGAGTTACGGAGGAGACGCACACACTGACACACAACACACACACGCTGCCGTTTTTTTACTACAGAAGATATATATATTATATATATATACACACACACATGCCTATATACAAACACATACATGAGATTCCCAATGATGCATGTCCCCTTCAGCCACCATCAGTTTTGTCACTTGTTGGCGAGTCATCAGTAACACCGTTGACAGAAATGTGCACCTGTCCCCTGCCAAACCTGCCCATTGCCAAACGCGCAAGAGCCCCCTGCCAATCTGTTTTGTTCTTGCATATGGCAGCTTGGCTGCCGGGGTAGCTGTCATTTCTTGAAAGCATGGCTGTGCCGCTGATGCTGTGCTCATCTACCAGTATACTGGTCGTCATTTTGCTGACCTCGGAAGAATGACAGGCTGTGTCAAACTCATGACCCTAAGATCCAAAGACAGCCACCCTAACCATCCATCCATCCATTGGGACCATACTCTGTGCAGAGCGTTGGTGCTGCCTAAGCAGTTTCCTTGGCTATTGGACACAATCCTGGGCAGGTCGCCACTCCGACACAGGATACCAGCAAGCTGGCACTCATTTTGCTGACCTCGGAAGGACGACAGGCAGAGTCAACCCCACCTGGTATTGATTCAACAGCCAATGGGGGTTTGAACTCAGGATCCTAGGATCCCAAGCCCACCACCCTTTTTATATTTCATCATGCCACTGAACTGTTTATGATCTCAGAAGATGTTATCAAGCCACTGGAAAACCAAGATATATGCCAAGGAGTGGACATCCCAGGACAATGACTCCTGCTTAGGATTGATACATTTCCACAGCCCATCTATGCAAGAGGACTGCAAACACACTCCCTGAACCTCGAGGCAGCAATGATTGCTGCCATAGGAGCACATACCAGGTATTGAGATTGTTATTTCCACATTGGATCCCTGTGTGAAGACATTCACCACAATTCAGCATTTTGTGAGAAGGTCCTAATGAAATGGATATGTAATTAGCACCTCACCTCTGTCCCATGATGTCAAATAAATAAATCATAACAACAATCACGTGTTCAGTTTTTTCATGAGAGAGAGAGAGAGAGCGAGCACACGCATACGTGTGTGTGCGTGCGTGCATGACTACTCTGTCTCCTGTCATTGTCTTGCATGTAAATATAAGAGTTTATCTTCAAGTTTAACAATGTAAAAAGTTTTAAAATCTGGTTGTGTCAGCACACTTAAGTTCACGTCGGCCACATAGCCCACTTTAGATCAGGAAACAAAAAGCAAGACCAAGCCTTGCAGGGTCAAGCTCAATGGTTCAGCCCGACACAACACGGTGTAGGCCTCGTTGAAAAGGGTTTGTTGAGGTTGCAGTACGTTTCACTACGAAAACGAAAAAAACAAAATGGGGGCCTACCTTCCTATTCATTGTTAGAGAGAGAACAGATAGAGACAAATATCCCTTCAATTATTGAGAAATCTCACGTAAATGCATCTTTCTGAGCATTGTAAATATAGAAGTACTTTTCGGGAATTCAAGGAAGACAGTGACGTTATAACTGAAGAGTCGTAGGATACTAAAACATTACGAAAGAAGACCCGATCTCGACAGTCCTCACACCTGGGCATCCTGACCACAGCACACAATAGTTCCCGAACCTCATTTGCTGAGCAATGTCTGTTGAAAATCACCTGCAACATCATGTCACACTTTTTAGCACATGTGGAGCAAAACCATCAACACATCTGGACAAATGAAACCACGATACTAAAGACTGGTAATTCTAAAACCAGGGAGAGATAGAAGAACGTGAAAGTTAAACTTGATAAATGTAAATAGAAACTCTGACAAAATTCACAAAGAACAAAAGAATCCTGATCATCATCCTGATATAATAGCCTCGACTTTTGCTGCTTCATCGTCAATCGCCTGATCATGAACCATCGTTTTCATATCGTCATCAGCGACATCCACATTATTATTTGTTATTATTATTATTACTACAACTACTATTAGTATTGCTCTTGTAATAAGAATTACAAACTTCCCTACCTTTTGGATTTTGCCATCTGTTTCAATATATATATTCCTTTGCTCAAAAAGAGAAATCACGGATCCCATGGTGGAAAACCAGGGGGACTCACGAGATTGTGGCGCACGAGGGTTCCATTTATATAATGAGCTTGTTAAGGAAACTGATTTGCATCTCCCCACCCCATAGATTGTCCATCCAATACACACCTGCACCCACCCACTACCCACCGAACACACACCTTCACCCACCTGCACCATCTACAAAATGTACATCTGCACATTCACCGTCCACCAAACGCACACCTGCCCACCCACTATCTAGTACATCTAGTACATCTAGTACATAAAGGTTTATATTTTAGATATTATAATATATCAGGTACCGTGAATGTTTACGATACCAAAACTAAGTGTTACAACTAAGAGTAGACTACTGATAAGTTATTTCCAAACTCCACACATCACCTCTGAACATTAAACCGACCCATTGATCAATCATGCACGGAGCACCGAACAGGACTTTTTGTCATGTAATTGATTTCTAATGTTTCCATTAACGTCTGATTAATTTGATCTGATTGTGTATCCGATGTTTACTCTTGTACAAGGTGGTCCATCCACTTCCACTTTGCTTGAATGCTCTCCTTGGCCTTCTGAGGATATTTACCTTTTCAAATTCAACACGGTCCTTGTCGACTACACAAAAATTAGAGCCATTTCCACAGGGACTGGAAAATTGTGCTTTTCACAATGAGCAGAGGTGAACGACGGACAAGGCATCTCTACTTATGGACACACAGGGGCAGTGCAGGCAAAATTGAGAAAAGGAAGAGAATGAAGGATGATGGGGGAGAGAAAGGAAGTGAAGGGAGGTTGGAGAGAAAATGGGGAAGTTTGAGAAGAGATATGAGGAAATGGAGGGATCCTGATGGCAAGGGGTACAATGTATAAAACTTTTCAAGACCTAAGCAGAGAAATGTTTTTTTCTTGTACGAATTATATTGTTGCGGTTCTACAAAACCGCATGCCTCTAAGGCAATGGCACCCAACATACAGTGATCCCCAGACAGTTATTTCGTTCGTCTTCATGCAGTTAGACCTTCCCCTCATGTCTAGTGGATTAACGGGACGAAGTGAGTTGTGTGGGTCTTATAGCTAGGTCTATTAACTATATCTCTATCTTCTGTTCTGATTTCTATTCCAACCCTTTCCATTTAGCCGTGGTACAAATCAAGCAAGCACACACGCCATGCAAAATGTGATTGAATGAGCACAGTACGATGCCTCTTGTGGCTTGGAACCAACAAATGCCACCACACACTACACACCATACCGCACACGCATCGCATGCCATTGTTTCATTGAAATCTGCACACCAACTTCTAACCAGCATCTCAGCTTGCTCACCCCTCGTTCACCAAAACCTCACTACGTCGACCACAAACACTTCCTGCACACGGGAAAAATATTCCCGCACCACCTCATACCTCTGCAGCGCCACAATTCACCACTATACAGAGAAGTACTGCACAACTCAGACTGTCCTCAGACTGCGCGAAGCAGGGCCGAGCAACGGACATTAATAGCTCGACCACATCTTGCCGGGGATGTCTGGTAAGGTGTCTGTCTGATCTGGTAAGGTGATCCGGTTTGAACAAGGCCTACCGAGGGCGTCACCTGAGCTAACAACCTCCTATGTGGTACCTTATCAAATGCCTAGGACTACTACATCCACTGCACTTCCCTCATCCACGCAATCAGAAACTGTTTCAGAGAACACCAAGAAATTTGTTAAACATAACCACCATCCCCCACCCAACCCCCAGTTGAGAAAATTCATGCTAACTTCCTTTAATTAGTTTGAAATTCTTCAAATGGTTCCTTTCCATTCCCTAATTAACATCTCCAACACCTTCCCCACAACTGAAGTCTAACTTACAGGCCTTTAGTTTCCCAATTCCTCACTGGAACGATTTTTTAAATAATGGTGTTACATTTGCTACTCTCCAGTCCTCTGGTACCTGTCCTGACTCCAGTGAGCTATTAAAGATATCCACGAACACCACACTTATCTGCAAAGCCATCTACCTCGATACTATTATTGAAGAAAGGCCACCTCCCACAATCCTAGATAAATATTATCCAGCCCCAGAGCTTTATAACCCCTTTCATATTTGTACCTGTTTCTTCACTTCCTCTACTCGTCTACTTAAACTTTGATTTCTTCAAAAAGGCCTTCCTCACCCCCGAGATAGATATGCTCAGCCATTGGAATGCTGTTCCCGTGTGAATGTAGAAGTAAACAAAGAAACTTATTAAATAAGCTGCCCTCTCACTCCCACCAATTCTCCTGTGCTGTTCCTCAATGGGCACCTTTGCCTTTTTACCTTTGTATGATATATATATATATATATATATATGTATATATGAAAAGCACGGTCCTTAGGCAGTGAATCTGTGAAGCTGTACGACAGTCCGTGAATACTATATTCCTATTCATCACGTCCTGTGTGAATGTTCATTCCCCAAGAACCTTAAGACCCCAAAGACCCTTTTTACCCCTTGGACCTTAAACATTCATTAGACCCCTTACCCTTTCAGACAGCTTAGACCCTTGACCACTCAGACCACTTGGACCTTCTTTTGTCACAAATAAAATTCAAATAAATAATATCACCAATATTACAAATAAATGTGTATTTGTATATTATATATATATATATATATATATATACCGATCCACGCTAGTATATATATATATATATATATATATGTACTCTACATAGATGTCAAGTGAAAGATTTCGATTTGTTTCCATCATCCCACTACTCTATTTCTGTCATCTTGTCCTCCTTCGGGCATGATGAGTTCAAGTTAATTTTCCAAGAGCATTTCCCTTTGGGTGATGACAAATATGATCCCTGTTCTGAGTCAGAATTACCAAGGGAGGTAATATATCGTTATAATAAATGTCCCTTCCACCTGGTGACATTTTAGAAAATACTAAAATCTCGATAGGTCAACAATACCTGCTCAGAAACGTACAATTTTAAAACCAACCTTTTAATGGTCATCATTAATGATACCCAAGATGAAAGATTGGGTTTTCACAACAACGACGAAATTACCAACATATATATATATATATGTCAGACTCGGTGGTGGAATGGTTAGGGTGTCCGCTCTGAGTCTGGGAGGTCGGTTGTTCGAACTCTGGCCGAATCATACGAAAGACTTTATAATGGAACACGCTGCTTCCTTACTTGATTCTCAGCATGTAAAGGATAGAACACGAACAAACAACACTGGGTAGGCAATGTGAAACCACCCATTATAACCCTTGTCAAGAAACTGTGTCGGCAGCACCAATGCTCTGTAAAGAGTACGCTAAAATAGCAGGGAGCCGTCTCTTGCTGGTACAAGGTGATATGTGAAAGATGTATTCATCGTAGTTTGGGAACCAAATGTGGTAATTGTGGTGGCTGACTTTTCCACTGATATACAGAAGTTGCCTCATCAGAAAACGTCAACTCGTCAAGAAACCTCGGGGAATTGTAGATATAACAACAGGAATAACAACAACATTAACATTCACAAAGCTTGATGAATTATGCTTTCTTTTTTCCATTTACAGTTGGTTTGTATCGTGTGTATATCAAAAGTAATAAAGTTCAAAGTTGCAAAAGGATTTTATGGACACCTGTATTTTGTATAAGTTTGGTTATTACCTCCACTACCGAAGTTGGATGGAGTTTATGTTTTCACCGCTGTTTATCTGTTTGTCTGTCTGTGAGCAGGATATCTCAAAAAGTTATGGACGTATTTGGACGAGACTTGGTGGATAGGTTGAGTGTGTGATGGGGCCAAAGTGACAAGATTTTGGTGAAGATCTGGATCCGGATCCAAATACGAGAATTTTAAAAGTAATTCTTCACCATTTTGAGAGATATGGTCAAAAACGATAGACAGCACAGTATCTCAAAAAGTATTTGGATAAAACTTGGTGGGCAGGTTGGGTGTGTGACAAGAACCAATTGATTCAATTTTTGATGAAGACAAGGATTCGCATCCGGATACGAGATTTTTTTTTTGGTTCCAAGGTGATTTTTCATCGTTGAGAGATTGGGCCAAGAACGATATCCGCATTGCCAACTCGACCAATGACCCTCAAATCGTTAGATCTCTTGAACACCTTTCGTCAAATCCATCCCATCTTCATGCCATCAAACATCACCACCGAGACTTGTTCCCTCTCACTCACCCGAACTCACCCCACCCCGAAGAAAACAGCTCCAAGCCTCTACTCTGCCAATGTCGCACTTGATCCGGACAATAACTTCTCCCTGGATATTAGACGTAAATTTCAGATCATTGTTCAAGCGTATGATGATGTCTTCCTACTCTAGGCCAAAAAGGTATAATGTTGTGTCTGGTCCATTCCAATCGGTAGTTAACATGGGTCCTGTCCAGCCCCCTCGATGTAAGGGTCGCTTACCTTTATACTCTCACAACAACCTTGTTGAACTACAATGTAAGTAGTTGAACTTCTCTCTGTGGTGTTCGGGTCTCTGCCAAATCCGCTATGGGTATGCCTGGCTCCGATCTGCACTGGAAGAACTTCCATGTCGTGTACTTGGAGACCTATTGGAGGAGGTTGTTGTGGCCAAACTCACTGATCTCTACTGTGGTGGAGCAAGCATAGACAAACTGTTAGTCAACTGGAAACGGCTGTTAGATGCACTCCAAGCCAAATGCTTAAAACTTGTGAGCATCCATGACTGTCATTGGCCCTTCTTCCATCACGATCCGAGGTTGGATGTGGCATCAAGGCACGATAGCAGCCAGCCACCATCGCATCTCCACATTATCCACGTGTGCATGCCCCCCCCCCCCACCAACACCCGTTCCTCTCTCGTTTATGATGAATGCCATGACACTCTGCATGACGGCCTACTCTGACTCAAATTATTTGAACTCCGACCAATGGATGGGCTGCCTGCTGTCATTTGGACTGATCAAGCCCCCACATTCAAGTCTCTCACTCATGACAAGCTCCTACAACATCAACATCATGCCATAACCCCAACAAAAACCTTCGAGAAAGCCATTCAGGAATTGGAAATTGAATTAATCCACCAATTCCCATTATGAGGTCCAGTTTCTCCTCTTCTTGCTTTCCATCACAAACCCTTGTTATGTCTCCTGGGAGAAACCAGAGCCATTCTGCCCACATCATCAGGTCGTGTACAACGTTGGTCATCGACCTTGCTGGTTATGACTATTCATTGGTTTACCATCCGGGAAAGGAAATGTCCTGTGCTGACACGCTCAGTCACTTGCCGCTTCCTGTAACCATCCGAGGACCTCCACAATCTGGTGATATTATTCATCTCATGGCCAACGCCATTCATGATGAGGCACCCGTGACCGCGAAGCAGATTGATTTTGCTACCATAACAATCCGGAATTGTCACAATTTTAATGCTGTGTTATGTCAGGTGATTGGGCATCACTACCAGAAGAGGTGAAACCATACCTCATCCGGAAGGATGGGCTCCTTATTGATGCAGACTGCCTGTTTTGGGTTAGCCGAGTGGTAATTCTGCCGAAACTCCGCAGGAAGTTCGGCTTGGCAATAGCCTTGTAGAGAAGCATTCCAACTAGGAAGGAGCACAAAGACACACCCAGATATGAGACAATTGTGGGTTCCACG
>CM068960.1:81230567-81248737 GCA_035128595.1 Eptatretus atami | reverse complement strand
TATGCATCTACCGTCCACAACTTCAACTATCGTACGATGCCAGTCCATTTGGTCCAATCGGAGTTCAACACGTTTTACAGGATCATTGATCTGGAAGGTTGCGGTTTACGACGTTTGGTCGTGATTTTACGTTTGCTGTTAAAAAATACATATGTTATAATAAAAACAACTCATACGGTATTTTACAAGTCGGGTGCAGAATTATAACCGTATGTTGTTAATTTCACGAAAAACACCATAACAGAAGAATATAGTCAGAAGAATTGAATAAAAAAAAGTGACCAAGGTGGATATATAGATGTAGGAAATATTAGATATAGGTATAAGAAAAAAAAAAAAAAAAAAAAAAACAAAGAGTAAGAGCAACACACAGGACATAGAAACAAAAGAATTGAAAATGAGACATTACACTTGATGCGGCTTAAGAACCATTCTGGAAAGGAAACGATTATGAACAGCACGTATCGCTCAACCAAAAAATTACTGGCAGGGTTTGTAGGGGGCGGATGTGTAGTGCTTAATGCCATTCATTTTTACAAAAATTCTGAAACTCTGAACTCGTAAATGACGATTCCTTATTCTGATACAAACGGAGATATTGGAAAAAAAAAAAAAAAAAATACAAAAAATCAAATATGATGCGAACATGGACGATTTAGAGCTTCTTGTTACAGCAGAGGTGAGCCTACTCTCTTTTCACAATACACTACACAACCAGAAAGTTGCTTGATATAGATTAATATCAATCGATCTGCATAAGATAACAAATTGAGCATTCTACGATACCATGTTCGCCACAACATGCGTTTTCCAAACTCCGTGCTTCAGATAATGGATCGTCATTTTAGAGTTCAGAGTTTCAGTTTTGTTAAAAAATGAATAGGCAATTAAGCAAAATACACATCCCGCCTCTACAAACCTGCCAGTAATGGTTGCGCGAACGTGAAACTAAGATTACAAGATCGTCCGGAATTGGTCCTAGCCGACATCAGGAAGGCTCATCAATCCTGGTTCAATAGATACGAATAAAAATTGATTGAAAATCAAAAAAAAAACTCCAGACACAAACAGAAAACAAAGCAAAAAACCACATCAAACACCAAAGGTCGCACTTTTATATGGAACAAGACTTTATTTTTCATGGAAAAAATTATAGGGTTATACAAAAATATATTGAGAGAGAAGAGAATATTTAACCCACACACGAAAAAGAATATTCAATATAAACAAAAGTAAAAAAAAAAAAAAAAAAAAAAAAAAAAAAAAAAAAAAAAAAAAAAAAAAAAAAAAAAAAAAAAAAAAAAAAATAAACACCGACGATACACCGTAAAGAAAAAAAAAGGATACAAAGAGAAAAAAAAAAAAAAAAAAAAAAGATACATCAACAGAACGTAATCCGACCGAAAAGTAAAATAAAAAAAATACACACGCACTTCCAGATCAATGGATCTTATACGTGAATTAAAAAAAAAAACAGAATGTGGACAATGGAATATAAAATACTAAAAAAAAAAAAAAAAAGAAAAAAAAAAAAGACATACAAAAAAATATAATCAAAAGATAGTGAAGTTGTGTGTGATCGGTAGATCATACGTAAACTGTCTGACCAACTCGGTACGTCATGGGAGCCAACATTGAACCGGCTCAAGTGTGCTTTGTCACCCACCCTGTATCACACACCTGCATTTAAACCTGGTGTTTCTCTATGAAGCTTTTTCACTTCACTGATGTACCTGGAACTCTCTCTCGACCCTTGCACACCTTGTTGAGAAGCCATGCAGCCGTTCAAGCAAGGATAGCCCTCTACTAGCCCTAAGAAGATCAGTCGTGTCTGTAAGCCTCTGGCGTCTTGATTATTAAAAGATTAAAAAAACTAGGAGGGGGGGGGCGGAGATGAGTTGTATCAGTAGTTTATTGTAATGCATACATGTGTGCACCGGGCGTGTTAAGGAGAGTCAGTGACCCGCAGTGTTAGTAAGGGGCAACTTCGCATAACAATGTGGCTTTTTGTGAAGGACCACAATGGGCACCTAGTGCATAACATATTATGTGAACACATTATGGATATTGGCGATCTAAATTTTGATTGGCAGTTGGAAATGGCTGCCACACCATCAGCAGCTGAATTTTGAGTGGCCCATATTCCAATTGTTCATAATATGTTGGCTTACTGAGTGTGCCAAATTTGGTGCTTCCTCACAAAATGCACAATTTGTTATGCTATATTTAGCTAGTTGCCCACCTATAGGGTTTTGCTGTGCTGTGTTGTGCCCATGTCTGAAAAACCTTTTATTACCTGTACACGTAGTCTTCGTCCATCCCTGTTTAATGAGTACATTACATGTGTGTGATCTGATGGATTGAGAACACGATAAGGTCTCTATCAGCTAACTGGCGCACCCTTGTTCTTGAAATGATCGAAACACTGATATTCGAATCAGCGAATGTTTCGGGCAAATGAAACGGCGGTAACATGATGTTTCGTTGACCTTGACCACCAAGTTTTGGTGCTAATAGTAAGTATCATATCAAGTTGCTTGAACATTTTTGCAGCATCAGGTCACGTGATAAGGTTTGGCCAAGGGGTTCAGTGTTTACATACCGTTGTTGACCAAATAGAGATTGGCATTCAACCCACAACATGGAATCGAGGAAGAATCGTCAACATTCCACCAAACAACTACTATTTACTAATAGATTATTGTTCAAAATTATTTTGGACATCTCATTCACCGCACTAAATCACAACAGCCAACAACCATTCTTTTACACATATTTATTTCTCCTTGGTTGTTTTCTCCATTTGTGGGAGGAAGTCTCCAGACTCAAAACTCCATCTCCTATTTTTTGGTGGAGATCATGATTCATGAAGCAAACTGAGAACGTTTTGTTCTCATAACCTCGTTTTCAAGGGCTCTTTTCAAAAAATCTTCAACTGACCTCTTGACGCCTCATGTAACATTTTTTGGTGATATTTCCCAGAATATTTATTTTAAATACTTCAGTAAAGGTTTTCTTCATCATTCTGTGGCTGCACTATCACTGGTACAATTTCAGCTTTTCTTTCAATTTCCAGGTCCTCTTGACCTCCTTGACCTCATTTTCAGATCCTGGTATTTGGTCATTTCCTGATTCTGTGGCATTAGTCCGAAGTCATTGCGGACTAAAGATCTTCGATCGACATGCCCGACTTTCCTTTTTGTATGAGCACCATGTCTGGGACACATTCTGTTGTTTGCGATGTTCACACTTGATGTGTGGTGTGTCACGTGGTGTGAATTACCCATGATGGAGTGTGTTAAACAACCCCGACCTGGCTCTGGAGCTTCGAAACCTCCGCAGCATATCTTGTGATGATGGAACAGCAGTTATTGAACTGTTCTGGAGCGTCGAGACAAAGTTCGGAGTCGATTACCGCAGAGCAAGAAAGTCGCATCTTGTTCATTGTGCCGGTGAGGCTGCCGGGTTGATGTTGTACAACCATTCCGTATCAGCGACAGCCGACAGCTAGAACCGACTCGTATGTGAGAAGTTCGAGGCTGAAATATTGCAATCCGTGAATGATGTAACCATATGAGAGGTAGCTTTTTTTGGGAAAACCCGACAGCAACGGGTCACCCTTTGTCTAGATTATGTCACTTGAGTTGGACGGAAAGCCAATCGATGCGTTGTGTTAGCGACAAGACACGACTACGCAGGTGCGCGTAATCCAAACTTCCGATCTTAATCAGTCGGTTCCAAAAATGGCGCACAGCCTGATGCTACAGCCAGTCTGTGCATACAGTGCATTTGCAACACAAAACAGAAACATGGGTTCAGACATTTAGTTTTCACATTTGTGTTTGAGATGGGTGTATAATTCTCATCGCAGTACTAATAAAGGCAGGTTGTGTGTGTGGTGCTTGTGTGTGTTGCCTCCATAACTTCCAAAACCATAAAACTGAGCAGCCTGAAACTTTGATGCATACAAGAAACTCCAAGGAAGTGCAAGCGTGATATTGGTGTTTTAGTTAATAACACCCCTTTTGAAGATAAAATAACGCCCTTATTTAATATATCCTTCATACATCCTCGCCACCTCACTTTCTGGGGTCTTAAGGCATTCTGGGTAACCTCGCTGGGGTTGAAGCCGCATGTTTTTTTGGCCTGCTCAACATGCTTGACTTGGAACAGGCCCACACGATTTCTTTATGATAAGTTTTTTCACTTTCTTCACTCATATTATCATGACCTGTTCATCATAGCTATGAATTGCTGGGTATATTGCAGCAGTGCTATATCAACGCCTGGAGACGCCACGGGTTCGTGGCTTTATTCATCTGCGTATATGAATAACCAGAAAATCTCTTTAAACTACGCGAGAGTTTACAAATGTAATCTCCGAGATTGAAAAGTATCAGCAGTTCCGACTCATAAAAAGTGTTGATTCTGTCCAATTCGGACACATCAGGGTGTTTCCGGGTGCCCATAGTTTTATCACCGGCAATTGCCGTAAATTGTTGCCAAGCCAGCGCTTCATGTTGGATGCTCTGCTTGAGTGCTTAAGCCACCTTACGAGTTGTACAGCCTGCCAGTTTGTCTCAGTTTTAATGTACGAATGTGTCCGATCGGATGTACAGTTGACAGTTACTACAAGGTAGAGTACATATACGCACGCATGGACAGCTAGGTACATATGGCGTAGATTAGGATTTGTACGACTCTCGGTTGTCTGTTGAGACATAGTCATGTCTGTGTATGGCTGCCGCTCGGTGGAAAGTTCATCCCGTAATTATGGAGGTGTCTAATCAGGTTTTCCTTGTCTCACGCTGACTTCTAAAAGCATTTAGTATATCGGATTATCAAAGGATTATTTGGTTTCTCTTGTGAGGTTTCAAAGAAAACTTTGATGACACCAGATTTCTGAGCCATTTTGTCCATATTTTACGTATTTCTAGAATAGGACTGGAGCCAAGTTGCCAGCGGGGGCACACAAAGCTTTTGTTATAGGATAGGGTCGTGCGTGAACCAGATCCCTGAACATCTACAAAAATTGTAACATTGTTTTCTGTGAAAAGCTACTCAAGGTTTCTGCCGTTGTATACAGTATGAACATGTCGCTTCGTAATCACACTGATCACAACTTGCGATTATCGGCCCAGCATGTATCCGGTGTCGTGTGTGCTGTGTGTGTGTGTGGTTGTGGTGTGTGTGTGTGTGTGTGTGTTGTTCACAAGCATACACATTTAATCCCTCTGATAACTCCCCTACCCCACACAACCCCTCCTCTACTCTCCCTCTCGTGGATGCGTGTGCTCTCTCTCTCTCTCTCTCTCTCTCTCTCTCTCTCTCTCTCTCGTCTCCTCTCTCTCCATCTCTCTCTCTCTCTGTCGTGTCTCTCTGTCTCTGGAACGATATTCCTTGGCGGTGTTATGTCGGCCGCCGGTTTGTCTCCAGCGTGTCCAGATGGATTTATTTCCAGAGCGTGGTCTGGTTGTATTTTAACTCCGACGTGCTCGTGGAGTTTTATCTTTTGGTGTCGGACGTGTCCGGGCAGTGTTTTCCTGATGGGAGTTTGTCGGCCGGACCTCTCCGGGCGGTGTTTATGAGAGAGTGTGGGCCAAAATCACGTCGGTGTTGTTTATGCGGATGATATTTATCAAAAATTATAATGCGGCCCGCAGTATGTTCTCATTGGATCAGGCATGACGATGGCAGAGATATTGCGCTCATCAGTGCCTGCTGATCTGGGTTCTCTTGGCTTTGTTCCTTCAGCTCTTTTAGTTATAACTACTCAGCGCTACAAACAATCTGTTTGGGGAACATATAATATGTGAGCCAGGGCCTCACGATGCGGGTGGTGGTGTTAAGGGGGTGGGGGGGGGCGTAGATGGGGGTATAGATGTAAATTGTACCATTTAGCGCCACCTGTTGGGTGGTGGTGGTGGCAAAGTGTTTACAATTGCCTTCTTTACTGGGCAACACTGAGGTTAAAGCACTCTGTCGCACAGGTTAAATTTTGCATTCCCTTCTCCAACCACCTCCCCCCCCAATGCGCCACGCGAAATAACAACAACGGAGGGCCTGTCAACCGCTGTGTGGTCATATGCAGACTTTTTACCGCGTAGAGGGAACATCAGGACGATCTGAGGCGAGAGGGGGGGGGGGGTAGAGGACGTAGGCGAGGACGGGAACGAGGGGTGGGGGAGTAAGGGTTAAGCACTCTTATGCACAGGTGAATTTTGTCTTCCTTTCCTTCGACCTTCCCGCCTAGAGAGGTGGTTTGGCAAACAGGACGACTATTAGGTCTGTCAGCGAAGCGACGGGTAGTCTCTGCTAGTTGTTACCATAGTTAGGTTCAATGTGACTTTGGGTCGCTATGGTGAGAGTAAATGCGATGGAACATGGGGCGCTGTGGTCTGAATTGGCTCACATTGGATTGCCAGTAATTGCAGTCACCGCATACGGCGCTCTTACCCACTACTTGCAATAGCCAACAGTCACATCATTAACATATAACCAGCACTCGGTGGAGTGCAGTTGCAGGCTGAACTTTTCTTTGTTTTGTTTTGGTGTTGTTTGCGCTGGCCCCACTTGAAATCCGGGCCCGGATCGTATGGCTGCCACCTAAACCAAATCGGAGTGTATATTTTCTTGTCATCTAACCAACGTGTGGCATGTGTCGAGTGTGGTTTTGTCAAACTCATCACAACTTTTTTGAACTATCATGCTATTATATCGTTTTGCACGCATCTCTCATGGTGAGAAATAACTGAAAATAAATAATTATCGTCTCCAGATCCGAATTTGGATCTTCACCAATATGAATCAATTCGCCTTGCCCACACCCACCTCTCCACCAAGTTCAGTCCCGAATCTGTCCACACGTTTTGAGATATCGTGCTATAATACGTGTCGCCCTATATGCTTAGAAGAACCACTGAAAAAAATTTCTCGAACCAGATACGGATTCGGATCTTCACAAATTTAAATCATGCTCCTTCTCCCACACCCAACATTGTCCACCAAGATTTCGTCTGAATCCGTCCCCAACTTGAGCATATCGTGCATCATATGTCAGTTCTTGGCCACTCTTCTCTCAATGGTGAAGATACACTTAATTTCTAGTAGTCGGATCCGGATCTTCACCAAAATCTAATCAGATTCGGTGTTGTCACTCACACAACCTGTCCACAAATTTAAATCCGGGTCCGTCCACAACTTCTGAGATATCCTGCACACAATAAACAACAAACAGACAAACAAACAGACAGAAAGGGGTGAAAACACAACCTTCCTTACCTTGTGGCGGAGCGTAAAAAGTCCAAGTGGTCTACAGCTCAAATGGGTCAAGGGTCTAATCTGTCTGAGGTTGTAAAGGGTCTCAATGGATGTTGAAGTCTGAGGGGTCGAAAGGGACTTAAAGCAGTAGTGAGGTCTCAGGTTCTAGGGATCAAAAGGGTATATAAAGGCAAAGGGTGAAGGGATATACAAGGTGTCTACGTGTTAAAAGGTCTTAAGGTGGAAGATGTCCTAAGGGTCTAATGTGAGTCTTTTGGTCCTCAGAATCCTTGGGTAATTATGGCTTTTGGTCCTCGGTCCTTTTGGAGTTTTATCAGGGGTCTTTGGGTCCTCGAGTTCTTTGAGTCCTTGGGGACTTTGGCGTCATCGGGTCTTTTGTGTCCTCTGGAATCTTTTAGATATTCAGGGTCTTTTGGGTCTTCAGGGTCTATTTGGTTCTCAAGTATTATAGTTCTTTGGGTCCTGCGGGTTTTTGGGTCATCAGGATCTTTTGAGTGCTATCTCGGTTTTTGTTGGTATTTATTGGTCTTTTGGGTCAGCTTAGGATAATTGGGACTTTGGTTTTCTGAGTTTTTGGGTCTTGCTGACTTTGCTCTATGGGTCATTTTGGGTCTTGAGACCTTTGGTCTTTTGGTCTTGGGTCATCTGGTCCTCAGCGGTCTTTTATGGGTATCTTTGTCTTTTGGGTCTTCGTGGTCTATAGGTCTTCAGGGTCTTTGGTTCTTCTTGTTCAGGGTATTTTGGGTCCTCGGGATCCTTTGGGTATCTTCTGTTCTTCTGTTATGTTTGGGTCTCTTGGGTGGTGGGTCTTCTTTTTTTGGGGGGGGGGGGTCATTTGGGTCCTCAGGGCCTTTTGTTCCTCTGGGTTTTCGGTGGTCGTATTGATCCTCGGGTCTTTTGGTGTCTTCGGAGTGTTGAGTATTCGGGTTATGGGTCTCTTGGGTCTCTCAGTCTTTTCGGGTCATTTCAGTCTTTGGGTCTTCGGGGTCTTTTAGGTCCCGGTCTTGACGAGTCGTAAAGGGTATTCATTGGTTTGAAGGGGTGTCTCAGCAGTCGAAAGCGGTCGAAAAGATACATTCCAAATTAGTACGTAATTACGAACTACGAGTGTGACGTTCAAACCGTACGTAATTAGAGACACATAGTCACTTCATGATTGAAATTGACTGTGTTTTTCGTTTATTTATATATATAATATATATTATATATTTATATACTTATTTATTATAATATACTTACTATATTTATTACCTCTGCCACGAAGGCTGAACGGAGCTTATGTTTACACCCCTTTTGGTCTGTGTGTTTGCATTTGTGCTGATATCTCAAAACTTTGTGGATGGATCGATGAAATTTTGTGGCACGGTTGGGGTGTTGTTACATCGCGAATTGATTCAGAATTTTGTGAAGATCGAGTCGGATCTGGATACCGATAATTATGATTAATATTCAAATGATGATTCTTCACCATTCAGAATAGGGCCAAAAACGATGGCAGTTCTGCATAGGCATGTTATTTCAACAAATGTTAATGGGCCACCAGATAGTCGTTCTCGTGATTCAGGATTATTGATGGCGGAGGTATATGTTCCACCGAGTGCTTCTAGTTGTAATTGCGCGGAGAAAAGAAACATGAATAAGACCACCACAATGTGGCTACACGGGTTACTCATGGAACACGAGAGAATTCTATGCCCCCCCCCCTTCTTTACCCTCCAAACACCCACGTGCACGTGAAGGCTGATGCACATAGCCTATGTTGCCCCCCCACACAAAGTTGTAATTTGAACCCCAAGTTTTGAGTTTTAACTTAAAAGATGGTAGGCAATGCATGAGATGAGAGAGAGAGAGAGAGGAGGAGAGAGAGAGAGAGAGAGGGCATATACACACACCACAGCACACCACACACACACACACACCACACACACCACACACACACAAGAATATATGCCCATTGTATACTGACGGAAATACCAATCTTTTGCTGTGATGCACAATAAATAGGGCAGAAGAAAGGATTCAAGTAGCGGATTAACCAGCGTCACATTGGCATTATGCCGTTTTCCACGTGATACCCATGGACCCATAAACAAAAACATTGTCGTCAAACCTTACCGGAGTCCCTGAATCTGCCAATAGTTCGAATTTATTGAAATCCGATAATCCGTTTTCAAGTATAACAAAACAGATCTATTTATTACAATCGTGTAATACTATAATATTTTTATTGCATACCTATTACATATATTGTAATATATACATACATATGATATGTAATATACTTATATCGATTAACAAGAAAGATATTGTGAAATACCATAACATAAAATTGACCTCTAAAATAACTTGGTGGATTGATCAATCCAATACCAAATCCTCTTCCCAATTTCCAAGTCAATAGGATGAAATTGACATTAAAAAATTTGACAGATGTTGACCTCAAGATTACCTGTTTGTTGAATTCAGTGACCGATACGCAAATCCTCTTCAAAATGTCAAGCCATCCAATGGGGTCTGAGATTTTAGAAATTCCACCCAATTGTGACCGTCTAGACCATGTTGACGTTTTGACCTCTTGATTCTCAAAACATAGGGCTTATTTTTTGTGTGTTGTACTTGACGAGGCAACAACACAACGCACAGCAAGGAGGGCACATATACAAGAGGGCGGGAGATGGGAAGGACAAAACAGCGGGGACAGACACTCGAGATCTGTAGAATTGGGGCGGGAAACATGGGTATTACCAAGATGGAATTTACAGGGACTTTCACGAAGCGAAAGCAGTTTGAATTGGAGTAGGTTGGTTGGCTGGATTAACGGCGGGAAGAAAAGATCGAGTTTTGGTTGGGGAAGATATAAGAGGTGGTGGTGAACTGCCATGTTTTGACAGGCCTGGGGGGGAAGGAATGGGCATGAAGAGAGTAGTGGGCAGTTACTATGCCAAAGGCGGAAAAAAAGAGCACTGAAAGAGTGAAAGAGTGAGCAGTGTATTTGTGAATTTTGATCAGTCTTTATACCAGAAAAACTAACCAAAATCTTGCCCTTGCTTTAGTTTTACTTGCTTTTGACTAACTCTACCATGTGGTGACGTTTCATGCAGATCCTGGTTTATATTGTGACCTACAGCGATGACTCAAACAAACAAAAAACAACAACAAACAACAACAGACATACAGACAAGAAATAATGCACAGACCAATAAATTCAACCTAGATTGGGAGCATCGTTGTGCGCAGCCAGAATTATTTATCATTTAAACTTGATGTTAGGGTGTTTAAAACGAACTTAGGTAAAGTATGCCATAAATGACTGTAAATAATTCTGGGTGGAGAACCTGGAGTGTCGCGACGATTGAACATATGATCATTCTAGATTTACTACTAAAAGGGCCGCCAAGTCGGCCATCTGGTTCGATGTTGAAAAAAAAATGACGTGCATTTGCATACACCATATGTGTCTGACTTGTGCCCAAGTAACAAAATAAATCGGTGACGGCGTACATGTTCGATTCATGGTTGCGGGACACACGCACCACACATGTACGCACACGCACACACGACATGAAATCAAGACACAAATCCATAAGCCCCTGTTTGAGCTGTCCAACAGGGGCTAATAATAACCAATTCCTTTCAAGCCATAAAGGCATGCATGCGGTCTGATGAGGCAGGTTTCATTGCGCAAGAAGACAGTCCTGGACGGGTAGCCACTCCGATGCAGTTACTCCGTATGGTTGTCCCCCAAGTGCCTGATACTCATTTCACCGACCTCAGAAGGATGACAGGCGAATTCATTTCCCATCTTGATGTTAAATCTCAACTAGTCGCACGGGCTCAAACTCAGGAACCTTTAAGGACGAAGCCAACCACCTTACCACTAAACCACACTAGGCTATATGTTAGAGATTAAGTTAAACGAGGGAACAGACGTGATGGATATCTTAGCAATATGTGATACATTACAAACACAGATTACATTTTGAGTTCATTCTCTTAATTACTCACCACCTGGATGGTAATTTAAAATGGGCTCCATTACTTTTGTGCAATCAACGTCATGAATCATCATGACCAAGTTTCAAAACGATCCATTTAGCCGTCTCAGAGAACAGCCAAAAAGAAAAAAAAGGTTAATCGACCTATACGTATACCAGAAGAATATGACTTGAACGACATCCCTTGTGCGCTTTAACAGCTCACCCTTGAGTGTCGTAGTAGATGAGCTAAAAAGAATAGGTCCAATGACACTACATCAAATATCAGGTGCCACAAACCTTCAAGGCAGGCCACACTATTAAAATTAGGATTCAAGCGTCAAAAAAAAATTGTTTGGAAGCTTTGATATCTCCAATATATTGATGCAAATTTTTATTCTGAAATCCCAGCTGGCTCCGAGATACTTCCTGGACATCGGAAAAAAAAAACCCTAAATAGTGGTTTATTACCCTCCTTGGGGTACTTAGAAACTCTTGGCTACCATTTAAAAGTGCGGCGGCCACTAATTGTAGAAACAAACACTACAACAGCAACACGAAAAAGAGCAATCAGAGATTGCAAACCCTGCCAGAGACTTCTTTTGAAGTGTGTATTTTTATAGGTTTTAGGGTAAAATCCAAATTATGGCGGTGTGTCCAAACCATGACCAATGACATCACATGTCTGAACATTTGCTTCCTCATGACCAGGCAGTCATACACGTAAAGTTTCGCCTCGATCTGCTTCACCACTTCAGAGAAGAAGATTTTTGAGGTTAATTTTTTTTTAAACAATGGCTCTGCTGCAATCACGTGACGATGACAGTCATGAATTTCTTCCTGTGGACCATTTTTATCCCTAGATGATTGTCGTCTTTCGCCGCTCCACGTTAAGGGAGTCGGCACAGCGGATCATCCGATTATAGATCCGCATACTGATTTGGCACAGGTTTTACGCGGAAGGCCCTTCCTGATGCAAACCCTGGTCGCCTCTTACGACACAGGGTAAGCATTGGGTTTCGCCATGATTCCGAGCTGCCCTCCCCTCTAACTAGCTCGGCCAGCGCAGAGCTCGTTCCTCAGCGGGGATCTTTTCCTTCCATCCCCCCAAGCTCCCAGTAGCCGGAATTACAGGCGCACGCCACTTTTTGCCGTCATTTATATCCACAGATGGACCTCGAATTTTTTCATTACTGATCAGATGTGCGCTTCTACACTAATGCAATTATGATGCCAAAACGGCCGGCACCATGCGTTACTTAAAAATCACCCACTCATTTCCCCATGAGGAGCTACTTGTTATATGCCAAGTCTTTAATTTTTTCCTTGGTGTGTGGTTACTAAAGAGATCAGAGTCCAAAGTTTTTCCATTTTTCCAATATGGCCTGCCACACCACGTGACCTATGACATCATAATTATCACCAATATTCCGCATGAGTTAAGTCGCACCAATGGTGAAAACGGTTGCGGAGAAAAAAACAGGAAATTCTGGCGGCAGACCAAACAGACTTAAACGCATACCCTCTCCGACTCCTTCGGCAGAGGGTAATAAAACCTCCCCTATCCATATAGGAATACATAGGGGGGGGGCGAGACTTACTAAGATCATCCTTGGAAAGGAAATCGTTAACTCTATCGTCACCATCGCCTGGCAAGGATTGAAAGGTTGGTCATGCAAACAGTTAATTGCCCTGAGTACTTGACAACAAAAAACAGTGAGTCAACAAATGAACAGTATGGAACATCATAAAATTTATTGCCGTATGCCAAACCTGAATGCCCGAGTCATTGTGGCCGGCTAAGACAGGCCACATAAAGACAGATAGCCACGATAACCAAACTTGCATGGTATATTGTCATGTTTATTCAGTTATCTCTACGTCAGTTATTATCTCAAAATAACTCAGGATTATTGTATCAATGCCAAAAATATGTCTGACCTAAATCTGTATTTAGACACCCCCAAGGTGCATCCTCACCGATAATAGTGAGACAAGCCTTTGCCAAACTTAAGAAATTAATACAACCAGACCATACCTACCTGCTGGTTTAACTTTTACGGGACTGTGAAAGTGAGATTTTGTTCTGTCGAGTCTTGTCTGGATGTTGGAAATATAAAGTTCGGCCATTTTTGTGACAAGTTTGTAGCTTATGACCGCTTGAAATGATGATTGAAATTGACCTCAGATAAAGTTTCTGTAGCACCCGCTATGCGTCTGTTTAGAAAAGCACCCTTCTGTGCCAAGTCAATCTCTATCGACTCAAATTACGAAAGAAAATTGCGCAAGGTGAAATGTAGTGATTATCTAGTTGTTTGTTTTTTTTAACATTTTACTCTTAAACCTTCATACCTCCTTTTACTCTGTCGGTATTGTCTGTCAGATCCTAAAGGATGACGCAGACTGTAAAACACACCAACCAACGAGTAGCTTTTCTGAACTTCCTGATCGGAGGGGTTCCAGACTGAATTTATTACATAGCGGTGTCTGCCTCATGCGAATTAAGTCATCCTGGAAGCGAAATGTTGTCCAGCTGTACCCATACTGCTTGCAGGCGAGGTCGTAAGGGGCAGGTTGCCCTTACCGTCACTGAAAGGGGGGGGGCACCTCCTAAAATGCTCAGACTAGCCATATTAGGCTGAATGCATACGTAAACATGTTGACCAACTCAGGTTACGTCATGGGGAGCCAAACATTGAACCGGCTCAAGTGTCTTTGTCACCCACTCCTGTATCAACACCACCTGCATTTAAACCTGAGGTGTTTCTTCATGAAAGCTTTTCACTCACTGATGTACCTGAACTCTCTCTCGACCCTTCACACCTTGTTGAGAAGCCCACAGCAGTCGCAAGCAAGGATAGCCCTCTACTAGCCCTAAGAAGATCAGCTCGTGTCTGTAAGCCTCCTGAGCGTCTTGATTTATTAAAAATTAAAAATAAAAAAAAATAGGGAGGGGGGGGCGGAGATGAGTTGTATCAGTAGTTTATGCTAATGCATACATGTGTGCACCGGGGCGTGGTTAAGGAGAGTCATGTGACCCGCCAGTGTTAGTAGTGGGGCAACTTAGCATAACAATTGTGCATTTTGTGAGGAAAGCACCAAATTTGGCACACTAGTAGCCTATCATATTATGAACAGATTTGGATATTGGGCCATCTCAAAATTTTTGATGGCAGTGGAAAATGGCTGCCACAGCCATCAGCGGCTGAATTTGAGATGGCCCAATATCCAAATGTGTTCATAATATGTTAGGCTACTAGTGTGCCAAATTTGGTGCTTTCCTCACAAAATGCACAATTGTTATGCTATATTTAGCTAAGTTGCCCCACTATAGGGTGCTGTGCTGTGCTGTGTTGTGCCCCATGTCTGAAATAAACCTATTATTCCTAGTACACAGTAGTCTTCATCCCTGTTTAATGAGTACATTACACTGTGTGTGATCTGATGGATTGAGAACACGATGAGGTCTCTCTCAGCTAACTGACGCACCCTTGTTCTTGAATCTATCGAAACACTGATAATTCTGAATCAGCGAATGTTTCGGTGCAAATGAAACGGCGGTAACATTGATGATTCGTTGACTTGACATCATCAAGTTTTGCTGATATAGTATGGTATTCATATCAAGTTGCCTTGAACATTTTGCAGCATCAGGTCACGTGATAAAGGTTTGGCCCAAGGGTTCAGTGTTTACATACCGTGTTGACCAAATAGAGATTGGCAATTAAACCCACAACAGGAAAGTCGAGGAAGTCGTCAAACATTCCACCAAACAACTACTTATTTACTAAATGAATTATTGTTCAAAATTATTTTGGACATCTCATTCACCGCACGAAATCACAACAGCACAAACACATTCTTTTACACATTTATTTCTCCTTGGTTGTTTTCTCCATTTGTGGGTTTCAGGAGGTGGGAGGAAGGTCTCCCAGAACTCAAAATCTCCATCTCCTATTTTTTGGTGGAGGATCATGATTCATGAAGCAAACTGAGAAGTTTTGTTCTCATAACCTTGTTTCAAGGGCTCTTTTCAAAATCTTCACTGAACCTCTGACAGCCTCCATTTGTAACATTTTTTGGTGATATTTCCCAGAATGATTTTTAAATACTCAGTAAAGGTTTTCTTCATCATTCCTGTGACTCCAACTATCACTGGTACAATTTCAGCTTTCTTCAATTTCCAGGTCCTCTTGACCTCTTGACCTCATTTTTCAGATCCTGGTATTTGGTCATTTTCCTGATTTCTGTGGCATTTAGTCCGAAGTCATTGGGAACTAAGACCTCGATCGACAATGCCGACTTTTCCTTTTTGTATTTGAGCACCATGTCTGGACACAATGCTTTGTTTGCGATGTTCACACTTGATGGGATCGTCTTGTCACACGTGTGGTTGAACATTTACCCATGATGGAGTGGTTTAAACAACCCCCGACACTGGCTCTGGATGCTTCGAACCTCAGCTATGCTTGGTGATGATGGACACAGCTGTTTGAACTGTTCTTGGAGGCGTCAGGACAAAGTTCGGAGTCGATACCGCAGAGCAAGAAAGTCGCCATCTTGTTGCATTGTGCCGGTGAGGCTGCGGTTGATGTGTACAACGCATTCACGTTCAGCGAAGCCACGGACAGCTAGAAACTCGACTCGGTATGTGAGAAGTTCGAGGAATATTGCAATCCGTGAATGAATGTAACCTATGAAAGGTACTGTTTTTTGGGAAACCCGACAGCAACAGGGTCAACCCTTTGTCTAGTATGTCACTGAGTTGAGGACGAAGGCCAAATCGTGCATGTTGTGTTAGAGACAGGACACGACTACGCAGGTCAGCGTAATCAAACTCACGATCTTTAATCGTCGGTTCTCACAAAATGGCGGCACAGCACTGATGTAACATGCCAGTCTGTGGACATAACAGTGCAGTTTTGCAAAACAGAAAACATGGTTCAAGACCATATAGTTTTCACTATTTGTGGTTGAGATGGGTGTAATAATTGCTCATCGATACTAATAAAAGGCAGTGTGTGTGTGTGTGTGTGTGTTTTGTGGTCCTCCATAACTCCAAAACCATAAAACTGAGCAGCCTGAAACTTTGTATGCATACTAAGAAAACTCCAAGGAAGTGCAAGTGATAATTGGTGTTTGAGTTAATTAAACACCCCTTTTGAAGATAATTAACTGCCTTATTTAATTACATCCTTCATAATCCTCAGCCACCTCACTGTCTGGGGCTTAAGCATTTCCTGGGTAACCTCGCTGGGTCTGAAGCCGCCATGTTTTTTGGCCTGCTCAATCATGCTTTGACTTGGAACAGGCCGCAACGATTTCTTTTCGATAGTCTTTTTTCCCCCACTTTCTTCACTCATATTATCTAATGCCTGTTCATCATAGCTATGAATTGCTGGGATATATTGCAGCAGTGCTTATAAACGCCTGGAGACGCCAGGGTTCGTGGCTTTATTTCATTTGCGTATATGAATAACCGAGAAAATCTCTTAAACTACGCAGAGTTACAAAATGTAATCTCCAGATTTGAAAGTATCAGCAGTTCCGACTCATAAAAAAGTGTTGATTTGTCCAATTCGGACAATGCATGGGTGTTTCCGGGTGCATAGTTTTATCGACGGCAATTGGTAATTGCTTGCCAAGCCAGACGTTCTGTTGGAGTGCTTGCTTGAGTGCTTAAGCCACTTACCGAGTTGTACAGTGCAGTTCGTTTCAGTTGATAATGGTACAATTTGTGTCCCGATTGGGATGTACAGTTGACAGTTACTACAAGGTAGAGGTACATATACCGCACGCATGGACGTGGTACATATCGGTAGATTTGGATCTGTAGAGACTCTCCGTTGTTGTGTGGACATGTCATGTCTGTTATGGGTGCCGTGGTGGTAAAGTTTCATCCCGTAACTTATGGAGGTTCTATCAGGTTTTCCTTTGTCCTCACGCCTGCTTCTAAAGCATTTGATTATCGGATTTTATTCCAAAGGTTATTTGGTTTCTCTTTGTGAGTTTCAAAGGAAAATACATTTGATGACACAGATTTCTGAGCCATTTTCCATATTTACGTATTTTCTAAATAACTGAGCCAAGTTTTTCCACCGGTCACACAAAGCTTTTTATAAAGATTAATGCTCGTGAACATATCCCTGAAACATCTACAAAAATGTAACATTGTTTTTCTGTGAAAGCTACTCAAGGTTTCTGGGTTGTATACAGTATGAACTGTCGTCGGTAATCACACTGACTCCAACTTGCCGATTATCGGCCCAGCATGTATCCGTGTGTGTGTGTGTGTTGTTCACAAAGCATAACATAATCCCTCTGATAACTCTCCTACCCCACCCAACCCCTCTCTATTTCTCCCTCTCGTATGCGTTGCTCCTCTCTCTCTCTCTCTCTCTCTCTCTCTCTCTCTCTCTCTCTCTCTCTCTCTCTCTCTCTCTCTCTCTGTCTGTCTGTCTCTCTGTCTCTGGACGTATCCGGATCGGTCGTTAGTCTGGACGGTGGTTATGTCCGGGCGCGGTTTGTCTCCAGACGTGTCCAGATGGTATTTATCTCCAGACGTGTCTGGTTGGTATTTAACTCCGGACGTGTCCGGATGGGAGTTTATCTCCGGACGTGTCCGGGCAGTGTTTTTGTCCTGATGGGAGTTTGTCGCCGGACCTCTCCGGGCGGTGTTTATTGAGAGATTGGGCCAAATACTTCTCCCCACCCCTCGTTCCCGTCCGTACGTGCCGCTCTACCCCCCCCCCCCCTTTTGCTCCGGATTCGTCCTGATGTCCCTTATGGTTAATAGTCTCGCATAATGATGACAGGCTTTGACAGGCCCCTCGTTGTTGTTTTTGGTGGGGATTGGTGGGGAGGGGGGAGTGGTTGGAGAAGGGAATGAGAATTTACCTATCCTCTCTCTTTTTT
>CM068960.1:81204556-81219132 GCA_035128595.1 Eptatretus atami | reverse complement strand
CTGAAGGTCTCTGTTTCGCCTCCTGAAAAGCTCACCCACATGTGGAAGATAGCAGGACAACAGCACTTTACACATACACACACACACAGGCGCACACAACAACAACCACTCATATGGAGGTGGATACTTTGAGACCTTGGAGGGCTGCTCTGTTTCCACCTTTCTGAACCACATATGGAGATAACAACAAACGACACCAATAACACACCACAACGTGCAAATGTACACACACTTCAAGTAAATAAAAACGACAAACACAAAGATTTACCTTGAAACAGATTCTTGAAAGAGGATTTAAATAGTGCGGTAATTAAAGTGAAATTTCAATTCAAAAATGTTATTCAAGCCACAGAACAACAAATGTCGATCTGTACTCTATACCTTCACAGCTAAAACCAAACACGGCGAACACGCTGGGTCGGATGGACCTTATTGTTTTCTTTATTTATACTGTATCGATGTCGAAGTGAGAGGTGGATAACAAATCTTTTCTGTCTTCTACGTCTCCTCTCCAGCCTCGCCCCCCCTGCTCTCTCTGATTTGTCCCACCACCATTTCCGCAGGGTGCTCAAGGTCCGGCAACAACCCCCTTCGGTAAACTACAAAAATCACGAATCACTGCCACCCTTCAACTCTTTCATTCCTCATTTTTTCCCGCCTTTGGAATAAACTCCCTCATCTATTCAATCACCATTCTTCCTCCAGGCCCCTTTCAAAAAGACGGCTTTGTTTTCCCCACCACCCCTCTATCTCCCCATCCAAATCCTCGATCTTTTCTACCCCGATAAATCACCCAAGCCACCGCTTCAAATTTCCCGCTTTCCTCTCTGAAAGTCCCTGTATGTCCATCTTTGTTCCCAGTTCCACCCAATCGCCTTCTCCCTTCCACAGATCTCCTAATGTCTCTGTTTACCCACTGTTTTGTCCTTCACCACTCCTCCCCTCTTGTCTCAGGCCCCCTTCTGATATTGTGTGTTAGCATCTCATACCGAGCCTCGACAAGATATACAAAAAAAAAATGAGATCGCCATAAAAGGTTAAACAAAGTATGTCCTGTAAAATAAAATGACACTTTACAGTGGATGAGACACATCTCCCGAGGCAACCACCGACACGGCACCGCGGGAAAAACCCAACAAAGGTGGAAACGTACGATGTGAGATTGAAAATCCGATGTGAGATTGAAAGCACGGTTACTTTTCCTAAACCGAACAACCAGCAGCTTGGAGAGCGCCAGCCAAGTGGGCTAGCACTCCAACAAGCACTCCAACAAAAATGGTTGATAGGAACGGCTCCGCCGGCACGCGATAGCAATGCACCGAACCGTCCATATTAAACTAAACCTCCGCGGAGACGCCGAAATGTCAAATATGTTCTGCAATTGGACAAATGAGACACTTTTCTAGGAGTCAAAGAACATACTTGTAATTCGATTCTGGAGCTAAATTTGTAATTTCTTAGTTGAGGAGATACTTGTGGCGAGCGCATGTGTGGAAATGAAATAATAAAACGAACGCGAATGTCTCCTAGCGAATTTAACAGCAGACAATGTACCAGCGATCGCAGCTATGATGAAACAGGCATTCGATATATGAAGTGGGAAAGTGAGAAAAAAAGCTGTCGTTAAGAAATCATTGCGGCCTATTCCAATCATAGGCATGGTTTAGCGGGCCGAAAACATGGCGGCTTCAAAACCCCAGCGAGAGTTACCAGGAAAGAGAGACCAGAGAGCAGGTGGCCGAGGATGCCTGATGAAGATATAATTCAAATAAAGCCGTTAATTATCTTCAAACGGGTGTTTTTAATTACCCCCAAACACCCAATTTTCACTCTTGCACTCCTTGGAGTTTTCTCAGTACGCGATGCAAAGTGTCAGGCTGCTAGTTTTATGGTTTTGGAGTTATGGAGGAGCCACAACACACACACACACACCACACACTGGCGCACTGACTACACAATTCATGCCTCTTTATTGGTATGATCCAAGTGAAAAAAAGAATTTCTGTGCATGATTAAAAAGGCTGTGTCACTTTACAATTTTTTCATGAAAATTTCACCTCTGTACCTTGAAATGACCTTCACGTAGAAAATTGACGATGCATCCACCAATACCATTTTCTCCAGCTATAGCAATTGATTTAGCAGGATGCCACCAGCTATTAACAAAAAAATGCCATCGTAACTCAAAAATCAGGTCTTGGGCGGTCAACCCACTTATAATTGTAAGCATTGAGGGCTACTCGTGGTTTTTCTTCATGAACGATGTTAACGACAATGAAGTGTCTTGAGGTAGAAGAGTGGGGTGTGTCCGGCACGTATGAATTTACTTCATTCAAGTTGATGCAAAAGTTTACCTTTCAGTATGCCTTGAAGGTGGGTCTAATAGAACAATTTTGGTCGAGTGGACCAACAGGATCGCTTCCTATGGGGGATGAACCCAAGCCACCCCCGTGGCACGGTGAAATATTAAAATTGGTGTCGCTTTTAACCCAATGATTTGACCTGAACA
The DNA here is from genome assembly GCA_035128595.1 of Eptatretus atami. Classification (NCBI taxonomy): domain Eukaryota; kingdom Metazoa; phylum Chordata; class Myxini; order Myxiniformes; family Myxinidae; genus Eptatretus; species Eptatretus atami. Next base: position 81,216,623 of record CM068960.1, on the reverse strand, counting down.
TAATGAGCGTCTCCACAGATTTGGGATGAGAGTAGCAACTTTTATATGCTAGGTAATAGCCACTAGAGCCTGTCATTTGACGTATTCCTGTAAATCTGTAATAAAGAACATGTTATTTAGAGAACTTTTCAGCAATACTGGATTGTTGATCGAATATTGAACTTTTTTATTTTCATGAATGTAGAACTGTGGGTTGGGTTCGTTTGTGAAATAATGTCCTGAAAACACTTAAAACAGAATCAATTTCCGACGTGTGAACAATGCTTGAACAGTATATCAGTATGCATCCACAACGAACTCTGTCTGTTGAGCACCACAACAGTAATTTGTTTGTGAACAAAATCATCTTCTCCTCTTTCTTCTTGTGTATGGCAAGAATGGCTGCTCAGGCAGCTATCATTTTGTTGGGTGTGACGTGTGCTTCTTGATGCATGTGCCCCTATACCAGTAACTGGTACTCATTTTACCAACCTCAGAAGGATGACAGGCTATCACCCGTGGTGCTAATTCAGTCGCCACAGAGCTCAAACTCAGGACCTAGATCCAAATCAAGCCACCCTAACACGAAGCCAACACCAGACTCGTATTGTTTCTCATTGATTGGAACTTTAGAAAAGATGTGGGGCTGCGATTCTGCCTTGTTAAGCAGCTTCCTTAGGGCTTCAGCCATCCAGCAACTAACAGAGTCTCCCATAGTGGTCCACAAAGCCATTTTGATGTGGAGCTTCCCAGCATCACCACAAAATGTCTTCCCAGTAGATTTTTGGGAAGCACAATTGCATTCTTCTGGCGACGTTAAAGTAGTTCTGGTCCAACTACCAGCATGGGACTTGTTGCAGGTTGAGGTGCATACAAATTGCCTTTTTCACTAGATCCATCCGATATGTCGAATCATTCCTGGCAGTAGCTGCTTTCTCATGGACAAAGTGGTAAGAGTGCGCAATGCTATTTCCCATATCCAAAAGTATCTTGATTGAGAAGCATGGAAACGATGACCACATGACCGGAGCTAGTTGCTATCTGTCTCGGATTTTCATTCAAGGCGGTGTCATGCACCAACAGTCCATCTATGCCTGTTCATGCTAGCTTCTCTCATCAAACTGAAACTACATTGGCAATGGCTAACATCTTCTTACCGGAGGTTGGGGTGAAAGATTGAGGCCACAACACGTAACGAAGAGGCAGGATGGTGCTCGCTCCACTGTGCCCTGCTCGTCTGCCCGTGAATCAATTCGTAAGGTTCTTGGCCCAACTCAGCGTGTACCTGATGAAGGAAATGAAGAAATGGAAATTCTTACCAATGGAAAGATGAGGCTTGCTGTACTTGATGTGGGATTATGAACAGGTTGGCGAGAGCCGCAATGAACATAGTGCTGAAGCAGATTTGTAGGACAGACCGTGTGTCGACATTGGCCCTTGTTTGTCAGCTAATAGTCCGAGCAAACGCCAACTCAATGGTTGGGACTTTCTATAGCGCAACTTAGAGAATATTTGGTATAGTAGTTGTACCTACTTTTTGCTCTGTGTTGTGAATGAACTTGAGGAGAGCTCCTGGACAGGTTCGGAGAAAGATTAAGTTACTATTCAGCATGGCCAGCTGCTCAAGGATAGGGTTTCCTGGAATATGGCTTGCAATGGCGAAAATTAGATCCTGCGAGGAGTTGATGGAGAATACTCCATCGTATTGGAGCAGCTGACTTCACAATCATTGAGAAATGACCCTTGGAACTTGAAAAGCAGTGTCTTGATTCCAAAGCTGCTTTACAGAGCATAGATCTGCCAAAGTATGTACGTGATTCTTCCTCGTGTTTGACTTGCATCTCAGATGATCTCCGAGCCATCTTTGAGCAAACGGGATAGTCGTCTTGATCCCTTTCTCCTCTGTCAAATTCGGGAAGCTGTTCAAGTATCTTTCCTTCAAGCGTGCCGTTCACCATCTTCTGGATTCCATGCTGTCCCAACTTCTCTGTCATCCATCATTCCATCAAATCTGGCAGCGAAATTTGAAGCGATTGTGCGACTTCTTCATTTGGTTCATTGGAGCGCTCATTTCTATCGCGACCTTGATGTTGTCATGGCTTTGCCTTGTTCCCTACTCTTGGGTCATCGCATCATGCCAGCATCTGAATCCTTTGTGCAATTCTGATGATACTGGCTTCAATGTGATCAGATTGCCTTCTTGCCAAGGATCAACCACCAAACGATCTTTCCCACAACAAACCACTTGTTCATGAATGTTTTAGTGACGGTTAAAGTTTCTGCAATGAATGATCTGCTGCCATTTGTTCCCTCTGCGCACAAAGGTCAGGGCAGGTATGGGAACATGTTGCCGCGAGCAGGCGTGTCACTGCCGTCCACTTGCCACCGGGTATCTCCAGGGCCTCCTGCTGGCCCCCCCAGGCAGATGCCTGGCCCATCCCATTCCTTTGAGATGCTGATGACCTGCTGCACCACCATTTGGCCTCCCTCCTGACTCGCTGAAGAGCAATCTGATGAGTAGGATCAGCATCAGGAAAATGAGCCACATGTCCATACAGCTGCAGCTGATCTTCACGGACCATGCAGGTAACAAATTCATTTGATCTCTCTTCAGAACTGCTCGTTTTAGACACAAAGTCTGACCAGCAATAGCCAAGGATTTTCCGGAAGAGAACTGGTACAAAGGAATTAAGTTGCCGTCTCAGATCCCTGTCAGAGTCCAGTCTTCACATCTGTCAGCAAGACTGGAAGCACCAAGGACCTGGAAGACTTGGACTTTCAGTCCTCCCGCATCGGTACACCAGCAGCACACACCCAACCAGGGTTATTATGGCATTTCTGAGCCTTCAAGTGAAGATAACGTGGCAGGCTGGTGCCTCCCGCCCCAAATGTGGCAACACAACTCCATGAGGGACATATAGTTGTTTATACAGCACAAAACAGCATCAGAGGTAAATACCTCTGCACTCGATAAAGAACAACCAACTCGCTTGGAAGCATTCTTATATACCAGAAATGTACTTATCCCAATTGCAGGTTAGAGATGTTCCAGACCAAGAGCCGAAAGCTCCACATTGATTTTGTTAGGTTGAAGACCCCCCCTCAAAAGCCTCAACTCCTCGTTCCCAACTCTGTCCCCTCTCTTGCCCCCTCCCGAACCCAACTCTGGTCATTCCTCTCTCCATTTTCTTCTTCAATGTCCTCAACTGCTCCAAACCCCAATACTCAACCCCCCTCTTCAATCCCAATCCTCATCCCCCCTTTCCCAATGTCTCAGTCTCCATCTTCCAACTCCATTGACCCCCATCACAACTCTCTGTCTCCCCTCCCCATTCTTCCCGTTATTAACAATGTGTACAACAGGAACTTTAGGCTGCATGAGAAGCGCCATTTGGTCTTATCATGGCCTGCGTTGTTCCTGTCCCCATTGTTAAGAACCTTGTTAAAAGAATAAATGTTAATGCTGAAATTCACAATCACTTCCCCCTTTCTTCCCTAATCCAACTATTAATTCACAACTGGTGTTTGTGCTGTTTGTCGCGCAAACTACTACCATTTCTGGGCCGATCTACATCCATTACCCTCTACATAGAATCAAACGTGTACCCAATTAATGGATAGGGGTGTTTCTATCGTTTTGCCTAGTTAGTCTTTGGGGGTGGGAGGTGAGAGGGAGGCGGACAACAATATCCATGTTAAAGGTTATCACTGTAGTGATTTTTACTGCCTCCAGGGTGGGGAGGGTATTACAAGTCTCCACCATTACAGACAGTCTTCCTGTCCCCACGTTTCTAGTGCAGTGATGTTTTGAAGTATAAGTAGGAGGTATGTTTATGCTTATGCACGTAATCCAGGGTTTTTTTTGCCTCTACAGACGCTGTCAGTTGCCTATACTGCCCAAATTGAAGGTACTACGTCAGAAGAACATCTTGCATGCTTGGAACAAGATTGCCCGAAGGGCAGGTTACTCTGCTCGGATTATGAATTGCCATCATTTTTTTTGAAATGATATGAAGGATGTGAGCATGAGAAAATTTGGGTAGTCGATCTAGTCGGGAAAAAAAAAAATTGAGATTTTTTTTCTAACCCTTATTATTAGGTATTTCCCGTCGATATGTTTGTCTGTCTGTTGCGGTAGTCGATCAAGTCTTTTACCCTTTTATTATCAGTATTTCCGTCGATATGTTTTGTCTGTCTGTCTGTGGCTGCTCTTAGAAGCACCCTTATTCTGACATTTCCATCTGTCTGTCTGTCCGTGAAAAACTATTTGGTTCAAGTTCGGGGCTAAAACCACTCAACCGATTCAATGAAATTTGGTAGGAGGGACCAATATTTCTGGGAATCGTGTGCTTTCGAATATGGGACCCCGGCGCCCATAGCCAACGGCCCTTTAAAGTGGTCAAAAAACTCGAAAATAAATAAATCGAAAAATCGAAAGCTATAGAGTTCTGTGCGTCAATCTATTGAGCTCCCTTCATGCCAATTTGCAGCCCTAACAAAAAAATATTTGTAGGAGGAGATAGGTTTTGGCGAGACATGTCGAAACATTTCAGAAACGGTTAATTGCGAATATCTCAAGAGAAAGAGTCTGATTTTGTTGAACTGGGTGAAATTGTACAATGTGGCTAGCATGTACACTAAAATTAATGCGTTGCCTATGCACACCATCCGTTGCTTAGCAACAGCTAAAATAATTTATTGTAATCGCTGACACTGATTGGACTTGTACCAAAAAATCAATACCTCCCGAAATGGACCTCCGAGGGACCTTGGTTTTTCGTGCCAAGGAGAATTGTCTTACAGCATCATATAAAAAAATAAAATATTTACCGAATAGATAAATTGAATTACCAGCGGCTGCCATTTGTTAGAGTCTCTTTGGGCGAAACATGCTGAAATTTCACAAGGCGGGTTTCTGGGCTGCCAAACTAAAGAGGGCTGTGATAATTCATATTTATTGTTGGCTAAATTGATTGATAACATGTTACCATGAATATCGGCTAGTCGCGTCGGCCACTTTCCATCAAGAGCAGCAGCCATGTCGCCTACGCTTGTTGGTAGTGATCTAGTCGAGAAAAAAAAAATTTCAAAAAATTTTTTCTTTCTGAGATTGATTCTACCCTTATTATCAGTATTTAAAATGGTTGATTTCAAGTTAATACAATGGCGATTCGATTTGAAACTTGGATTGATAGGTTCATACCAATGACCTAGTTTGTGTGGCAAATTGAGAACCGTTGGCTATGGACACCCACCGTTGCCGAGCAACAGGACTGTAATTTTTTGAAAAATTCATAAAAAAATGATTTTTTTTCAAAAATCGCGGCCCCGAGCGACTGCTGGGCAGTTACATTCCAAGCCATATTGTCAAAAATTTCCAGCCGGATGACTATGAAAACTTGTCGCGAGAAGAATAGACTTTAATGAAACCTGGTCGAAAACCAATAAAAAAAAACGGTAAGTTCGTTATATCTCAGAGACTATGAGTCAAGATCATACATGAAACTGGTATGGTAGGTTCTGGTATGTCCTAGTTATGTGTGAGAAAAGAACCGTTGCTATGGACCACTTTTGTTGCTAGTAACGGCTGAAAAAGGACTAAAATTCGACTTGATCGACACCCATTGTCCGCCTACTCCGGCTTGTTTTATTTATAGACTGCAGTGATCTCCATTCCTTTTTAAACCACAAGATCACTTTTAGAATCTTAAAAAATGCAACCACAGATCACCCTAAAAATTCTACTTTACTAAAAGCCCCAAAAATGTATGCAATGTATTTCTGATTGGACTGTGTTGCTCCATTGGCTCCATTCCATATCTGGAAAACAAGTTCGATTTCTTCACAATCATGAGAAATGACCCTTGGAAACTGAAAGCACTTAGGCTTGATCCCAAACTGCTTTACAGAGAATAGATGTGCCAAACAGTAAGTATGTGATCTTCCTCTGGTGTACCTTTTGGACATTGACATAAAGCTGACATTTAGCTTTTAAAAAAAAAAAAACTCTCCAGCAACTTGCATTTGCGACCGATGGCCCGCCACAGTTGTTAAATACAACCACAGTACAAAATGTCAACTTTTCTCAACTCTGTTGAAAAATAAAATAAATAATAATAAATAAATTGAACATCCGACTGTTTCAAGACTGGTAATCGACCTGTCAATCGCCATCGGACCACTAATGCTGAAGGGTTCTGAATGGAATAGGTGGCAGGCGGGAGAACTAATGTTTAAACAGAAACTTAAATAAAGCCTGGGTAAATGTGTGTACAAGGTAGATTTTTGCACATGTTACAGACCACATAGACCACAGATCACATGCATTTCTCAATACCGGACCGCCATTGCAGACTTCCGGCTTTAAATAACCACTCACTTCTACTTTCAGCAATGTATGTGCCAGTAAACTACACGTCATCTCAGGTAAAAGCAAATCAGTAAAATTGAACCGAAGCCCGAGTAACCCAAAGTGGTAAAATGCCGAACATTTACTTCATACTATAGTGGGGCAAACTTTAGCATAACAATTGTGCATTTTGTGAGGAAAGCACCAAATTTGGCACACTAGTAAGCCTATCATATTATGAACAGATTTGGACTATTGGCCATCTCATAAATTTTTTGGATGGCAGTGAAAAATGCTGCCACAGCCATCAGCGGCTGAATTTGAGATGGCCCCAATATCCATATCCTGTTATAATATGTTAGGCTACTAGTGTGCCAAATTTGGCTCTTTTCCTCACAAAAATGCACAATTGTTATGCTATTCTTAGCTAAGCTTGCCCCACTATAAGCATTAATTTGTTTTGCTGGCATACCAAATTTACTGAAATGGAGAGTTCGCCGCGCAACATTTGAGCTGGAAACCGAAGAAGGTGCAGTTAACTTAGGCGAGAAAAGGCGTCTCATTGATGTTTCACATTAAATTCACTGGAAAATAATAGCTGATGAACCAGCACATTGATACTGGTGTAAACGGCACTTTCTCGTAATATCCGCTTTGCAGATCTTCTCTCTTGTAAAAACGACAAACACAAAGATTTACCTTGAAACAGGATTCTTTGAAAGAGGATTTATAGTGGGTAATTAGTGAAATTCAATTCAAAAATGTATCAAGCCACAGAACACAAAATGTCGATCTGTACTCTATACCTTCACAGCTAAAACAAACACGGCGAACACCTGGTCGGATGGACCTTATTGTTTTTCTTTATTTATATGTATCGATGTCGAAGTGAGAGGTGGATAACAAATCTTTCTGTCTTCTACCGTCTCCTCTCCAGCCTCGCCCCCCCTGCTCTCTCTGTGATTTGTCCACCCACACATTTCCGCAGGGCTCTCAAGGTCCGCCAACAACCCTTTCTGGTAAACTACAAAAATCACGAATCACTGCTCACTTCACTCTTTCATTCCTCTTTTTTCCCGCCTTTGGAATAAACTCCCTCACTCTATTCAATCCATTCTTCCCTCAGGCTTCAAAACGGCTGTTCACCACCACCTTATCACCCATCCAAATCCTCGATCTTTCTACCCCCGATAACCACAAGCCCACGCCTTCAATTCCCTGCTTTCCTTCCTGAAAGTCCCTGTAATGTCCATTTTGATCCCATCCCCATCCCATCTCTCCTTCCACAGATCTCCTAATGTCTCTGTTCCCCACTGTTTTGTCCTTCCCACTCCCTCCCCTCTTGTCTCAGGCCCCCTTGCGTATATTGTGTGTTAGCTCTCATACGAGCCTCGACAAGATATACAAAAAAAAAATAGGAGATCGCACTAAAAGGTTAAACAAAGTGAGCCTGTAAAAATAAAATTGCACATTTACAGTGGATGAAGACCTCCCGAGGCAAACGCACGAACCGGGGCCCAAAAAGGTGGAAACGTACGATGTGAGATTGAAATCGATGTGAGATTGAAAGCAGGTACTTTTTCCTAAAACGAACACCAAGCAGCTTGGAGAGCGCCAGCAAGTGGCATCGAGCGCACACCGAACCGACAAGACCGAGATGCCCAGCTGAGAAAGGGGATAGCGGCCGACGAAGGAGCAGCAGGCGGGTAGTGTGGATAGGGCGGCGCACTGCTCACCTTCACCAAGCACTCCAACAAAATGGTTGATAGGAAACGGCTCCCTCGGCACGCGATTGGCAATCACCGAACCGTCATATTAAACATACACCTCCCGGAGACGCCCGAAATGTCAAATATGTCTGAATTGGACAAATGAGCACTTTTCTAGGAGTCAGAACTACTTGTAAGTTCGATTCTGGAGCTTAAATTTTGTAATTTTTCTTAGTTGAGGAGATACTTGTGGCGATCGCATGTGTGGAAATGAAATAATAAAACGAACGCCGATGTCTCCTGGAATTTATAAGCATGACAATGTACCCAGCGATTCGCAGCTATGATGAACAGGCATTCGATAATATGAGTGAGGAAAGTGAAGAAAAAAAGCTGTCGTTAAGAAATCATTGCGGCCTATTCCAAGTCAAGGCATGGTTTAGCAGGCCGAAAAACATGGCGGCTTCAAACCCCAGCGAGGTTACCCAGGAAAGAGAGACCCAGAGAGCAAGGTGGCCGAGGATCGCCTGATGAAGGATATAATTAAATAAAGCCGTTAATTATCTTCAAACGGGGTGTTTTAATTAACCCAAACACCCAATTTTCACTCTTGCACTTCCTTGGAGTTTTCTCAGTACGCATGCAAAGTGTCAGGCTGCTAGGTTTTATGGTTTTGGAGTTATGGAGGAGACACACACACACACACACACACACACACACACACTGGCGCACTGACACACACATTGCCTTTTATTGGTATAGATCCAAGTGAAAAAAAGAATTTGCTGTGCATGATGTAAAAAAGCTGTGTTCATTTACAATTATTTTCATGAAAAATTTCACCTCTGTGACCTTGAAATGACCTTCACGTAGAAAATTGACGATGGCATCCACCAATACCATTTTCTCCAAGCTATAAGCAATTGATTTAGCATGGATGCCACCAGCTATTAACAAAAAAATGCCATCGTAACTCAAAAATCAGGTCTTGGCTGGTCTATTATAATGTAAGCAGTTGAGGGCTACTCGTGTTTTTCTTCATGAAGATGTTAACGACAATGAAGTTGCTGGGTAGAAGTAGTGGGGGTGTCCGGCACGTATGAATTTTTACTTTCATTTCAAGTTGATGCAAAAGTTTACCTTTCAGTATTGCCTTGAAGGTTGGGGTCTATAGAACAATTTTGGTCCGAGTGGACAACGATCAGCTCCTATGGGGGATAACCCAAGCACTCCACCCGATGGCACGGTGAAATATTAAAATTGGTGTCGCTTTTTAACCAATGATTTGACCTGAACATATGAGGTCTCCAAAGATTTGGGATGAGGAGTAGCAACTTTTATATGCTAGGTATATAGCCACTAGAAGCTGTCATTTTGACGGTATTCCTGTAAATCTGTAAAAAGAACATGTTATTTGAGAAACTTTTCAGCAATACTTGGATGTGATCGAATATTGAAACTTTTTTATTTTCATGAAATGGTAGAACTTGGGTTGGGTTCGTTTGTGAAATATGTCCTGAACACTTAAACAGAATCAATTTCCACCGGTGGTGAACAACTGCTTGAACAGTATTACAGTATGCAATCCAAAAACGACTCTGTCTGTTGAGCACCACAACAGTAATTTGGTGAAACAAAATCATCTTCTTCCTCTTCTTCTTGTGTATGGCAAGATGGCTGCTAGGCAGCTATCATTTTGTTGGGGTGTGACTGTGCTGCTGATGCTGTGCCCCTATACCAGTACACTGGTACTCATTTTACCAACCTCAGAAGGATGACAGGCTAAGTCAACCCCACGTGGTGCTAATTCAGTCGCCAACAGAGCTCAAACTCAGGACCTGAGATCCAAAATCAGCCACCCTAACCACGAAGCCAACACCAGACTCGTATTGTGTTCTCATTGGATTGGAAACTTTAAGAAAAGATGTGGCTGCTGCATCTGCCTTAGTTAAGCAGGCTTCCGTTAGGGCTTCAGGCCATCCAGACCAACGTAACAGATCTCCCATAGTGGTCCACAAAGCCATTTAGATGTGGAGCCTTCCCAGCATCACCACAAAATTGTCTTCCCAGTAGATTTTTGGGGAAGGCACATTGCATTTTCTTGGCGCTGTCGTAAAGTAGTTGGTCCACTACCAGCATGGGGACTTGTTGCAGGTTGAGGTGCTCAATTGCCTTTTTCACTAGATCCATCCGATGTCGAATCATTCCTGCAGTAGCTGCTTTCTCATGGAAAAGTGGTAAGAGTGCTGCAATGCTTTTTCCCGATTATCCAAAAGTATCTGATTGAGAAGCATGGAACGATGACCACATGACCGGAGCTAGTGCTTCTGTCTCGGATTTTACATTCAGGGTGTCATGCACCACAGTCATCTATGCCTGTTCATGCTGCTTCTCCTCATCAACTGAACTCATTGGCAATGGCTACACATCTTTTACCGGAGGTTGGGTGAGAAGATTGAGGGCCACAACACGTATACGAACGAGGCAGGATGGTGCCTGCTCCACTGGTGCCTGCTCGTCGTGCCCGTGAATCAATTCGTAAAGGTTCTTGGCCCAACTCAGGTTTACCTGATGAAGGAAACTGAAAAATGGAAATTTCTTTACCATGGAAAGATGAGCTTGCTGTTCTTGATGTGGGATTATGATCCAGGTTGGCGAGAGCCGCAAACGTGAACATATGCTGAAGCAGATTTGTAGGACAGACGGTGTCGACATTGGCCCTTGTTTGGTCAGCAATAGCCCGAGCAAAGCCAACTTCAATGGTTGGGACTTTCTTATAGGGCACTTAGAGAATATTTGTATAGTAGTTGTACCTACTTTTTGCTCTGTGTTTGTGAATGTAACTTGAGGAGAGGCTCACTGGACAGGTTCGGAGAAAGATAAGTCATATTCAGCATGGCCAGCTGGCTCAAGGATAGGGTCTTCCTGGAAATGGCTTGCATGGGCGACAATTTAGATCCTGCGAGGAGTTGATGGAAGAAATACTCCATCCGTATTGGAGCAGCTGATTCTTCACAATCATTGAGAAATGACCCTTGGAAACTGAAAGCAGTGTCTTGATCCAAAGCTGCTTTACAGAGAATAGATCCTGCCAACAGTAATGTACGTGATTCTTCCTCTGGTGTTTGACTTGCATCTCAGATGATCTTCCGAGCCATCTTTGAGCAAACGAGGGATAGTCGATCTTGGATCCCTTTCTCCTCTGTCAAATTCGGGAAGTGTTCAAGTACTCTTTCCTTCAAGCGTGCGGTTCACCATCTTCTGGATTCCATGCTGTCCCAACTTCTCTGTCATCCATCATATCCATCAAATCTTGCAGCGCAAAAATTTGAAGGCATTGTGCGACTTCTTCATTGGTTCATTGGAGCAGCTCATTTTCTATCGCGACCTTGATGTTGTCACTGGCTTTGCCTTGTTCCCTACTCTGGGTCATCGCATCATGCCAGCATCTGAATCCTATGTAGCAATTCTGATGATACTTGGCTTCAATGGTGATCAGATTGCCTTCTGCAAGGATCACCACAATACGATCTTCCAACAAACAAAACCACCTTGTCATGAATGTCTTTAGTGAGGTTAAGTTTCTGCAATGAATGATCTGCTGCATTTGTTCCATCGCCACAGGTCAGGGCAGGTATGGGAACATGTGCCGGAGCAGCGTGTCACTGCGTCCACTTGCCACCGGTACTCCAGGGGCCTCTGTCTGGCCACCCCCCAGGCAGATGCCTGGCCCATCCCAATCTCCTTGAGATGCTGATGAACCTGCTGCAACCACTCCATTGGCCTCCTCCACTGACTCGCTGAGAGAATCTGATGAGTAGGATCAGCATCAGGAAAATGAGCCACATGTCCATACAGCTGCAGCTGATCCTCACGGACCATGCAGGTAACAAATCTCATTTGAGTCTCTCTCAGCAACTGCTCGTTAGACACAAAGTCTGACCAGCAATAGCCAAGGATTTTCCGAAGAGACCTGGTACCAAAGGAATTAAGTTGCCGTCTCAGATCCCTGGTCAGAGTCCAAGTCTCA
>CM068960.1:81176406-81186830 GCA_035128595.1 Eptatretus atami | reverse complement strand
TTTTGGGAATTAGCAAGGCCGTTGTGCCGTTGTAAAGCCGCTGTCACATCTTGACGTTTTAGCCAGCGTATGGCAACGTATCAAGATCTATTCACGTCTATTCTTTCATTAACTGAGCGTGCTGCGTGTTGGGAATTAGCAAGGCCATTGTGCCGTTGTAAAGCCGCTGTCACACCTTGACGTCGGACGTCGGCGCGAGCACGACCGCAAGATGGAGCTGCGGAGTCGGCTCGACCGATCGCCGGAATTCAGATCATACTTCTTCGGAAAACTCCGGCAAAGTACGGGTCCCCTTTTGGCCGAAACGCCAATAGACAGACCACGTGGGGTAGGGTCGATTGCCAATTTCAATTTACCTAAATACCCACTGGGTCCAACCTACCGGGGAAATTCACCCTCGACGGCACCTGTACGAACGAGCTGCTTAGCGTGCTCGTTCCGTGTGCGATCCGAGCGGTTGATCGCCGAGTTCCGTCGGTCCCGATACCCTGTTAAGCCGCTGTCACACCTTGACGATTTAGCCGCGTATGCCGACGTATGAAAAATTTGTCTAAAACGCTGGCACACGTCGAATACGTTATGGGTAAGTTTTGTATACGTTAAGAGCACGCTGAAGCATGCTGGCATACGTCATAGTACGCCGAGCTCGTCGACAAATTTTAACATGCTCAAAATTTTCGACGTATGCCAGCGTATGACTCATAGTTCCGCATACGCTGGCCATAAGTTGTAGGCACGTTACGCGATCGTTGACACACGTTACTTGTTAGTTACTCATAAGTCGAAACACGTCGAGGTAATGTTTAGCATACCCGAAACTTATTTCTAACCTATGAGTAACGTGTTGTAGGCACGTTACGCAATCGTTGACACACGTCCACACACGTTACTTGTAAGTTACTCATAAGTCGAAACATGTCGAGGTAATGTTTAGCGTCAGTGTTCCAGAATCCATGTTTTGTTTTTGTTTTTTTTTTCTTCAGCGTGACGGTGATATTGACACTTTGATTTCTAGTGCGGTTATAATATAATATAATTAATAGGCTGCGCCTCAACGATTTAAATCATAACCGCACTAGAAATCGAAGTGTCAACATCACCGTCATGCCGAAGAAGAAGAAAAAAAAAAACATGGAGTCTGGAACACTGACGGGTTCCTCCTGTGTGAAACCCATTTTTTATATACCAATTCCCCTAAATGCTGCCAATACACCATTATACGGTAGCTGTAAGTTAGTAAACGTTCAGTAAGTTCTGTGGTCGTCCGGAAGACGTCAAATACATATACATACGTCAATATGCGTTGGAGATACGTTACACATAGGTTCAAAGCACGTTACTCATAGGTTCAAAGCACGTTACTCATCGGTTAGAAATAAGTTTCGGGTACGCTAACATTACCTCGACGTGTTTCGACTTATGAGTAACTTACAAGTAACGTGTGTCGACGTGTGTCAACGATCGCATACATGCCTACAACTTATGGCCAGCATATGCGGAACGTGTGCGTCATACGCTGGCATACGTCTAAAATTTTGAGCATGCTTAAAATTTGTTGACGTGCTCTGCGTACTATGACGTATGCAGCGTGCTTCAGCGTGCTCTTAACGTATACAAAACTTACCCATAACGTGTTCGACGTGTGCCAGCGTATTCGGCAAATTTTTCATACGTCGGCATACGCTGGCTAAAATGTCAAGGAGTGACAGGGCCTTGACCTTTGATGTCTAGTGCGGTTATGATTTGAATCGTCGAGCGGCAGCCTTTTATAGGCTACGCCACGTGATCGTCGGCGATACGCTGCCGCGCGCTATGCATACGTTAGACTTTCGTTGGGCATAGGTGTGGAACGCCGACAACACACTAAGCATTCGTTGGTATAAGTTATTATATGTTATCGAAACGTTCTGTGTATGTTACTAATACGTTATGCATACGTCCAACTCGTTATGAAAAAGCCAAAAACTGAAAAAAAACATCAATAGTTCAGCGTACGCCAGCGTTTTACATACATTTTGATACGTTGCCATACGCTGGCTAAAACGTCAAGGTGTGTGACAGCGGCTTTACAACGGCACAATGGCCTTGCTAATTCCCAACACGCAGCACGCTCAGTTAATAAAGAATAGACGTGAATACATCTTGATACGTTGCCATCGCTGGCTAAAACGTCAAGATGTGACAGCGGCTTACAACGGCACAACGGCCTTGCTAATTCCCAAACAACAGCACGCTCACTTAATGAAAGAATAGATGCGAACGACTGAATCGTTCAACAATCAGGGTATTTCTTTCACAATAGGGAAAGGGAAACACAGAGCAGAATTAAACCGACTATAAAGCAATGCAGTCAATGTACAGCAAAAAGCACTTAACCATTCCTACTTAAAGATAGGGCCCACGGACATGCACACGCACACACAAAGACCCAGGACGACATGGACCTTCCCGCCTCGTGCGGTCTTCGACGAGACGAGCAAACCAGGACGAGACCAGCCCAGCATCGTCGAGCTGCGACCCGTTCCGAGATGACCAGTGAGCGTCCAGATGCGACCTGCGCTCGAGCTGACCAGCGAGCGTCGGGATCCGATGAGCGCAGACGCCGGCGACAGGACGAGAGGCAGACGCCGGCGACAGGATCAGAACACTCTCTCTTCCTCGTCAAAAATCATCAACCTTGTTTCTCTCGGAGGGAAGCCTCTTCTCCTGACCACTCGCCTCTTGATTGGCCGGAACCATCGCGCGTTCCCTGCCACCTCCATTGGACAGACACGCGTAGGCGGGGCAACTCCCACCCCTCTCACCTCTGGCCCCGTGCTTAATGGCGATCGGGTTGAGTCTGAAACGGGAGGGTGAGACGCCGCTCCTTGCCGATTAGCTAAGGAGGGACGCCATGCCTACGCTAGACTCCGCCACGCGGCGCGCTGCTGGCGACGCGCGAAGCAAGAATGCCGCGAGCGTCATGGCGTCAGGATGGAAGTGAAGATGGCGTTGTTATGTTGTGTTGTTGTCATTGGTGTTGTTATCGTGGTGTTTGTTAAATAAATAAAAACCTGACTATTAAATAACTTCACAGCGCATTTACATTTATTCACCCATTAAACTAGGGATGGATTCGAACTAGAAACACATACTTATCGAAATAAACTAACTATAGGAACCTGAATGTCTGTGTGCTCATGGCTTCCAGATTCGCAACAGTTGTTCTTCATCTTCTCTTGTGGACTTTTTTGTTTCACAGCCTACAGTTTTCATCGAAACCTCCTGAAACTTGGCATATATAATGTAAAAAATACCTGCGCAGACAGTAACCATCTCCGTTTTGCAAATTCCTCCTAGAAAAAAGTTTATGACGTCAAATATTCTCCGCTAATGGAAATCGCCTAAAAAATTATCTCCAAACTAGGCAAGCTTTTTGAATTGTGTTTGCGGGAATCGAACAGGGCATTAGCAGAGATGAATTACCGCACATATGATACATCACTATGACGTCATATCAATTTTATGACGTCATTCCTATTTTTTGACATTTTTTGTTTCACAACCCAGAGTTTTCATCGGATCTTCGTGAAACTTGCCATGTATATGCAGAAAGCCACGCGCAGGCAGTACCACTCCGATTTTGGAAATTCTTCTAGAAAAAAAGTTGACGTCATAATATCGCGCTAAGGAATCGCCTACACCATTATCTCCGAAACTAGGCAGCTGTTTGAATTTGTTTGCGGGAATCAAGCCCGGCATTAGCACAGATAATAATTTATCGCAAACCTGATACATCACAATGACGTCATATTCGTTTTATGACGTCATCATTAAGAGGACGAGGATCTTAGCTCATTTGAGCTTGTTATATACAGCAAAGCCCGTGACGAGGGGGGATGAGAGAGGAGGAGAGAGAGGAGAGAGAGAGAGAAGGAGAGAGAGAGAGAGAGAGAGAGAGAGAGAGGAGAGATAGATATATTGTTGCGGATCCAGGGGTGGGGGGTTCTACCGACTGCTTGATAGCCAAATGTTACAGATTCGGCGCCCACCTCACCACGCGCGTGCTCCGGGGTATATACGCCGGCTGGCTCGGCACAGCCTCGGGTCACGCGTTTCATTCGCGATACAATGTACCCCTGGACCTTACCAGTTGGGGAAAGTAACCCCGGTTACAGACTGGTTTTGTTAGATACCGAGCGTTTTCTGCCAGTCTGTAACATTTTGTTTATATACCAATCGAGGCGGATCGTTCCTAGACTGCGACACGAATTAATTCAAAGCGGCAACTTCATACGAATAGCCAACATTTATTGGGGAACATAGGGGGAAACAAAACAAGCAAATATTACGACAATGTTTTAATTAATTCTATAACCCGTTCTTAACTAGGGAGATACGGATTACGGGTTTTGAAGGGTCCCTTACCGAGAGAAGCTTAAACGAACATGCAGACAAGGACATAGACGCATGCAGGACAGACCAGAGTACTGGTGATGTTTCATGGACGGAGGAAAGTGTCAAAAGCAGAATGTCTCGTACAAGCCGATGTCAACGGTTTCAAGCCCCAAGCTCGAGCACGCCGCGGTGGCAAGATGGCTGCTCGTCTCCTTGTCGCACAGCCACGCACGCGGCCTCCACGCATTCAGACCCGCGAGGTCGACTGCACCAGACGTCAGGTCGATGATGGGTTTCAGCTGGTTTCTCACAAGCGTCCAGCATACAAGTCCAGGCCTGGCATGTTCACCAGGCCTCCTTCACGAAGCAGATCGCAGGACAGACACACCGTCCCCTACACAGCGAATCACGACTCCCACCAGTCGATCTCATCCGCGGAGGGCGCAGACCCATGCAGTCCTTTCACTGCCTTTTCCTTCGGCCCTGGCTTGCTTCTCCAGGCACGAGAAGGCAGACCCGGCGCGCCCAGGTTCAGTTTCTCTCTCTGCAGAATCACCTACTTGTCTTTTTCTTTCTGCCCTTCCTCGAAGCCCCAGCATTGGTGTACCACTTTTGCAAAAGTAGTTGCTGGAATGAAGCCACTATGTGCTATCGATTCCACTAGTGAAGTTAGGTGATCGACAAAGTTTTGAAATTCAACCTTTTTTGACCGCGGGCCGCCATTTTTGAGAATTTCAGGAAAATCATATTTTTGGGAAATAATATTGATTTTTGAATATTAAAAAAATATATTTTCCCTTGTTTAGATGGCCGCAATGCACTTCAGTATGGCACCAGTATGATAGTAAGTACCCGTAAATATTTTCACAACTTGTCCCTACATTTTGAGAAGGGGTTGCCATTTTGGAATTTCACTGAAAATCCATAATATTTGACATTATTGCACGGCACATTGTTAGGCATTTACAGAATATCAGTAGTAGCATTTTCATAAAGACATTATTAATGACAATGAAGCATGATCAATTATTATGAGAACAAACCAAATATGTTTAAGCGACATGTTTTTCATATATGACAACATAAAATCTAGCAAACAAGCAACCACAGATATCTTATAGAGAACATAGCGTTTGTTTTTGTATAGTCTGGGTAAAGCTTCCTTGTGCTCTTCCACGCACTGTGCATGGCTGACGTTGTATCTCATCATTGCACATATGAATAAAGTCAGACACTAGCTTAATTCCTCTTTTCAGCTAGATCATTTACGACACGCAAGAATTAGCACTTCGCAAAATTTCCTGTAACTAGCGAACTTGTCCCACATAGCCACAGGAGCCTGACTATTGTGTCAGTCAGGTTATCTGCAGTACACAAAGAATAAAAAAAAAAAAAATTTCATTACATACACACAAAATGTATGATTTTCAGTTGAATTTCCAAAATGGCAACACCCTTCTCAAATGTCGGGACAAGTTTGTGAATAATATTTACGGGTACTTACTATCATACTGGTGCCTACTGAAGTGCATTCGGCCATCTAACACAGAGAAATTATAAACAATCAATATATTCAAAATATGATTTTTCCTGAATTTCAAAAATGCGGGCCCACGGTCAAAAAGGGGGAAAATTTTAAAACTTTGGTCGATCACCTAACTTCACGAGTGGAATCGATAGGCACATAGTGCTTCATTCCAGCAACTACTTTTTGGGACAAAAGTTGGTACACCATACCAGCAGGCCTCAAAACCGACTGAGTTTTTTACTTCTCCAGGTTTGGAACTCTCTTTTTCTGGCGCTGGCTCACCTCAAAGCGACTGCAGTTTTTTGTACTTCTCCAGTTTCACTTGCCTCTTTTAGGCCATCCCTCTTCAGCCGACTGGACCGGCCCTCGGTCCGGAGAGGGGAAGGAGAAGAGAACTCTCGGTACACCACCACTGCACAAACAAATACAAGCCTGTGACACTCCGAACACATGTAACGTCATTTACCGAACACCTGCTAAACATGCATTTATGGGGATCTGGGCTAATTCTATATTTAATAGCATACTAAAGGCATTTCAGTAACAATATTATATTATATATATATATATATATTATATATATATATATATTCCTGTAGTTTGAACAAAGCCCCTCTCCTCCCCTATTTCATCCACCACGAGCTCACCTTAACCAAACCCAAAACATGCCAGTTTGTTTTTTCTCCCTTCAAGTTAATTCCTCATTCCTTCTTATGCAACATTTAGTCCCTTGGTGAGACGAGAACATTATAAATAGTCATCCAAAAAATACCAAGCATACTAAAACAGCAACAATGATAACATTCCTGCTATTATACAAAGTAGATTTTTATTTATCACGTGACAGAATTGTTATCCCCGGGTCCAGGGGGGTTGGTGCTGTACACAGGGTGCATCAGTAGGACGCTTCAGACATTGCTCGAACAGAAGGAACTATTGGAGCTTTCAGAGAGTTTTTACTCTCGAGGTATCAAGTAATTAGTTGGTTTGTTTAATTGAGACACTTTTGCTGTTGCTCAATTTGCCTTTCTTTAGCAGTTGGTGTAACACGATCCAAGTTGGAATGAACAACGGCATTCTTTGCGTTAATGGAGTACGAATTCGACTCGGAGTAATTCAACTTGGACATTTGACTCTGGAGCATTCCATCCACGGGGCATTTTAACCCTAAGGCATTTAAACTCGGGGTGGGATTACAATTAGAGGCTTTTAACAGGATGCATTTTGACGGGGGGTGGGTGGGGGGGTTGATTGGGGGATTTTGACTCAATGACTTTTAATGGGGTTTTGATTTGGGGCATATCAAACTCAGGACATTTGTGGGTGTTTCAATTTGGGGCATTTTGACTTGGGGTGTATTGACTCATGGAATTTGAATAGGCGTTTCGACTCGGGTCATTTGACGATGACATCTCAACTCGAGTCATTTTGACTCGGGACATCTCAACTCGGGGTATTTTGACTGAGAACATCTCAACTAGGGGTATTTTGATGGGAACATATCAACTCAGGTATTTTGAGTAGGGGATCTCAACGAGGGGTTTTTTGACGAGGGCCATCTCAATCGGGGCATTTTGATAAGGGAACATCTAAACTTAGGATATTTTGACTGGGGAATCTCAACTAGGGGTATTTTGACTAGGGACAACTCAACTCGGGATATTTTGACAAGGGGTATCTTGACTGGATATATTTTGACGAGGGGCATCTCAACCAGGGGTATTTTGACTCGGGGCATCTTAACCAGAGGTCGGGATATTTCACGAGAGGCATCTGAACAAGGGTATTTTGAGAGGGGCATCTCACAGAGGTCGGGATATTTTGACGAGGGGCACCTCAACTAGGGGTATTTTTGACTAGGACTCTCAATCGGTTGTATTTTGACATGGGGAATCTTCAATAGGGGCATGTTGACTAGGGACATTCCATGTAGTCTGCAGGTAGTCTGATATTTCAGATAATTGTTCAAATTTGCATAAAAGCACAAATGGTACACATGTAGAATAATGTATCCGAACAATTCTAGATATGGAGCCACCCGAGATTGTGCCTTGGTCAGCTTCGGCGACATTTTGCCAAAATGGCCGCATTACTTTAGCGAATTGGCTATATGCTCTTATTTTCTTATTGTTTTGGTGGTAGATATAAGAAAGTGTAAAATTCAGTAAATTGACATGAAAAGGCGTATTCAAATATTATGAGCAGTATTTTCGGTAAAAAAGCCATTATTGATTTTGTAAATTGCTGCTCTCCTTGAAACTTTTCGCTGAAAAGTACCCATCATTGGCCTGGAGAACAAGAGTCAAATGATATTCATCACATTCAATGGGTTTGGAATCAACAAAAATTGCATTATAGATTACATACTTTACTCTTATTTGAAAAGGGAACTGATAATCGTGATAATGACAACTCAGAAATGTAGTCTAATTATGCACACTTCACTTTGAAGCGGCTTACGGTTTACTGTCTGACTACCATTCTACCAGGACACATGGTACCGCATACATCAGTTCTAGTACAATATGAGTTTCTGAGCTTCAAGTGTACTGGTCTGATCAAGACGTCAAACTTTTACGAAGCAAATGCGACGTATGCATATTTGCCATTCTAAGCTAGGCCGATATCTCAGTCTGTTGGTCTACTGGTCTGTCTACTGGCATTCTCTTTCCGAGCACAACAGTCCAGTGCATTGCAGATTAGCCTTCATTGGCATGCGCGGTTTTCTATTACAGCCTTTTTTTGCATGCCGGCTAGACGGACAACGCAGCTGAAGCAGCTGTTTTGAAGCTCAGGGAGTGGTGGTCCCAGAGCGGTCGTCAGGAGCCATCGCTCTTTGCCGCCGCCCAGACCTGTTGGTGATGGAAGAGGGTTGAGGACCAAGCTGCCCCCAGACATAGCCCTGGGAGACTGATCTCTTCACTGCTGTTCCAAAGCATCGTAGGTGTGGGTGCGTGGATGGAGTTCCTCTTGGAGAAGAGTTTTTCTGGTCTCGTTGACGTCCGATATTTGGACTGGTGCGGTCAAAGAGGAGCACCACAAACCTTTCATGCAGTGCATTGTGAAAATCCTGGATGTTGATGGTGTGGTGGTCGGGTCACATAAGAATCTGTCAGTTCTGGAAGAGTTCCAGTGGCCAGGCAGATTTCTTCCCATGCCCGCACGAATTGCTTATAACGTGTCACATCCGGTTCATGGCGTGGAAAAGGGGGGCAGGTCGCTATCTGTGGACCGGAGGGAGGCAGCTATTTCATGGGAAGGGGATTGTACGCGGTAGTTTTCCCGTCCAATAGGGCAATCAGAGTTCATCCACGCATGTAGTGCCTGGGCTAGCATCAGCCGCCAAGACGGACGTCGGTGTTCTACGGGTTCAGAACTTGAATACGACGGTGGTCATTGTTTGCAGCATGGGCATGTACCAATATTACTCATTACACACCACTTCCACAGCTCACCACACAACCAAATACTTCTGACTGTTCACTATGCTGTGTGCGAAATGGATTTTCCATAAAAATGACCATTTTTCCCCAATTACAATGGTTGGAATATAATTAAATCAACACAATTGACATTTTGTATTGTTTTCCTTTGTAAATGCACATTTCACATGGAGTATTTACACTCTGAGAACCTACAAAGAGGAATAACAATGACAGATATCCCATGTTGTTAAAGTAGAATGGCGGCCATTTCCAAAATGGCCCCCAAAGCTGACCATTGAATCGAGGCTCCATATCCAGAATTGTCAAAATACATTAGTCAACATATTGTTACGGCTCTGGAAATTCGCAAACACCATAAAGGTCCGTAGGTGAGATATATTTCTTAAGTACATGTGTGTTAGCCCAAACCATTGTTAGAGGGAATTAGTGTTCATTCGGGCTTGCGATCTTTGAGTTAGGGTTTTTCTTTTCTACCTTTGTTTTGATACAACAACACACAACAACACGCCAGCAGCCAAAACACACCTTCACCACTCGCTACCGCAAACCTCACATCACCGCATTTCCAAGCGCTCATGGCATCGGACACCGCCGAAAACCCTCCACCACCTTTCTCCCCCCCTCTACGGCCATTCCGCACCACCTGTGGACGCCGGCGTCGAGCTGTCTTCAGCGAACGCGAGTGCAGATGGCGGGTTTTCTGAGGAGAATTCGGCATCAGGAATGATACACGCCCACATCTGATCCACCAATCAGGGAAGCGCGTGCGGCGGCTTGGCCCCGCCTCCAGACGCGCCTGACGAAAATCAGGCATATGCAAATTTGAGATCAGGATGATACACGCCCACATCTGACTCCACCCAATCAGGACGCGCGGGCGGCTTGCCCCCGCCGCCAGACGCGCCTTGACGAAAATCGGCATATGCAAATTTTGAGGATCAGGAATGATACAACGCCCTTTTTTTCTCCGTCCAATCGGCGAGCTGGCTCGCCCCTGAGGTCGTTTGGAATCCGGAGAAATTGCCTTATGTTGGTTTCCCGAAGCCGATTAAAAGGCGAATCTCTCTCTTTTT
>CM068960.1:81159867-81176381 GCA_035128595.1 Eptatretus atami | reverse complement strand
CCCCCGCAACACAACAACATGAGTAAGACTTAGAGATCCTCAACGAGGATCTAAAAACAACGAGGTTGTGGACTCACTGTTTGGAGAGCTTCTGGGCAGAAACTCCAATCCTCAATGCAGGATGCATCCCAGTTGATGATTCAGACAGCCGGAAAATGGGTCAAAGTTACTAAAGCACGGACTTGGGGCGTATTTTCGGGGTTCGGTGTAACTATTTCAAGGTTTGCAGAGAAAAGAAAGTTGAGTGCAGGATGTTGTATGACGATCGTTTACAACCTTTACATGGTCGGTAACGCATTAGGAAGAGCTGTTACAACTCAATACATTATTATAATTGTTGTGAGAGACAGACTTATCTGAACAACAAACAAACTCTTTGTGTATGTTTGTGTGTGTGTGTGTATATATGTGTGTGTGTATGTGTGTATATATATATATATATATATGTGTGTATATATATATGTGTGTGTATATATACATATATATATATATATATATGTGTGTGTATATATGTGTGTGTGTATATATATGTGTGTGTGTATATATATATATATATATGTGTGTGTGTGTGTGTGTGTATGTATGTGTATATATATATGGGTGTGTGTGTGTGTATGTGTGTATATATGTGTGTATGTGTGTGTGTATATATATATATGTGTGTGTGTGTGTGTGCGCCCACGTCTTTCTGTTTCTGTCGGTGATCGTAGTGAATGGGGAAAGAGAATTAGGAAGGGTGGGAGGGAAGGCATGTGACTGTACTTCCCCTCGTGGTGGCTACAGAGAGTGTGAGAGCCGAAGAGGGAGTTTGACGGAGACTCGAGAGTGAGGGAATCAGGCCTTGGGTGTGTCACTCCAGTACAAACTCGAACCATCACTCTGGGTAAGGAAAGGTCTTCGTCCCGTCTCGCGCAGGGAATCGTGATGGTGTTTTTTCCTTTTATTTGCAGTTACGATTCTGTCAATTCATTCGTGTTTGTTTTCCCCGTTTAGTGCAGCAGTTGTCTGCGTGCATTGGAATTGAATGGTTGTACTTCATGTTCAAACACCGTGTCCCACTTACACACCACGGACACGTGGCTTCTCTGTTCAAATGGGTTGTGGCTACTTAGTGCGAGGAAGAGCATTTTCAATGGGAGCACAATCGTGACGTGGTAACTGCTGATTTTTCGTCATACTGGTTGCTACTAATTGCCGCTGTCTGCCCGTACATGTCTGCGCCTGTCTTTGTCCCGTGTGTCGGGTGTCTTGTTGCCCGTGAGCCCAAGAGACTGTTGGAATGTGTGGAACGCAGAAAGAGAGGTGAGACGGATGTACCAGAGGAAACTGGAAAGGATGAAGGCAAACAGACGGACAGGGAAATAGACATGGACAGAGACCAAAGCGCAATTTCAGTAGGATCGACGGAGAGGGGGCTTCATTCGGGGTCTTCGCCTCGTGCGGATGCAGCAGTTCCTCTCGCCTCCTTTGAACCCTGCAGCTGCAGCAACCTTTGCCTCGTGTAACCCCCACAGCACTCCTCGCCTTATGTAGACCACACAGCACCCCTTGCCTTATGTCGACCCTCGAGCACCCTTTGCGTCGTGTGGACCCCATGGTACCCCTTGCCTCACTTGTACCCCACAGCACCCATCGCCGAGTCCTACCCCTCCACCCCCTTCCTTCATTGCGTAATCAAAGAGCGAAGGGAACAACACACGTATGCGTGAAGCGCATTGTTTAATCACCAATCGCCTATTGTTTCATGCCAATCAACCCATGTTTTGTTTGCTCGGTGTTTTTTTACATCTTACACATGAAGTCAGTGGAATGACAAAGGTCTGGAATTACACCGAGAGAGAGAGAGAGAAGTCTGGCGCGTTGACGCCGAAGTTTGCTTTTTGTGGCCGAATTGATCTGGGAAACGAAGTTATGAAAATAGCAGCTGGAGCTTGTGAAAGACGTGCGAGGAGAATGTGAAACGACCTTCGTTTTGCAACTGCTGTGTTCACCTTTGAGTAACAGATCATGGCTTATTTGACAGGTTTTTCTTGCTAATTGTTTCTTCTGATGATAATACTGCTGCCAAAGAAGTGAGTGGTGTACTTTCACCATGATGTAAAAAAAATGTCATCTGTCCCTTTTTTTCCTGCTGTTTTTGATCGCATGTTGAATATCGTTGTTATTGTAGCATTTGGCTTACTGTTGTTCTTTTGTTGCATGTAAAGTTTTGCATTGTAAAGCTTCCCACCATTCCTGGCAAGTTGAAGTCAAACGAACTTGTACTATTCCTATTTAATTTTTATCATGGTTTCGAGTCGTCATGGCGATCTGAAAACTTGATGTGGTTTCTCTAATCAATCAAACAAAACTCTTCTGGTTTTAAAATTAGATTTGTTTTTTTTTATTTAGGGGGCTGGTATTGGCTTAGTGGTTAGGGTGGCGGCTTGGGATTCTAGGGTCCTGAGTTCAAGCCCCGTTGGCCGCTGAATTAAAATACACCAGGAGGTTGACTCAGCCTGTCATCCTTCCGAGGTCGGCAAAATGAGCACCAGTGTACTGGTAAGGGGGACACTGCATCAGCGGCATCGCCGTGTCCCAATCAATGATTCAACCAGCAGCCACAGGCTGCACTCGATAGAGAGAGAATGGAGTGGTCGTTGAAGACCAGTCAAGCTCCCTTCCCACATGGCACACCGACGTTGGGCCAACCTCGGCAATAGATCGACGATGGTCGAAAGTGGATTTCCAACGTCGGTCCAACCTTGTCAATACGGTGTTAAAGCGACGTTTTGCGAACAACGAACGCCTGCGTGGTAGCTGGGTGGGTATGGTGGTGGCCTGTGAAACGAGATGGCTGACATAATAACCCAAAGGTTGTGGGTTCAAATTGGGAGCTGAAGTCAGCAGCACATTAAGGATTTCAGTTATGGGATTCTTGAAACTCAGCTAATTTAAGAAGACCTGCCACGTCGCGACTGAGTTGTTTGTCAAAACCGAGCTCCTGGCTTACTCATGACCTTCAGCGATGGAGTAATCTGCCTGCTCCATCTGGCCATGCCTAGATTTTGTTTTTTTCAATTTTTTTATATATAAGGATGAAGGCTCATGGAGGAACTTAACGACAAAGGGTAGCAGGTTCACCAATTACCAAAGAGTGTAGGTTTTGAGGTAGTGTGGGTTAGATACAAAGACAAAATGAGGAACAACACAAAATCGAGTAACAATGGCCTGAAAAGGAACACAATGATAAATAATTGGGGTCTGTGTAGAAGAGATAATGGATGTGCAGAGGTAGTGGTGGGCATCTCATTTGAAAGACTAAAGTAAGAAGGATGAGGCAAGGACACGGGGAGACTATTCCACAATCGGGAAAATAATAGGATGAATGAATCCAGGTGGCCAATGAGCCTGGACTTTAGGAGGGTGGGCAGCTAGGTGAGAGATTCTTGAGGAATGTGCGTGACCTGGGGTGGTGAGTAAAGGACGGCAGCAGCAGAGCTAGTCCATTGTAGTTGAATCTTGATGCCCCCTTGGTAATTTGGGATGGGTATCACATGCTTCCTATGAAAATTAAGTGCTTTCATAAAATCATAACAAATAAACCATCTAAGAAGCCTAGAGCTTCTTCTTCTTGTATATGGCAGCTTGGCTGCCAGGTAGCCATCATTTTGTTGGGGCAAACTATGCTGCTGATGCTGTGTCCCATACCAGTGCACTGGTACTCATTTCACCAACTTTAGAAGGATGACAGGCTGAGTCAACCCCACCTGGTGTTAATTCAGCAGCTACCAGGGCTCAATCTCAGGACCCTAAGATCCCAAATCATTGCGTTTGAAGACGTTAGTTTCCTTGTTTCCTTCTCATTATAGTCCATGGGCCCAGGCCAGAAATTCCACTTGTCGGTACCATCTAAGGAAACCAATCCTAGTTATTTTGATTTTGAATTGGTGTATATTATAATATATATAGATCATATTTTGATGTGATAACCATTGCAGATTGGTAGTTATCATCTCTGGAATGTACCCACCCTCCGCATAATGAAAGCGAAAAGGCAAACTCAGAAACATTCACTAATGATGCAATTGCTGTTTCCGCATGGGGCTAGAATGAACTGCAAACCACAAATACATGTCTGAAATGCTTTATTTATACCATCCGAATAATCCTTTCTGTCATTCCTGAAGGCAGAATTTGTTTTATGGCAGAAAGGGGCGAACAATAGGGCCTATCAAAATGTTGCTGATTAGTGATTTTCAGTACATTTTAATTTATAATATTGTCATACAAGTTCCCTGGGTAGTGCTACTGAACCGCAGTAGCCTACAACATGCACATGTTGTATGAGGAAAACATTTATGAACATTTTCAAGTTTTTACCACAGTTAAAGAATTGCCCTTCCCCTACCCTAGTTCCAACAAGCGTCCAAAATGTGAAATTTACGGATAACCCAAAGTTCACCACGCTACTGTGGCATGTTTATGCACTATGTTTTACTCATGCATATTTGTAGCCATGAATGTCCTTGTGATTGTGCCAAACATTCACACCATGGATCAGTAGTCTAGTCTTCATCACTGTTATCAGCATCAGAGTCCTCGAGGTCTACAACCTCTTCCTCGACATCAGCGGGCTGGTTGCTGCAGGTTCGCAACTTGCACATGTCAGTGCACTTCAGGCTATTGGCAAGGCACGTGCAGTCTGGGAGTTTGCACGACCGTCCACACTTGCAGGAAAGCAGTTGCAACACTGCATCCGGTGTGGAGAACCCTGCATCCACTCGATGGCCAGCTTCCCGTCATCATCAGTGGTCCATCCACACCCTTGGGACTTGGAACATAGGGTTGGCATTGCAGACAGGCCTCCAAATAGCAGCCTGGTAGTTTGCACGGAGGACGTGCATGAAGAGGCAGTCTTCACATGGTGGAAGCTGACTGGACTCTATCTCGCCCGTCTGGCACAGAAGAGTTGATGTCGGAGTTCATTGACTTTCGTGGTGTTGGTAGACGGCACGTACATGTGGCAGGTGACCTCTTGCAGCTTCTGAAAGAGCTCGGTGGATACTTCCCATGAATGACCGAGCTGACTGAAGGCCTCTTGGTAGGTCTTATCCGACTTCATTTGCTTCAAGGCGCCCATCTTTCCCCGGCCTGCAAAGGCACTGTGACTGTATCACAACCGGAGAACACGTGCAGTCCAACCAGGGCATCACAGACACTGTCTCCCATCGATCTAGCAAGCTTGTCAATGTCTAGGAACCATGTGCGGGTTTGCGTACCACACTTCTGATACACGGGGCATGGGATGTCCTTATTGAAGGCAAGACACAGCACGAGGACATCTGTATCTTCGGCAGTGATCACCACAGCCTTGTACCCAGCCTCTGCTGCATGCAGAGCATGGAGAAGCATTTGGGTGTCTGCTTCCTCCTGCGTGGACTTCAGCTCTGCCACTTCCTCCCAGTGGTCCTTGGTGAGCTTGTAGCAGACCTCCTCGCAGGTTACATAGAGCAACTTTTCCTTCAGTTTCTCCCTGCTTTTTGGTTCTTTCACTCCTCTACCAGGAACTTGATTAGACTTGCCTTGTTGGAAGAGCTGCAGAGCAGTTTCCTCCACTGCTGAATTTGTGGCCCGGTGCGATGCTCCTGAACTGGATTGCTGTGCTTGCACCTCTGTTGCATCTCTCTGCGTCTTTGATGGACGTCTCTCGGTAAACATCGAAGACAACATCAATGCGTTTACTCTGGGCTCCATCATGAAGAGCCGTTGACAGTATCGCTTCAGCCAGCTGTGAAAACGTCTTGTCATTTCCTTTCATCTTCTGTACCAGGCTCATGCCATCAATGACAGTTGCTGAGGCTGTGCAATAACTTCAGCGGGAGAAACACTCTTTTCCAGCTCTCTGGCAAGGTTGCTTTGTTCTCTTCGCAGAGATCCATGCCTTAGCAATGCACATGGCAAGGCCCAGGGGTGCGCCAGACATCTCTCATGTGCAGATCTCGACTCTGAGCAACGAGGATATGTGCCCAAACAGGTTCCTGTCAGCCTTGAGAACAATTTCTTTGGCCTGCGCTTTGCTGGTTGGTTTCTTCCGGATGTGGGTGAATGTTTTCAAGTTCCTTTTTGTCATCTTGTCATTGAACTGTGCAGTTGTGGATTTGTCTCCAGGCGTTTCTTCTTGAAATCCTGGTATGCCTCCTCTCCTACCGTGCGAGCCGTGAGGAGGTCATTGGCAACATCAGGAGGAGCAACAGTAGCGGTCGACAAGCTGACAAACTGTGCTTGATCAGGACTCAGTGGATCCAGCCAGCTGTTCTCCATGAGATCCACCAAGGATTGGATGTCAGCCTCATCCCTCCGGATCCTAGGTAACTGAAGATCTGGATGGTTAAGCTGGGAGTGACTTCGACCTACCATATCCCTCAGGTGCCCAAGTACATACTGCGGTAATCTGACGTCAGATAGTATCGGGACACAGCTCCTGGATTCAGGCTGAATCCTTTCTTCTCCAGGTGTCTGTGTGTCTTTGTTGACAGTCTCCTCGATCGTCTGATCATGGGAATCCGTCCGAATGGGTCGTGGTGCCGATCTGAACCGAGAAGCCACCTTCCATGAAGTGCGCATGTACTTCGGGGTGTCGAGCGGCAGTCGGGACATCTGTGCGTCGTAGTAGGGTAGGAATCGGGCTAATTCAGCTTGTCATAGGCAAAGCACCATGGAATCATCTCTCGGATGATGCTAGGTGTAACATCCAGTCCCCTTCTCTGGATGCTCGAAGGAGTGCCAGCATGATCTCCACCACGTTGACATACGACATCCAGAATGCTGAGAGATCGCCATTCCCATCCCTGAGGAAGTTGAGGTAGACTTGGAATAGCTCCATGGTGCGGATGCATGAGGTATTCTCCAGCACCTCCTTGAACGACATCTGACAGATGTTATCACAGAAGTTGCTGATGCTGGTCAGGGTTTCTTCCAGGTGGCACAGGTCTGCAATGTGGTTCTCCTCTAGCCATGGGAGGAATCCTTTCCAGGCCAGCCTCATCAATGCTTCGTACACAAGCTTGTGGAGCCTCACACCACGGTTGTACTTGCGGCCTTCCATCACCCCAGCTATGGAACCCTCGGCAATCACGCCTGACTCGACGCACAAGTCCCTCAAACCGGCATCTTGGAACCTCTTTCCAATGGTCGAGAGCAGGTTGCATATGGTGTGGAATGCACCCATTCTGAGGATGATGTTCTTGAACTTGTCTTCTGCTTCCATGCTATTTCAGCAGCTTTGCATAGAGTGCTTGGTCGAATACGCAGATGATCTTTGTCAGCTGCAGCAACTGCATGATGCTGAGTGACTGGTTCAGCACTTCATTGACAGTGGACATCTGTGTGGCAGGAGCATTGATTGTGGGCAGGTAGCCGATATTGTCCTGAATCACTGGCACTTGATATCGGACCCAGATGTTGAATCCTGTCCAGCTGCTGACTGTTTGAGACCCTGGGTCTTACCTGCGAGCAAGAAGCCAGACATTGTTCTTTCTCCTGGCATCCTGGACTACGGCAGTAGTGTCAGCATCCACACATGTTGTGGTTGATGTCCCACTCGCTTCCCAGCATTATATGTGGCCAGCATCAGTGGTGCAGTGCTGATACTCCTTTTCTTTGTTTTGGCAACGGTGGGAGTGACTTTTAGTGGCTGAGGTCCGATGACTTTCGCCTGGACAGCAATTCCGTTCACTCTGTGAGATGTCCCCTCTCCACTGACAGTTTCTTCAAGCCGGTCGATGTTGTCCCAAGCCAGGGTAGTGAACACACTTGGGTAGATATTCCCCGGCAAAGCTACAGCACTTTCCGACAGTGCCAGCTTCTGTAGACACAGGGCTGTGTCGATCTCCTCGACCTCGAGTATGAAGTGCTGTGGCCAAGCCGGTTCAGTGTACTAATCAGTTCTACGTTCCCCGTCAAGGACTTCACAGCAAACGGTAGGAGGATGTGCTTCGCTGGAATGTTCTTGCCGCCAGAAACGGCATAGACCAAGTCCTGGCCAAAGGAGCTGACAAGTCGCGTGACCCTTTGTGATGGATCTGTGCACTCCTTTTCTCCTGTCAGCATTGTTTTCAGGAGCTTGGTCACAGATTCAGGGATGCTGCCATCACTGTGCTCCACATCTGGTGGCCATATTTGA
Source organism: Eptatretus atami (assembly GCA_035128595.1). Classification (NCBI taxonomy): domain Eukaryota; kingdom Metazoa; phylum Chordata; class Myxini; order Myxiniformes; family Myxinidae; genus Eptatretus; species Eptatretus atami. The sequence continues at coordinate 81,168,217 of CM068960.1, read as the reverse complement.
GTGACATCTTGCTTCTTGATGTCGTCTCTCATCTTCAATGCTGCTTTGGTTATGACATCTCCAGTGTTGGCAAAGGTCACATTGTGTAACTCCACCTTCAAGGCATATGTCACTTTGGCAAGCTCACTCATCGAAAGGCTGTCTGGATAAGAAGAACTTTTCCTTTGCTGTCCGGAAAATATGTGCAGTGCTCCCGCAAACTCAGCTTCAAGCTTACGACGAAGGTGTTTCTTCGTTGAATCTTTGACTTGACTGATACCACAGGAGTTCATGCATGTCACCAGTTTGGAAGTTAGATCTCTCAAGGGTAACACTTCGGGGTTGGGGAAGAGTTCATTTCTAATGTACCTGAAGAGTTCACTGTAGGAGTGCTTCTCTGCTGCTCATACTGTCGAGCTTGAATGTTCTCGCCTTGTTCCTCACCTTCTATGTTACCGCTGGTGGAATGATCCTTTGTGACGAAAGGTAGCAAGACTTGTGGTAATGGCCTCTGCAGCAACAAGGTTTCTGCTCACAACAGCAAGCATCCTATTATCTATTTCCTGACTGCTGCTGCCCTGATTCTGTCATCAGCACGTAACTCGGCGCATTGCGTGAGGGGCTCCCTGGTGTTTTGACCTCTCAGTACTTGCTCGCTTTTTCGCAGAAGATACACTGTTCATCATATACCCTTGACGTGCTGGGCGCCTCTTAGATGACCTCCTGGGAGTGTCTTTTGCGGTTTTGCCCCTGGGATCTTCTCTGGCAATGATAGAGTCAAGAAGTTTCTTCATGGTGAAAATGCTGCGGCACTTGCATGGTACTGTACTGGTGGGGATTTCTCCCTCGGGTAAGTATTTGGCCAGTTCAGGATAGGGGCATGCTTTCGTATCTCAGCAGCTCTCAGCAGAGTTCTCCAAGACTCAATGTTTTGTGGTGACACCAATTTTGCGTCTGCCTCCTCATCGGAACAGTGGATTGCACAGTCCATGCGTGCACGCTTCCGTGGCAACCTGGCGCGTTCTTCTTCACCAGTGGACTCCATTGTCAATCAGCTCAGTCACTGCAATATACAACAAGAAAGTCGGATACACTTATGACATTATAAAATACATTTACATACTTTCCAGTGTGCACAACCTGAAACATTTCTGTGGGGGAAAGATTATATCAAGTTTGAGCTACATTGTAATTTTCATATATTCAGCCGCAATTTGCATTTCGGGTAGGTCAGGTCAGGTCAGGTATGGGAGCATGTGCCAGAACAGCGCGTCGCTGCGTCCACTTTCCGCCGGTACTCCAGGGCTCCGTCTGGCCTTCCCCCAGGCAGATGCCAGGCCATCCCCATCTCCTTGAGATGCTGGTCAACCTGCTGCAACCACGAGGCACGTGGTCGCCCTTGGCCTCCTCCACTCACGGGACTCCCTCGCTGAGAGAATCTGGTGAGCAGGATCAGCGTCAGGAAAACGAGCCACATGTCCATACAGCCGCAACTGACGCTCACGGACCATGCAGGTAACAAATCTCATCGAGTCTCTCTCAGCAACCGCTCGTTGGACACAAAATCTGACCAGCGATACCAAGGATTCTCCGCAGAGACCTGGTACCAAAGGATTAAGTCTCCGTCTCAGATCCTTGGTCAGAGTCCAAGTCTCGCATCCATAGAGCAAGACTGAAGCACAAGGACCTGAAGACTCGGACTTTCGTCCTCCCGCACAGGTACCGGCAGTGCCACACCCATGATCCAGTGAATCCATGACTCCCCAGGCCGGCCCAGACGTCTATTGACCTCTGACTCACAGCCAGCAGAGCTGAATATCACTGCCAAGGTAAGTGAATCTCTCCACACCTCAACATCCTCACCACAAACAGACACAGACAGGACAGCAGCATCCAAGATGTCATTGAAAGCCTGGATCTTAGTTTTGACCAAGAAACCCGTAATCCAGCGGCTCCGACTCCTCATTCAGCACCTCGAGGGCCCCCAAAAGGATATCTAAAGTCTCCGCAAAGATGACTGCATCATCTGCGAAATCAAGGTCCGAGATCTTGACATTCCCAAACGATGCACCGCAGCTTGATCTTTCCGACATCCTCCCTAAAATCCAGTCCATACAAGTGCTGAAAAGTGTGGGGGCCAGAACACACCCCTGACGAACTCCAGTAACAACTGGAAATAAGTCAGAGATGGTACCACCACACTTCACAGCACTCTCAGTACCAGAGTAGAGTTCAGACATCAGATCGATCAGTTTTGGTGGCACCCCACGAAGACCAAGAATCCTCCAGAGGGCATCCCGATTCACTGAATCGAACGCTTTACAGAGATCAACATAGGCTGCAAGCAGCCCCTGCCGAAACTCTCGTCTGCGTTCAGTGAGGACACGAAGAGCAAGGATACGGTCAATCGTTGACCTCTTTGATGTAAAGCCTGACTGCTCTGGACGCTGGTGCTCAAGCAGATGGTGCGAACCCTATCAAGAATTATCCGAGCAAAGACCTTGCCCGCACTGAGAGCAGCGTCACCCCTCGGTAGTTGTTGCAGTCTTGGCGATCACCCTTCCCTTTCCAGAGAGGGACAACAAGGCCCCTCTTCCAATCAGTTGGATGATGCCTGTGTTTCAGGCAGAGCACAAACTGCATGCAACGACACGAGTGCAGCATTTCCACCAGCCTTGAGAAGTTCAGATGGATGCCACAGATCCTGGAGCTTTACCCCGTTCAAGCGGTTCACCGCAGCCCCGTGTTTCCACAAGCGAAGGTGGACCACAATTGATTGGAGGGTCAGCAACAGGGTTGTAACACCATTGACGTCCAACTCGACAGCTGGTGGATCAGCCTGTACAACGCTCAAAGTAACCAGCCCAGCGGGCCTTCACTTCAGACTCCTCTGTTAAGAGCCTACCACTCTCTGCTCTAACTGCAGTGCTCCGAGGGATCGCTTGGTTGAACGCAATGCGCGAATTCCCCTGTAAGCGGACGAGAATCACCTGTCCACAGGTGATGCTCTACCCCCTCACAGATTCCTCGCACATAGGCCTCCTTGTCCACCCTTAGTGCACGTACAGTTTTACGCCTCAGCTCCCTGAACAGCTCAGCTCTGCCATTCAGCCTGCCTGCGACTCTGGTCAATGGTATCCAGTGTCCCTTGAGAGACAAATTCTTCTTTGCCCTGCGGTGAGTTCCAAGACATCCACCGGCAACATCAAGGATGGTGGTCTTGAAGGTGATCCATAACTCTTCAGGACCCCCCAAAGCACCCAGACACCCCAAATGTCCACTCAGCCTGTTCGCAAAACTCCTCAGCTACTCTCTCATCCTTGAGCTTGCCAACATCCAGCCTAGGCTGGGATGGTACCATTCTCCAGGATTTAAGGTGCAGCTTTAGAGTTGCTACAACAAGCCGGTGGTCAGTATTGAGGAACTGAGCACTCGGTAGACCCTGCAGTTCTGGATCATCCTCCAGCGACCGTCAACGAGGACATGGTCAATCTCCTTTGCCACACGCCAGCGTTGGAATACCAAGTCCAGCGATGAGCTTGTGGGCGCTGAAACCATGAACCAGCCACCCTCAGTCCATGACTTCTTGCAAAGTCAAGGAACTTAGTGCTATTCTGATTCATAGTCTCTGACCCATGGGGACCAACACACGTCTCATAACCATCCCTATCAGTTCCAGTCGATGCATTGAAATCCCCAAGACTAGAAGTGTATCTCGTCTGGGGCACTGATCAACCACAGACTTGAGCGTGGCGTAGAATGTGTCCTTCACGGTGAGGTCACTCGCCTCAGTCGGAGCATAGACAGAGACCAGGGAAATGACACCTAAAGATGACGAAACCTTAAATCTCATAATACGCTCGTTGACCGGTGTTACCTCAATTATCATTGGGGTCAGCTTATTGGACACAGCTACAGCAACTCCTTGAGTATGGTAACCATCAGAGCGACCAGACCAATAGTAGGTGAACCACCCACCATGATCTCGCCGCAATCCGGTCTCCGAACCTCAGAGAGTGCTGCAATACCGATGTCCAAACGCTTGAGCTCAGATGATAACAGAGACAGGTGATCATCCTCTCTTAGGATAGGACATTCCAGGCACCCACCCGAAGGGACCGCCTCAGGTTAACCCAAGGAGACCGCCGTCTGGTGGACGACACCTCAGCACCACTCCGACACACTCTCCGCAATCTGACCCAGGAGGGTTACCTCGTGGTTTCCCTCCTTTCATCAAAGATTGGGGTCCCGAAGGCTTTGCCCCAATCCCGTCATCCGGTGAGCTGCCCTGCGAAGGGAAGCTGCACAGGAGGTACTCCCACGGAGTGGGGTTTTCAGATTTTTGCGTTTGTGTGTTTTGCGGAATGAAGGGTTTTACAGTGGCCGGAGTGCAAATCCTGCCACCAACCTCCTAATAAAAAGTAACCCAACTGCAGAGGACGTCCGCAGACACAGTTGGGCACTAGATATGGATGGCCGTTGGCTCACAAGAGCTCCTCGCCCTTTGACAGGTTTTGTTTTTAATCCTGCTGGGTGTCCATATCCAAACACCCTCCTCACCAGAAGGCTGGTGGGGGAGACGGTTTAGTCGCCGACAACCCGACCATGGAGGTCGGTAGGGGGTAGGGAAGGAAAAAGTCTACAACTTTGTTGAAACCAGCTGGATGGTCCTCCTTTGTGCTTCCCTGCAAACCAGGTACATATGGGTAGCTGATCCATTAGGACTGTGGCACTCATATGGGACACACAACATTCCGTAAATAATGATAATAATAAATCCGCAAAATTTCACAAAATCTAGCGTGCAAATCAGCCGTAATTTGAATACCACACTAAAGCATGTGCCTCAAGATGGGAAGTATGCTAGTTGTAAGTGTGCAGATAACAAATCTGGATATCCTGAGCTGTTATTGAATGATATTACCTCATGGGATTTGTCAATAGTCCATTGTGTGATTTTCCCCCAAACGTCAATATCTCAGAATGGTAAAATGGTTAAATGCAAAATACATACACTAAGCTGCTCTTCTGGAACGGTTATCACATATTGAAAATATCATATAGTCCCTACAATAACTTAGTAGCCCTAAAGTTTGGTTTCCTCAGATGGTACCGATATATGCCTGGGCCCATGGACTATTATGAGAAACTGTAATTATGGATGACTCGATGAATGCTTCCCATTTTATCTCAGATTATCATTCTCAGTAAAATTGCCAACCGTTGACCTGCTCGGTATTCCCATCCCGGCACGGGATTAATGATGCTGTGAACCCAGGTTGAAATCCCCACATACACGAAATGCTGATTGTTCCATTGTCTCCTTATGTCCTTGTTGAAGCTAATTGTGTCTCGATGCCATTACATTTGCAAGGTCCTCCATGAGGCCTTCTTGTAATTTGAGGTGTTTTATTAAGACTGAATTCACTGCAGCCTTATATTGCTTGCCTGCATCTTGGTGATCTCGAGTTGTAACTTTGAGGCAATTTTCCCAGCAATTTTTTTTCCACTGCTTTCAACAAGCATCTCCATGAGCTTTCTTGACATGCTCTTAATAAAGCAAGCTTTTTATAAGCTAAAAAGCAACCACAAATTTTCTTGTCCACTGAATGTCTCAATAATAAGTTTGTACGGATTCCAGACCAGAGTTAGTTGCTATTGCCTTGGGATGTATAATCTAGACCAAAACTGCTGTTTTGCTATCTTCGTTTCAACATCAACCCATTTAGTGATTTGTTAACCATACATCATGAGTAAATTCGGTAGTTACCCTCTTGAATTCCGGTCACTGTGCCAATTCCACTCAATTTCATCTCCTGCGGTTTGGTCGTCAAACAATCCATCAAGTCCTGCTCAACCATCACATTGTCCACAACTGAATACACTTGATTGTTACCAAAATTGACACATCATAACTGCAAGTTTTGCGGTGAGTTTTGATTTTCCTGGAAATGGAAGTGGGGTGTTGGAGGGTAAGGGGTGGGGGGAGCATAGTGATGAATTGTTATAGCTTCTCACATTTACACATTTGCGCTCCAGATTTTCTTGCTCTGGCTGCATCTCAGAAGCCAAGCAAATCATAGGTCAGAAGATTTGAAGATGCCAAGACATAGTTGTCCTAAGTTATGTCCAGCTTCTTTCCATTGGAGCAGCAGGTTATGAGTTGAATCGCTTTACTATGTCAGTCTTTGTTTTTAACTCCTTCGTGTGAAGTCACAGATTGAGTGATGTGTTTCCCCAAACTTGAAGAGTTAATTATACAAGAAGACCACATTTTTATGGTTTAATTTTTTTTTAAATCCAATATCAGGTAATTTCCTTGTCAATTAAATGTGACATTTGAAAACAATCAGGATTAGACATTAAGCTGTGTTATCCATATTTATCATTCTAGCTTCATCTATTAAGCGGTATTCATATATTTAGACTTAGAGCCTTCTTTGCTGTTGGTTCATCGTATGGCTGGTAAGATAGCTTAGAGGTATTTGACCTGTCAAGCCAGGGTTCGAATGTGGACCCAGTTATAAATTGTCCACCTGATGGTTTCGTATGCCGGGCGACGCATCGATATGTGTGCCGTTGAGCTGGAGGACCTGTCTACAGGCCTGGATGTTGGTGCACATTAAATATCGCACAGTGTGTTTCATGAAGAGAAATTTTTTATGAAAATATCGCAATTGTGCCTTTTTCAAAAAAGCATGAAACTTGGAAAAGTTCTAAACTATGTCTTCATCAAGAATTTCAGATGTGGAGCCATCGCGAAGAAGCCCCATGTCGGCTGTGGAGGCCATTTTGGTGCTGCCATTAGCAAAAGTCATTTTGTATTTTCTCTTCCATCTTCACAACTCAACATGTTACAGGAACAAAAATGGTGTCTATCACAAAATAAATAATAACCATAACTTTCATGCCATGAGGTGCACAGGGCTGCTGAGGCAGGTTCATTTTGCTAAGGAGTACAATCCTGGACAGGTCACCACTCTGACACAGGATACTCAAATGGCTCATTACCCCAGTAAGCTGGTATTCATTTTGCTGACCTTGGAAGGATGACAGACTGAGTCAACCCACCTGGTGTTATTTTGATGGCAGAACAGGGGTTTAAACTCAGGACCCAAAGAACTTAAGCCAGCCACCTTAACCATTAAGCCCACTCTAGGCATTCTACCCCCAAAAATGGTGTTACATCTTCCTGATCATCATCAAAACTTGTCAGGTATGAGCAGTAAACGATGCATGCTATCACATTGTGGAATATGGACATAATACGCAATGCGTAATATCAATTTCATCACACTGTCAATGTAAATTCAAGGGTGATGTGCATACCATTGAGGTGCATTCAACTTAAAAAGGATGAAATGTACTTGTAATAGTACACTAGACTGCTGTAATGACTGGCAATGGCAATATTGACTCTTTTGAGTCAAGATTGCTATTGAGAGTTACACTGCAAGAAGGACTCTGGTAGCTTCATCAGAGGCTTACCATGTGTCATGTGCTTTCTTTTTACCCCTGGAGGTGAATGACGACACAGTGTCACAGCCTGTATAGGTGTGGAACATTTGAAGGGCCTTTGACTTCTCTTGAGCCAGAAATGTGGCAATCTCATGTGCATGGATGTATCTTAAGTGCTGTCCCGAACGCCACCCACAGCTCCTTGATATTAATTCTGAGGGTGGCAGCAACAGAACTACATCAGTTTCTACCGTCCATAGTTACAGTACTTTCTCAAAACCTTGGCTTACAGTATGAGCTGTGTGCAGAAGCATTTTGGTATCCGCTACTTCATGATTGCAAGGATAAACTGACTTGTACCTTGTCGATGGCTACACAAAACAATGGGTCCATGTGTGGCAACTACCAGCTTTTCTGTTGCAATCTGTGCACCATGCCTTGCCAGAAAAGCAAAAAGCTCTGACTTACATCATCAACTCGAAGAAACTGCTGCCATTTTGTTGGTAGGCAATTTGACCCTTCTAGCCTCTTTTTCCATGTTTCCTTCTCGTCTGTGAGTTCAAATTTTTCTCGAAATAACAATCCCATGCTCTGTACACTCAATGAGCCCTTTTTTATTTGACCCTGGATGTATACGGTATGAAGAACTTCATTGCATAGTCATCAGCAGGTTTCACCAGCAGGTTTCACCATGTTAACACCTGCAGCTCCATCAAGGATGATGACATCGTTCTCTGAAATATCACTACAGATATCATCACAAGTTTTGAGACTGTTCAAGATGTCAGACTTTTTACTGAGACGTAGACTGCCATGAAGAGGTATTGACAGGTAGGCCTAGATCTCCGTCCATCCATTGGGACCATACTCTGTGCAGAGCATTGGTGCTGCCTAAGCAGTCTCCTTGGCTATT
>CM068960.1:81115656-81159857 GCA_035128595.1 Eptatretus atami | reverse complement strand
TCCTGGACAGGTCGCCACTCCGACACAGGATACCAGAAAGCTGGCACTCATTTTGCCGACCTCGGAAGGGTCACAGGCAGAGTCAACCCCAACCTGGTATTAATTCAACAGCCTAGTTCTCATGCTTGAAAATGTCATGAAGATTGCCAATGCGAATTTTACAGGCGATGTACAGCCTTGACAACAAAGCACAGTCATTCCTTAAAGATGTGACTTGCAGCTTAGTCTTGGACTGTTTTCTGCGAGGGGGACGACTGAAGAGAGGGGAAGTATTCTTCCTGATTGGATCAGAAATGGGTTTCTTGCTGAGCAGCTGCTTCGGTCATGAAGGCGATATACTGTTCCTGTCCATTCCTCTCGGCCTTTCGAACCCTATCGACCACAGCTTGGTCAGCAATTTATTTTGAATCTAGATTTTTTTTGTGTGTGTGATTGCATCATGTCTTTTTGCGAAAATGTTGAAGAAAATGTTTTTCGCTAACGGCGACACCAAAATGACCACCACGGTTTACACGGGGCATTTCCGCGATGGCCCCACATCTCTATAAATTTGTCATTAGTGCAATATCTATAAGTGCTCAAACATTTATGAAAAGTCACAATTTATGCACAAATCGACTATACTAATCATCTTCCTGCTCTGAGTTACAATGGTGTCCAAATCTTATAGACAATAATTGCATGGGACGCCAACAGGACCTTCAAAAAAAGGAGTGCATAACTTTAAGGCTCGATGATTGGTATGTATATATGGATTTATTTATATCACGGGTTACTCCCTGCCCACATATGCCTGCCAGCATGTTCATCTGAATCTCAGAATCTATGTTTATCGTAAATTGTGCAGCACTGTCGTAGATTGGTTTGCAATTTTTTTTTTTATCTCTGGACTCCAGGCAAGCTGTGGTTTCCCAGCACAGGGCAAATTTGGCATCCTGATAGAAAAGGTTTGATAAAAAATAAAGTATACCTAAAACACAGAACTTGCAAAAGTGGAAATGAATAACTTCAAAATTTGCATTTCAGAAGTATCTGTTTTCAGGTTGATATTTTTTTTATCAGAGGATATCAATTTATTAGGTGCAGTGTGTTGGTGTAATGGTTAGAGCGTTTGCTCTGAGTCTGGGAGGTTGGCCGTTTGAACCCGACCCCGACCGAGTCATTCCAAAGACTTTAAAACGTACGTGCTACTTCCTTGACTTAACTCGCAGCATTTAAAGAGGATAGAGCATAGACAAACAACCAGAGATTGGAAACCATTGCACAGACTTGATGGGCGTAATGGCCTCTTCCTGCGTTGAAATTAATTTGTGGGGGGAACTCATTATTATGTACAATGTGGCAAAATTTTGGTGCCCCCTCCACATTCCTTCTGTATATCTGGCCTCCTCAATCTCCACTCCAAATTATTTCCTTTCTTTACCCACAATTATATTCATTTTTTTCTACCTCCCTTCTCACTCCTATCCTCCCTGCTCCCCTCCTTTTCTTCGACCCACCTTTTCTATATTTACGTAAAATAAATATATTCCCCCGATATGTTCTCTGATTTGTGAATGAGATATAGTGGGGTAAAGCGTGCACCTTTGTTATGGTGTCCGCCGCGGCCAGCAATGTATTTATTTTGTGGACCTGCCGAGCATTTGTCTGGGAATGTGTGCCTGCTTGGCTTTCGCAGTTGAGTGAGGAAAATCAAGATGGAATGTTGTTTGTCCAGGTTTGTGTAGCCTGAAGTGTAGATCGGATCAATAATTGTTTTTCAGACTTTTTCTGGCTGTGTTGCTCTTAACAAATTGTCTTGGCCTCTGGGATTTGGTTTTTGTTTATTGCCCCCTCCCCATCATTGTTATACCTGATCTCGTAATACTTTAAAAAGCGTGACCTCAAAATATAAAAAGAGCAAAACAAAAGGCTTCTTTATTTGAATCTCACAGGCAGTACAAAGACAATGAAGTGAGCCTAAATTTTTTTTCTGCAAATGTCAGTTTTGTTGAAATTAAAGGGCGACTGGGGAGGCTGCTCCTTCATTTTGATGCTTGTAGTTTGTGCAGCTTTGGGTGTGTCGTGGCGAGTCGGATCGAAGACAAGACAAGCCTTAACCAGAAGAATATCCTACACTCCTTCAAAACATTTCCGGTTATGCTTTATACCTGAGCATTCTCAGCATGGGCCTGTTTGATCGACATTTTTCAGTTTTCGCCCTGAAACCTGCACCATAAGACGATTCCTTGGCGGGAACCTTCAGTGGTTTGATTTTTGAATAGGTTCAATTTCTCTTTTCATTTAGAATGTAAAAGCGGGAATAAAAATGGGATCAGCCTTTGATGGGAAGGTTGTGGGACCTTGGCTGGAAACTACGTGCAAAAGGACAAACGTCTGTGTTGAGTGTTGCTTCCTGGTCAAGGAGAAAGCTTTTCAATCCCCTTCCCCTGCCCTCAATAAAATGTAGTATCTAGAGCTTTGTTTCAAGCAACTCCAAGTTGGATCAACCAGATTCCTGCCTACATTGCAAGGGTGCCTTTGCTTTTATCTGTTAAAGACATATGTATGTGTATGCGTATGCGTATCAGACGCACTTTCTGACTGTTATGGTGAGCATCGCCACGGATTATGTCTCGCACGGTAAAACCGCATAATCCGCACAGAGCAGCCATCCGTCTGCCACCCAGACAATTGTTCCTGCTAATCCAAACCATTCAACCAGAAGGCACGTGATGTCACCCCCGGGAAAATCAAAACATGAGGAGTGTGACGAGCACTCCACTGATCCCCATTGGACACAGTCCACACCAAAGCGTCTGGGTGGCTGGGTGGCAGATGGATGGTTGTTCTGTGTGGATTATGCGGTGTTACCGTGTGAGACATAATCCGCGGTGATGCTCACCATAACAGTCAGGAGGTGCGTCTGATATATAAACGACGAATGTGGTCATCATTGGTTAGATATTTATCAGTCTACCATTCTGATGAGGGCAAACAGACACAGACACAGACACACTTTTTTTTAAAAGCCCTGAAAGCTGTATTGGTGGTTCAGGTTGATATTTAACTGATGATGACAATATAATCTTTGTCTCTTTGACAGAGTCGCTGGGCTGAAGTCTCTGTGTTGGAGGCAATGCTTTGGTGTGGACAGTGTCCAATGGGGATCAGTGGAGTGCTTGTCACACTTCTCATGTTTTGATATGTATATATTATATATGTATATATATATATCATGTTACTTAGAAAGGCAGTTTGTTTCACTGTTGCCCCAGTGTCTATTACATCACCCTATCTGACAAATTACATTAGTTATTTGTGCCTGTTGTTTGTGTCCTTTATAACATCCTTAAAAACAGAAAGTTTCCTGTTTTGTAATGATTTTCAATTTTGCTGACTGTCAGGCAGGCAGACAGAGTAAAATATTGTTTCACTCCTCTCTGTGCACATGCACACCTTACTCAGAAACGCAATCCAAAGTTGTTGTACACTGGCTGCTCCTTCCCAATTCCATATCCAGGTGAGGCATGACGTCATCGTCGGGTGCCAAAGGAAGGGAGTACTCAGTTTTCACTCCATTTGTTTGTTAATTGCCGGAATCCTTCGGATTTCGGCAATTATGTTGGTCGGTTGTATGTGTCATTCTGTGTGTCTGTCTGTCTGTCTGTTTTTTTTGTGTGTGTTTGTTTACCTGTAGCAGCCACACCGTTTCAGTGATCATGACCAAACTGGGTACAGACGTCGGCCATGGTCCAACTTAGACACTTGTCGTTTTTGGTGAATCTAGGTCAAAGGTCAAGGTCAAGGTCACCGAAAAACCGAAATTCTTATTTTCGCAATAACGTCCGCTAAAATGTCGTATCGACTTCCAACCAAATCCAAAACGTGCATCTTCCAATTCTGCATCGAACCATATGTCTCATTGGATGTCACACCAACACCCTTCTTAGCGGTCGGGGGTCGAATGTCAGGGGGGTCGGGTCAAAACTTTCAAATTGCGATAAAAACGCCATTTCAAGTCCGATTGACTTCCAAGTTATGATCATGACCAAACTAAGTGCTATAACTCATTAAACAGTTGCACTATCGACTTATAAGAACCAAATTGATTTCCAGGTTTTTGTTTTTTTCAGAAATCATGGAGATATGACAAAGTTATTCCGGAAATTCCTTGCTCAACGAGCAATTTCGTTTGTTTGTTTGTTTGTCCGGGTGATATCTCAGCCATCCTTTGAGCTCAGAAGCTGAAATTTGGGGACAAAAGGGAAGATGTTCTTTTGCAAAAAATGCTGCTTTTTATTGTTTGATTAATCAATTAATTGATTACTTACTTAATTATTATCGATTTATTAATTACTTATTTATTTTGTCTCATCCTGGAAATATCTCGTGAACATTTTGAGCGAGGAAGCTGATATTCGGACATGACAGTGACCAAGTGATTTGGCTATAAAATGTATTTTTGATTTATTGATTAATTAATTAACCCATTCATTATTCATTTTTCGATTAATTACTTAATTTTCAAAAAGTTACAGATTCAGATGAAGCAGTGGTGGTTTAGATATGATATTCGGCAAGAATCAATCATTTTGTGATTAATATTTACTTATTTTAATTATGCAATGAATCAATTATTGTGCACCGCTCCCTCCCAATTCTAACTTTATGTGCTGCAAAGTGGCATCATTGGGTGCCGAAGGCTCCTCAGAGATGTCGCACACTGGAGGATTTGTTACCTCCACCCCCGAAGGTGAAGGATGTTATGTTTTCACGTCTTTCTGTTTGTTTGTTTGTTTGTTTGTGTGCAGGATATCTCAAAAAGTTGTGGACGGATCCTGATGAAATTTTGTGTACAGGTTCGCTGTGTGACAAGGACGAACTAATTAGATTTTGGTGAAGATCTGGATCCGGATCCGACTACTATAATTTTTTAAGTGATTCTTTACCATTGAGAGATAGTGCTAAATTTGTGGATTCGGATGAAACTTGGTGGACATGTTCTGTGTGTGGCAAGGACGAATTGATTCACTTTTTGTGAAGATCTGAATCCGAATATGAATGCGATAATGATTTAATTTTCAAAGTGATTCTTCACCATTGAGAGATAGGGCCAAAAACGATATATCGCACGATATTTCAAAAATGTATTGGGCCAGATATGTTCTTGTGGATCAGGCATTGCATGGCGGAGGTATGCGCTCGACCAAGTGCCCTTCTAGTTATTTACTTATTTGGCATGAGGGCAGTGTACTTTGAAAGTACCACTACTTGTTTTTATACTTTTTTGAATCTTCCATTGAAATAACATGAAACTTATACATAATAATCTTTGTAATATGTAGTGTAAAGTAACACAAAAATGAAACTCTTGATTTCAGAAGACGGTTCACAAAACATCTTCTAAATGGCTACCCTGCTGCATCAGGCACAAATGGATGCTCCTGGTGAAGGTGTCGATAACTCGGCTGCATTCCCGAACCGGACTCCCCTCCTGAACCAACATCAAAGCCTCCTCATTGGATTCCCCTCCTGAACCGGAATAGCTTTGATGTTGGTGGCAATTGCATTTTTGAGGTCGGCAATAGTCTGAGGTCTACTCGAGTACACTCTATCCTTCAGGTAACCCCAAAGATAGCAGTCAGGTTGGTTGAGGTTCAGAAATGGGGCACCCATTCAACATGTGTCATCGTAGAGACTATTCAATCACTGAATTTCTGTTGTAGCCACTGTCTCAATCTGTTGGAAGTGTGAGGTGTGGCCCCATCTTGCGGAAACCATTGCACAGCCCTGTCGATGTAGTACTTCCCCACTAATACAATCCAGAACTTCTGCATACCTTTCCAGTAGCATTCAATGGTTATGGTTACCGATTTCTCTTTTTCATCTTGAAACCAGAAAGGCCCAATGTTGCCAGATTTACTTGTGGCAACCCATGCAGTGCATTTCTGGCTGTGCAACAACCTTTCAAGAACTTCAACAGGAGACATAGAACCCCAAAACACGTTGTTTTCTTTTTTAGAGTTAACATGACCACTTAAAAAAGAAAATTGGGCTTGTCAGAAAACCACGCATTACTCAGAAAATTTGAATCCGTTGACATTTTTTCCTCAAACTATTCACACATCGTCACACAAAGTCGTTTATCAATATCTGTTAGGTTGTGCTTCACTTGTATGCAATACGGGTTCATTTTTAGTTCCTGTTTCAGAATTCTTTGTGTACTTGAAAAAGATAACTTCAATTCCTGAGATCGATGATGCAGCGATTTCCTGGGGCTCATCAAAGCTGCTTCATGGACCGTTTCAATGTTTTCTCGTAATATTGCAGTCCTCGGACAACCAGACTTTGAGCAAATAAGAGCACTGACCCTTGGGACTTTTTCCTCTTCATCAATCGGAAAATAGCAGATTTGTCTGGGGATAATCTTGTCTCGAACTTCTTTCTGAATTGTGTTTGAGTCTGTTTAAATGACTTTGTAGCAAAGTACGACTCCACAATAAAGATCCTTTGTTCAATTGTCCATGTCATCTTCAAAATTAATGGTATGCTCTGATGTTTGCAGTTTTTCCTCCAAACGATACTTCATACAAAGCTGCAATAGAAAAAAAAATTGTACTCAAAAATATAAGAAATTCACGTAACTTTGATAGGGTTGTGTTTTTCCTGAAACACTGTATGCATGTATATATATATATATATATGTGTGTGTGTATTGTCAAAGACCTCACCAGTTTAGAACAGACCGAAGTTTGATTTTTGGGCTGTGAGGCAACCACTCAGATGTACTGCCAGAGAAAATTTTAACAGCAAAAACAAATTCATCAAAGCATAAGCCCAAATACACCCACCCAACAAGTATTGCAAGACACCTGGTGGACCAGTTTCGTTCTTCGCTGAAATTTAATACGTGAGCTTTTAAATGTAAATTTTGGTTAATTACCCCACACATGTGAAGCGAAAAGCAGGGTTAAGCAATTGGTTCGTGTCCCTCCGTTTGTCTGTCCATCTGTCTACAAACGTCAATTTATGATCGAATGTTATAAAACTTCATTTATATTGGATTTTATATTTTAAACACTAATTGCAACATGAATCAGAAGACAAACCTGCCGTTTAACACTGTCTCTGAATTCGTCCCGGTTGCACGTGTACAGAGAAGAGTGAGATAATGTTTTTCCTCTGCCTGCCTGGGAGTGAAACAAAATTGAAAATCATTCCAAACAGGAAACATACTGTTTGTAAGGATGTCACAAAGGACACAAACGACATGCACGAATGATTAATGTAGTGTCTGAGATCGGGTGATGTAATCAACACTGCGTCAACGGTGGTACATTCTGGAATTAATTTATTAATACGAGTTTTTAAATCTTTATTTTATATAAATTGAATTATATACTTGAACACTGTAGCACACAAATTGCCTTCTTAACACTTCCGAGAACCTCCAGTTTTGCACTACTTGGACATGTTATACAGGGTGTTGTTATAAGGGTGGTGTAAAGGACTGCTTCAATAGCGCTAAACTTCCAGATATTTTTAAGCGATCTTTAATATCATTATTCTATTAAAATTGAAGTATGTATATACTTGAACACTACATGGGGTATCGTGTTCTATGGACTCTCTAGTTAACCTCCGCCATCGAAGATGGACGGAGGTTACTGTTTTCACCCCTGTCTGTTTGTTTGTTTGTTTGTTTGTGAACAGTATTACGGAAAAACTCCTGGACGGATTTCGACGAAACTTGGTGGGGGATTAGTATGGTCCAAGGATCATGCCATTAGATTTTGGACTTGGTCCATTTCCAAGCCAAATGTCCAAATGGCGGCCATTTTGAAAAAATATTTGAATTTTTGTTTTTGCATTTCTACATGTTTTAAGTGATTTCCAACCAAAAAATAAATAAATTTGTTAGAGAAAAAAAAAAATTTGCAACTTTTTTTCAAAAAATTTCGATTTTATTTGAAAAATATTTGAATTTTTTTTTTGCATTTCTACATGTTTTAAGTGATTTGCCAACCCCCCAAAAAAATTTGTTAGAGAAAAAAAAAATTAGAAATTTTGCAACTTTTTTTTCAAAAAAATTTCGATTTTATTTTTTGGCATTTCTACATGCGCTCAATCTAGTTTAGTTTATTCAATCGTGGTTCAGTAGAGTCTGATCCGTTTTGACCTACAATGAATGGGATATCAGTTCACTTAAGTGACCCAGCAGTATTGGCGGCGGAGGTTTTGCACTCTACCGAGTGCTCCCCCTCTAGTTAGTGGTTGTAATTGGATGGACTGGCCTTCATGGGTGAGTGACAAGAATGGCATTGAGTTATGCATGTGTGTATATGTATGTATGCATACATACCAACGTGCATACATACATATGCACATGCACACTAGATGTAATGATAATATGTTGTCACATGGAAGGGGGTGAGGATCCATTAATTGATTGTGTTAAGAATAGTATGGACAGTGATCGAGTAGAGTAACTCTTGCATTATATTTTTGTCTGAGTTAAGTCGAATTGTCAAACGTGCACTGAAAATTCAATGAGCATCCATCATAGAGCAGAAGAAGGTAAGATTGTTGTGTAAAACCTCCTGGAACAGGTGAGGCCGGGTGGAGGACTTGCACACAAAAGCACATGAGAAAGTGCTATGAGCTTTTCATCGGAACCATCACAAACTGTTTGGCTGGCGGACTGTGGTGGTAACGTCAACTGTGGAGCTCGAGAGAGGAGTGGGATGACCAAAAATGCAGCGATCTGTGTTAAACAAAAAAAATCAATGAGAGGGACCCAATGTGCATGAGGGTGGTTCCAGAGGTGGAATGGACTGTGTCCGTGCACGTGCACAGCAGTTTAACCTTGAACCTGGAGGAGAAGAGATCCTTCCCTCTGCTTGGCCCCCATCTTCTCGTCTGCTGGTCTTCTCATCGCTATTCATCATCTCCTCTTTGCCAAGAGCTGTACTTCGCCAGCCACATAAGCCTGTTCAACCATCGTCGTTCTGCAGCCACAACCAGCTCGTGCCAGCTTCAAGTCCTCACCTGTTATGTGTCTGTGTGGCACTTAGCCTCGTCAAGTTAGTGGGTTCGATTTGTATTTATTAGCGAGCTTAGTATTGTCACAAATAAACAATTTGGCAGGATGTCAGCCTGATGTTCCCATAACAACTGAAATCTGTATCGCCAGCTCTGCTTTCATTTATTCGTGATCATAAAGGCATAAATATCAGTCTTCAAAGGCCTGACTGCCACACAGATGCCGTCCTAGTCTGGATGTGATGTGTCAGCATAATTTACATGCATGATGTCGGTGTCATGTCACATCTATGGTCAGTGTGCGCCTTTCGTTTCCTCTATTAGTCCTGACTACAAACCTCCAAACTGGTGATCAGCAGGGCAGAGACAATTTGTTCATGTGGAAGATGACACTTGTTGCTAACAGGTCATTTAGCAATGCTGTGATGGGTCTCGATCTGTGCCCTGCTGCCTCGTAAAGTTAGGGGTTTGATTTGTATATACTGCATGTACATAAAATTCTAGCAGGGCTGCCCAGCATTGCCGAGCAATGCCGGGTCCCTCCTCCCACCTTTTCCCCTCCCTCATCGCACCCTTTCCCCTCCCTCCTATCCCCCCCCACCCATCCCTCATCCTCCCACCCCTCCTCCTGCCTCCACCCACCCCAGTCCCTCTGGATTCTCACCCCACCAGTTCTGCCTTCTCCCACCCCTTCCTCTCCCTCCTCCTACTTCGACTCTCCCCCTCCCTCCTCCACCTGTCCCCTCCCTCATCCTCCTACTTCCACTCTTCTCCTCTCTCCTCCACCTGTCCCCTCCCTCCTCCCACAGAGGAATTTTTGCATGGTTTTTAACCACGTTTGGGAAAAATTAACAATTTAAATATAACCGGCTTTTGATTCCTACCGATCTCTAACTTGCGTCGTCGCCTCTAATTTGCCATGTGTTGCGTCAAAATCTGCCCTCTGAGGGACTAATTCATCAATATGGCCGAAAGAAGTAATGGTATGGATGTTTATCCTCGTCAACATGTAATGAATCTGGGGTGTGTTCAGTTACCCAGTTTCTTGTAGAGTGCTCACCAAGTGGCTTAACCACTCAAGCAAGCGCTCCATTCACATTCAAAGGAACGGCTGGCTTAGCAAGTGCGAGCTAGCTACTTGGTAACTGAACACATCTCTGGACATCTCAACAGCATACAGTACATACAAAACGCCAATAAAGGACATTTTTTTTTAAATTAAAGACTTCAAATTACTTGTGTAATTTTACCCTGTGTACCCCACCCCATCCCTTTCCCTTCCACAGATCTCCTCGCATCTCTGTTCCCCATTGTTTTTTCCTTCCCTCTCCCACCCCTCTTGTCTCCTGCTGCCCTTGTTGTACGTTCTGTGTGTTAGCTCTTATATGAACCTCGACAGTGTATACAAAAAAATTAAATTAATTAATCATGAAAATGTATCTTATTCAGTTTTCAAGGCATTGTTTTCGTTTTCGAAATGTACATGAACTCAGAGGTGATGTTGAGTGTACGAAAGTGGACGTGTACATTTCATACAACTTTATAGTACGCGTGTGCATAACTTCTTTAAAGTGTACACGTATATCATAAATATCTCTCGGGCATTTCCCCGGTGGCCTCGCGACTATTTCATTATGGACCACGACCGTGTGTTTCACGACCAAGCCGAGTTTAATGTTTATTTACTTCACATGATATTCCACGTCCATCAGTTTGTTGATAAGCCTTGAAAAGTCGGGCAAAAACCAAAATTAAAAAAAATGAAATATCACTATTTTCTTTCCTCTTCATTATGATAATTAACGCACCATCATTGGGTAGTGTATATTAGACCGCGACCGCAATCACTGCGAACAAAACATGCATTACATCATTTGAGTTGTAATCAAAATGTACATTTGTTTCCTCAAAACGGTATCTTCATTTAATGATAGAAGACGGAACATTGTTCAATGTTGTCTTCAAATGTTCACCGGAGGCCTATATGAACCATCAGAGCGGAGTGAAAAAAGTTGGTGTCAATTTCTGGGTGGCTGGAGGGAAAGGCATGGCCTCGCTAATGGGTGATGCTTGTGACCTACAGACACTAACTCAGCTTTAGATATACAAGATATATCAGCAAGTCGGTTGGACTTCCGATGTAGGGATGGCACTGGCACTCAATATGTTTAATAAGACACATCCTCAAAATAATCCCCCAAGATACAAACTTATAAACCTATAACGTCTTCTGCGGAGGATGTCACATCCAACAACACCCATGTGAAGCTTTAGTGTGGAAGAAAAGACATCTGAGACATTCGAGTCCAGTATTTATTAAACCGCAACTGTTCAACCTCTAAAAAAAAAAAAAACCCTGATGAGAAACCCCATCGTGGAAAAACTCTAAGAAACCAAAGCTCAAGCATATTCACATATTATAAAACAAATGGCAAAATAGAGCAACGGAAGGGACAAACAAATTACAATATGGTATAGGGGAAGAGAAGTATGTTGCCCATGTAAAAAATAAAAGTCACAGCAAAGAGAAATTTTCAACAAGAAAAATGTCCTCCATAAATATCGTGATGGGAAGTGCACATGACGCCCAGGGCAAGTTGTACGTGGCAGTCAGGGTATTGTTGCAGTAGGTGTCGACCCCTTGGTCAGTGGGAGGGACGGCTCTAGTGCTGTGTCAAGAAAAACTGGTTTCAAGTGATCTTTGGAGCCCATATCACGACCACCGTTCATATTGAGTATGAAGGTATTATCGGAGTATTGTAGAACTTTGTAAGGTCCATCATAAGGTTGCTGCAAGGGTTTCTGGACAGCGTCACACCGTACGAATACGTGGGTGCACACAGAAATTCCTTTGGAATAAAAACCAAGCATGACGAAGGCGTACATGTCAGTGTCAATGGAAGCCCTGCATGGTCATGGTTTTATTCAACCAAACATAAACATTCAAACATAGGGAAAACAGAAATGGCTGCAAAATATTACATTATCATATGATTAAATTGCGTACTAACTAACATGCAGAAAAATGGGCATTATAACAAGGGACAGACAAATTCACAAACTGGTTTGATCACTGCAATCGAAAAAGGTTAAAGTGCTAAACCTGGTGCTGTGACATTATACGCGTGACATGTAAACAATTAGAGAAGGATGTGCACTCGAATGACCTGTCACCTGTACAAAATGAGAAAGGTACATGACAAGAAATGCAAACAACTTGCATTGTAAAGTAACATGACGACAAGGCAGGATAGACACTATGGGAGGGTGAATTCAGCAGAAAGCAAGAAAAAGGTGTCATAGCACATCACGAGGGGGGAACAGAGAGATAAGGTAAACAAGAGAAAGGGGGAAACCAGTGTGAATGGGATTAAAGAAGAGAAGAAGGAAAACTCAGCCAGGGAGCCGGGCTATATAAGGTTCAAATAAATAGAGAGCTAAAACGTGTGAGCTACCTGAAACCAAAAGGTAAGGCCGGGTGAGTGCAAAATTAACATAAAACATAAAAAGAGGACAGCAGCTACAGTACAATATATCAAAGATCAATTGGAATCGTAATCAAAATCGGCACTATGGTATTAAAAAGATAAACATATAATTACTTTCTACTTTTAAAAGATTACGAGATGACATTAAAAATAAAAAGGGGGGTGGAATGTACATTATTCATTAAGAATCTTAACAAAGCCTGTTAAGGCACTGTTTTTGTACCTTTGGGTTTTACACGTAACTTGTGAGAGCTGAGATGAATTTCTGATAGAATATTGTGTTCTATCCTGCCTGAGGTCTGGAAGCTAATGTCTAAACTCTAAACTCATTAGATGTTGGCAAATGGCGTGCGGATATCAAACCTGCGTTGTTTCAAGGTTGGAATATCACAAAACTGAAGGGCCTGGTCATGATCACTGTATAAATTGTCGTAGAATGGTTCGGAGAGCCCTTTTCTGAACCTGTTCCAATTTGTTACTTCAACTGATTGTAAGACCAGCATTCCAAACTGAAACAGCATCCTCTAAAAGTGATCGAACATATCCTTTATAAATGGTAAGCAAAACTTCCATGGCTACGTTAAACTTTTTGAGCATCTTCAACATAAACAACTTTCCATTTGCCCTGGTGGTGACAATATTGCAAATGTGAAGGTTCCACTTCATAGGTGCCTTCGTTATGATGTCATAATTGCATATGTAGAACGCCACATCCGATCAGTATGAAAATTTTTGATGGTCATCTATGGATAAAATGGTCCACAGGAAAAAAATTTGATGCCATTATCGGTCACATGATTCGGCAGCCATATTGTTTTTTAAAAAAAAAACCTTCAAAAATCTTCTTCTCTGAAATGGCTGAACGGATCGAGGAGAAACTTTACACATATTACCGCCTGTCCATGAGGAACAAAAGGTTCGCACATATGATGTCATAGGTCACATGGTTTGGCAACCATGTTGGATTTACCATAAAACCTATAAAAATACACCACTCAAAAGAAATCCTGGCGAGGGTCTGCAATCTCTGATTGCTGTTTTTCTTGTTTAGTGAGGACGAAAGAATTGATGGTTGTATGCATTGTATGATAGAAATAATCACATTTAGCTTGGGCTTCAGGTTTCTCCTTAACCTCCGACCAGTCATGCCGAGTCATCCATCGGCCAAATTCTTTAAGTGTCGAGTGCTTAATGGGTCTTATTTGTCGTGTGATTACTTTGTTGGCTGGGCTGTTTTAGGACGTGGCTTCCAAATAACTGTATTGTAATCACTGTTATTAATTGGAGGGTATAATCTTGGGTTCATTGCAGTAAGACTTCAAGTTAGTAAGAATTCTGTCTAACACTGCTCCCTGGAGAGTTGGTTTCTTCACAACTTTGACCAGGTTACCTGATGTTAGCTGGGAGATATGACACGATGATTCAGATCTCCAGCAATAACAATGCCAGCATCAGAGTTTGAAGTAGTGATTTCATCAATTGTCTGCTGTAAGAGGTCAACAAGTGGATCCACATGTTGATTCCCTGGTGGCGAATAAATGGCCGCAGAGAACAATTTGGAAATTGATCGTGGTAGTCGTTTTGGGCGCGATTTTATCCATTCAAATTCTAGGTTGTCAGGGACCAACACTTTCACTTCTGCATGGAGTTTATTGCGGGCATAAAGGGCAACGGCTCCATGAGGTCTCTCCTTTCTAGGATGTGAGAATAATGTGTATCCTTGAACTTGATAATGCTCCACCGGAGTGGTTGGATTGAACCACAATTCTGATTACTGCTGCTATGTCTATTTAGTCCTGGATTACATTGTTTTGTTCTCCTCCTCCTCCTCTTCCCTTTATAAGGGGTGAGGTCCAACGGCACCAAGCTTCTACCCTGCCTCGGCCACGATACGCCTTCACTTCCCACTGTCCTCAGCCAACTCTCTCCACTCTCCAACCACCCCAACCTTATGGATATCTCTCCTCAGACAATCCTCCCATCTCAACCATCGGCTACCTCTTTTGTTGTTTTTTTTTTATCTTCTGTGGTCTACCTAAGCTCAACTTGGAGTGTCATAGCAAAAGGGTTGAATACTTATTGACTCAAAACATTCAGCTTTCCATTTTTAATTAATTTGTAAAAAATTCTAAAAAAAATTTTTCACTTTGACATTATGGGTATTTTGTGTCAATCAGTAATAAAAATTTTTTTTTAATTTAATTAATTTTAATTCAGGCTGTAACACAAAAAAATGTGGCAAAAGTCAAGGGTGTGAATAGTTTTTGAAGACACTGTACATATACATATATATATATAACATACATGCGAGCAGGTATGCTTACACACATTGTGTAAGCATACGAACTGTGCTTCCCCATTGTCTTGGGTCGCTCACCTGCATTTGTTTGTTTTTTTCATTTATTTATATTTTCATTTACGGATGCTTTCCGACGGTTCTGTGATTTTTTACTTTCCTGTTGTCCGAGCCTCGATGTCCATCGGCACGCAAAATTTCAACTTTCTACATCACCCGGAAGGTGCCGATCCTTAATATCAGTCAGTGAGTCAATGAGAGAATCAGTCAGTCAATCAGTCAGTGGTTCGAAAGAGCTTTATGTAATGTATATATATATATATATTATAATATGTATCTATATAAACTCATCAATCACTCCTCAGTCCACAAACATTAACGTTCTCAAACCATGAGTGTGAGATTTTTTGTGAGTTATAGGGATTTTTAAACTGGCTGTAAAATCACTGCTCCGTTCCCTGTAAAACCCATTGTAGAGTTTTCTTTAAAAAAATCAATTAACATTCCTTCTGCCAGCTCACAGGCTTCTGACCATGCCGAGTCTGCCACGTACCCAGTCAAAAAATCTTTTTTTCTTTTCATCGGCTGTATGTTTTGATTCCTATCCTCCTCCTTCTGCTCCTCTCTTTTTCATCTTGCATCCTTTGCCTTATAGCACATTCCCTCCTATCTTTGCTTTCCTTTTGTAAACCAAGAATATAAAATACAGAAATCGATAGAAACCCGTTTTTTTTTGTCACCCAGTTTCTCTTTCATTTATCATTTTCCTTCAGATTGCTTCCCTCTGTACCATTTCTTTGTTTCCTGTATTTTTCTGCCTTGCTGCTCATTCATTCAGCTTTCTTCTGAATTACATCTGTTAAATCATTTGTGGACTCGTGGCTTTGAGACATTTCCGAGAGTCATGGTTTCTTATTCACATTCTTTTTTTGGTTTTTATTTTGCTTCCTGTTGTTTTCATTACACCAGGATCACTGATTTCCCATTGTCTTTCTTTCTTTGGAAACCGAGTGTCCTGTTTTTAATTCTGGATTTTATTTGTCATTCTTCGTTTGCACCCTAAATAATCGCAGGTCTAATGTGCTGTGTTCACCTATCCAATTATTCTTATTATTTTTATCAGTATTATTATTTGAATTATTTATTTGTTTGTTTGGTTATTACTCCCATTACTCAACTGCTGTTTCTTATCTGTCAAATTCAGGAACTCCTGGAAAAGAGAAAAAGTGCAAGAAACTGTGAGGAGAACAACTGTGAGGCTATAATAAAGAGTGACCAGTTACGAGAAGGAGAGTCATGGAAAGCCAATGTGTAAACAAGGATGACGTCGAGGATTTACGAGAAGCCTTCAATCAAGTCGGTGAGATATTGTCGTCTGTCATGTGATTATCATTATCATTATATTTCTCACAATGATGAAGAAGAATCAATTTTTCCTCATAGGTATCTATAAAAAAATTGTTGATAATCTGAAACTTCGTGATGTACTACTACTACTACTACAAATATTACTGGGATTCTGCTTGCAGCGATCCGGGGTGGTTCTGCCGGGACACCACCTGTCCCTATGGAACCTTGAGCAGGACATTAGTTCTGTTGCAAACTCTTGGGGCAGGCTGCCAGGTGGGGTTTTGTGCATCTTTAGGGGTCCTTTGTACCTTATGGGTTTAGTTTCCTGACTCTGCAGTGCCTGCTAGAGGGTACCATTGTAGTCAGTGTTACAACAAGCTTTCCAACATAAAGTTAGTGGCCCGAACCTGGGTGTAGCACCCTGGGAGGTTGCCTCATCATTTGGCACATGTTCTAGGGTCCCCTTCTCACCCAGTTCGTGACTGAAGCAACACCAAGCACGGGATTCCGA
Source organism: Eptatretus atami (assembly GCA_035128595.1). Lineage (NCBI taxonomy): Eukaryota > Metazoa > Chordata > Myxini > Myxiniformes > Myxinidae > Eptatretus > Eptatretus atami. The sequence goes on along the minus strand of CM068960.1, from coordinate 81,143,188 downwards.
GAGACCTCTAATGTGCTGTGCCTTCCGAGGCCACTAGTTTGCGATGTTGGCGCCATCTGGAATGCTCCTTGTTTGTCTGCAAAGTCCCCTTAAGCCCCCCCACCGTCCCTCTTTTATTTTACTGTTTATCGATAATTATTTGTGGCACACCCACCCTACATTTCCTCTTCTTTCTTTGCTTCTTCCCTCATGCTTTTTGGGCTCAACCCTTCCCCTGTGGTGTTAATGTTGTTTTTAAATGTACAGTAATGGGGTCTGATCTCAATATATATATATATATATATATATGTTGAGATCAGACCCCATTACTGTAGTAAGGGCCACAATGAGCTACTGACAACAGGAAATGCCTGTCACACATTAACCGCCTATGGTAAGCAAAACAGTTTTGGGGAGCAACCAGGAACATTAAAATTTTAAAAAGGGTCCTCTGGCTCAACAGATGCATAGGCTCCACTTATTAGGCATGAGCTTAGTAAAGCTTCAGCCCCCCTACATCTCCACAGGATTGTACTGCAGCCAGTACGGGTAAGCGAATTTAATTCTCCGTTTTATGGACCAGTCCATTTTTTTAGACCATTTCCCTCTTTGGGGTGGAGAATTTGGAATTTGTTCATGGTGCCAGCGATAGTTGGCCTACTCTTCATGAAGGACACTGTGGGATCTTTAACATCCACCAACTAATGTCATCAGACGGGACACCCAGTTGAACGTCCATCCGAGGGATGACACACATAATTGATGAAATCACCCTTCCTGTGAAACAATGAGATGACAGTTTATAGTTGGGCCGAGATTTGAATGCAGGCTAGACAGCTTACCTCTGTTCGTACATCAAGGCTACCTTGTCAGCCTGGGCAAACGGCTAGTAATCCTGACTATAATTCACGGAGCGGTGTGCGATTGTTTGTGTGTGTTTTTGTTTGTTTGTCGTGCTGCTCCTACAGTTCTGGGCCAATTACATCCAGACTTGCTAAATAGGATCAGCATGGCCCCAATAACTGCATAGGGGGACTTTATCTTTGCCGGTGGTCTTCGGAGGGGTTGGGGGGGGGGTGCAAATTCTCTATGTAAATGTGTATGGTGATCCATACATGGTGAAAGTGAAAAGTCCCAGCCGGCTCCGCTCCAGGTGGGAGTGGGTATTACAAGTCACACCCTTTACAGTACAGTCTTCCTGTGCCCACGTTTTCCAGTGCAGTGAGGTGTTTTGTATTACGCAGTCAGAGGTATTTCAGAAAGGTATTTTGAATTACACGTTTGAATAAGAATAATAACATAACCCCCGTGGCCTCTCCCTTTGGGAGTGCATGCTTCTAGTAATAAGAATAACTAGATATCTGTGATCACAAAGCGATCGCCAAGGGTAAGCCTCCCCTTACACTTGGCCCACGATCCAATCATGGCATATTTCGTTCAGAATGCCATATGACCTTGACCTTCAACAATTAGTGAGAAAGTATAAATTTAGAAAATGTGTTCCCATCTTCAATCGGTTCATAAAACTCAACACCATGAAAATTGGAGGGAAATTATTCAAGTTATGATCAAAAACATGTTTCTTGTTCATTCGATCACAATCCAAAAAAAAGTACATCAAGGGCACTACTCAAGTATCAGGTGCACAACTTCAATGCAGATCCACTATTATGATGCAAGAACGTCTTGGAAGGCCTAGCGGTCTTTGAGATTGCGCATTGGCAAAATTGAGCGATGACAAAAAAACGCATTACCTTTTTCAGCCTGCCATTTGACCACCACCTTTAATTCAAATGGGTATGATGTAAATTATGCGTAAATGTGCCTTCTTTGCTCTCGGCCATCTATAGATGGCAATTTCGTTCGGATCGGACAAACCTTTGTCGAGTTTTGGTGAAAAAAGTTTAAATGCCTATAATTGGATCATGACCTTAAAATTAGGTCAAAGTCAAAAAATTTATGTCAGCCCCACAAACTTTCTATTTGCATTATTGAGGCAAAATTTCATTCCAAAAGTCCCGGCCGGCTCCGAGATACAGCTTAGATATTGAAACAGCTCAAAAATTAGGAGTGCAGTAAGTTAGTACTCCTAGGTGTCTAAGGCCTAGGTCACATTTGCTCTACGGCGAGGATACGGCGGCCGTACGCCCTCTGAATTGGACTAAGAAACGTGCGGCGCCGCAGAGAAACTGAGGTGGCCTCAGGGAGGCCCTACGCCATTTGGCTATATTTTACAGGTCGTAGGGTCGCCGTGGAATTATAGGCGGAGTTATAACTTTTTTTCATTTCTACGTTCGCCGTAGCAATTCGACAAGCCAAGCTATGACGTAGATGTGTTCCACGTCGACCGTACGTAGGGCATACGGTGGGCTTGCGTTATTCGTGCAGCTGCCGTAAGCTCTTCTCATGAAAATGAATTTTCCCAACCCCAAAAAAATTACGGCGGCCGCACTTATTCCACGGTCGCCGTACGGTGGCCTTGCGGTCTGTGTGACTACCTGCGGGCAATGCAGGGTCGACGCACGGTTCCCCTACGCCCACCGTGCACCTACGTAGGCCTCCGTGGCAGTCTGCGTCGAACGTGCGTCCACCGTGCGCTACCGCTAGAGATCGGAGTATAGGTGTTTGCCTATACCGTGGTGCCCCAGAATCCCAATTTAATTCGTCCAGGGAGGCTGTTCGGATTGCAAAAAGTTCGGATTCCAAAAATATTTTCCCAATAAGAAATAATCTTCTCTTTTCTTTCTTTCGGCTAGCTCCCGTTAGGGGTCGCCACAGCGGATCAACCGTCTCCATTTCGCTCTATCCTCCACATCTTCCATTGACACTCAACACCCGCATGTCCGCCCTCACCGTATCCATGAACCTCTTCTTTGGCCTTCCTCTTCCTCCTGCCTGGCGCTCCATCTTCAACATCTTCCCGATATACTCGCTCCGCTCCTGTGCACATGCTCAACATCCAATCTCACTCTCTCTCACTTTGTTCCAAACCGTCTCCTGCGCAGTCCCTAATATGCTCATTCCTTACCTATCCAGTCTCGTCTCTCTTCCCTATCACATTCGCATACCACTCCGCTACTCTACATCTCCTCTCTCTCCTTGACTTTGTCATCCAAACCGTCCAACCATACCTATACTGCTCATACCGTCTATATACTTCCCTCATCCTCTAAAGACTACCCTTGCCCTGTCACAGAATTGCACACGCACATAAACATCGTTCAACTCCCCAATTCCTCCCTCTTGCCTTGACACTCTAACTTCGCCACTTCTTACTACTATGCACACTCCTCCGTCTATTCTTTGGACACGCTTACTCCACAAGTTACTTAATTGAGAGGATCATTTAAACATCCACCTTCCCCACCTCAACTCCTTGCAACCGCACCATACCACACCCTCCCTCTCATTTACGCACATGTACTCCGTCTTACTCCGACTGACTATCATTCCCCTTCTTCCAGTGCGTACCTCCACCTCTCGAGGCTCGCCTCAGGCCTGCTCCCTACTCTCCCTACAGATCATGATGTCATCCGCGAAACATCATAGTCCATGGAGACTCCAGTCTGATCTCGTCCGTCAACCTGTCCATCACCATTGCAAACAGGAAAGGGCTCAGAGTCGATCCTTGTGCAATCCCACTTTTACCTTAAACCGGTCCGTCATTCCTACCGCACACCTCACCGCTGTCACACTGTCTCTCATACATATCCTGCACGATCCTCACATACTTCTCCACCACTCCGACTTCCTCATACAGTGCCACAACTCCTCTCTTGGCACCCTATCATTAAGCTTTCTCCAAATCCACAAACACACAATGTAACTCCTTCTGGCCTTCCCTAATACTTCTCCATCAACATTCTCAAAGCAAACATTGCATCAGTGGTGCTCTTTCCTGGCATAAACCCATATTGCTGCTCACAGATCGTCACCTCTCTTCTCAACCTAGCTTCCACTACTCTTTCCCACAACTTATGGTGTGGCTTAACAACTTTATCCCTCTGTAATTTCCACAGCTCTGCACATCACCCTTATTCTTGAAAATCGGGACCAGTACACTTAATCTCCACTCCCTCCGGCATCCTCTCACTTTCCAAGACTTTTATTAACAATCTTGTTAACAACCCCACTGCCATCTCTCCTAAGCACTTCCATGCCTCCACTGGTATACCATCTGGGCCAACCGCCTTTCCACTTTTCATCTTCTTCATAGCAGTCCTCACTTCATCCTTACTGATCCACCCCACTTCCAGATTCACTATCTCCACCTCTTCCAACCTTCTCTCTTCTCTCATTTTCTTCATTCATCAGCTCCTCAATATACTCCATCCACCTTCTCAACACATTCTCTCGCTCGCTCGTACAGCACATTCCCATTTGCGTCCTTTATCACCCGAACCTGCAGCACATCCTTCCCAGCTCGGTCCCTCTGTCTTGCCAATCGGTATAAATCCTTTTCCCCTTCTTTTGTATCCAACTTCTCATACAGCTCGTCATATGCCTTTTCCTTGGCTTTTGCCACCTCTCTTTTTGCCTTTCGCCGCCACTCCTTGTACTCCTGCCTACTTTCTTCATCTCTCTGACTATCCCACTTCCTTTTCGCCAACCCCTTCTTCCTTATACTTTCCTGTACTTCCTCGTTCCCACCAACCAGTCTCCTTATCTTCCTTCCTCTGTCCAGATGTCACACCAAGTACCTTCCTAGCTATCTCCCTCACCACTTCTGCTGTAGTTGCCCAATCATCCCACCCATCTTTACCACCATCCAATGCCTGTCTCACCTCCTCCCTAAATTTCACGCAACAGTCTTCCTCCTTCAGCTTCCACCATCTGGTCCTTGGTTCAGCCCTCACTCTCTTCCTCATCCTCACCTCTAAAGTCATCCTACAGACCACCAATCGATGCTGTCGAGCTACACTCTCCCCTGCCACCACCTTACAGTCACTAATCTCTTTCAGGTTGCATCTCCTGCTTAAGATGTAATCCACCTGTGTGCACTTTCCTCCACTCTTGTATGTCACCCTGTGTTCCTCCTTCTTCTTGAAATACGTATTTACCACTGCCATTTCCATTCTTTTTGCAAACTCTACCACCATTTGCCTTCCACATTTCTCTTGTGAGGACCGTACCTACCCATCACCTCCTCATCCTCTTTATTCCCTTCCCCAACATGCCCATTGAAATCTGCTCCAATCACCACTCTTTCATCCTTGGATACACTCTCCACACTTCATCTAACTCACTCCAGAAATCTTCTTTATACTCCATCTCACACCCCATATGTGGCGGCATATGCACTGATGACATTCATCATCACCCCTTCATTCCAACTTCACACTTCATCACTCGGTCAGACACTTCTTCACTCAATACCTTCTGACATAATCTCCTTCAGGATTACCCACACCATTTCTCCTTCATCCACACTCCCGACATAACCCTCAACCCCGCCCTCCCTCCAGAACACCATGTGAACAGTTTGAACCTCCTCCAATGCTCCTAGTCTTACTCCCCATCCACTTGGTCTCTTGTACACACAGTATGTCCACCTTTCTTCTCTCCATCATATCAGCCAACTCTCGCCCTTTGCCAGTCATCTCGTCCCAACATTCAGAGTTCCAACTCTCACCTCCACACTTCTACCCTTCCCCCTCTCCCACTGCTCCGGACTCGCCTTCCCCGTCTCCTTCTCCTCCTTCGCCCAGCAGTAGCACAATTTCCACTGTTACCTGCTGACCACCGGTACCGGTGCGGTCGTTGGTAACCGGCCTCGACCGATCCGGTATGGAAATTCGTTTTGTTGTCCGCATAATATTTGGCATAGGTTTTACGCCGGATGCCCTTCCTGACGCAACCTGGTCGCCTCTTACGACACACAGGATATGGTACACCTATTCTACCGGGGCATACACCGGCCAGTACAAACTGTACTCATTTCGCCGACCTCGGAAGGATGGCAGGCTGAGTCAACCCCCTGGTGTTTTCGACTTGGTTTTATATATTATAATATATATATATATACATAATATATATATATATATATATATATATTAATACATATATACACACATACATACACATATACATGTATATATACATACATATATTAATTCAGTGTCCCAACGGGGCTTGAACTCAGGACCTTTTGGGTCCCAAGCCACTGCCCTAACCACTGCGCCAACACCAGCTTCCCAATAAGAAAAATGGAGTGAATTAATCCGTTCGTGACCCAAAGAAAACCCACTTTCAAGCACTTTAAACTGAAATTACCCATGTTAAAGATAAAATAAGATGAGTAAATGACCTTCGGTGGCGGTGTATTGTATGTAAACTGGTACAATCACCAATCCAAAGGTCCACACAGGCTCGAGCTCCGTCCTGGGTTCCGATCGCTCGCGCACTCGCGAGAGCGCTGCCCCCAGGGCAGCTCATCTAACATGATGCCCGCAGAACCACAATCACTTTCATCAAACGCATCGGGCTGACGTAATCATGGATATTCCAAATTACAGCTGGTTTTTGCTGTGAAATTCAATCCTTGCCCAACAGTCCGTCACACCACGTGATCGGATTGCTTTTTTTGTTATTAATTAAACACAAGATGATTAAAAAAAGAAACATCACAAATGAAGGTGAAAACACGAGGTAAGGCCTAAGTCACATTTGGCTCGGTGGCCGGAGGGTCTACAAAATGTACGGGCACTAGCAGTTATAAAGCGGCCGCAGTATTTCCACGGTCACACAATGTAGCAGTCACATATGTTTTTAGCAGCGTCTGCGTAGCGAACGCTGCTCATAGAGAGCTCGGCGTTGTTCTTTTCTTCTTGTGAAGACAAAACCAAAACCTTAATCTCTCAGTACTCGGCTCTTGTATATACAAGATCCGGATCGCCTTAAATACTAAGCACATGTACACATCCTCACATAGACGGTGCCTTTTGAGAGCGTCTATCATGAACTTTTAAATATATTCGGACATTTGCTTTAAAGTTTCGAAAAGTTGAGTTACTATTTAAAGATTATTCCATTTATCGTATTGTAATTTCGTAAATACATTATATATATTCGTAAATACACGATATATCGTAAATACGTAAATACATTATGACGGGTTTCGCTATTGCTTATGAAGACACGTGACGAAATATCGAAGTTGTTGTTGTTTTTTATTTTTAATTTAAGTTTTTTTTTTTTAGCCGACAAAACCTTTAGGTTTGGACGCTGCTCTTGGACACATTTGTCCTTGTTATTTTTCGGGTAACAGCACGGCGTATTTATAAATTGTAGAGACCGAAAACATGCGTGTGCCGTACGGTCTTTGATTTGATGTCGCACGGTGACCTTAGGGCGTTCCTGCGGCGGCCATAGAATTTTCAAGGCAGATGCAAGGTGCCCGCAAGGCGACCGCAGGGGACCGCAGGGGACCCTAAGCCGAATGTGCGGCCAGACGGACGGTAACGAATGGGTTAATTTTTTTTTTTTTTTTTACCAGTTCTTTTGTTTCGGCTTGTCGAATTTCTACGGCGAACGTAGAAATGAAAAAAGTTATAACTCCGCGTTATATATCCACGGCGACCTTACGACCTGTAAAATATAGCCATACGGCGTAGGGCCACCGAGGCCACCCAGTTTCTCTGTGGCCGCCGCACGTTTCTGTCAATTCAGAGGGCGTACGGCCGCCGTATCCTCGCCGTAGAGCAAATTGACTGAGGCCTAAAGTATCGATCGACACACGAGAGATGCTTTCACGAGGACTTCCACCGACGAACTGAATGAACAAAGCGCGAAGATGCGGCTCGAACAGGTGGGGAGACACGTGAACAAACATGAACGCCAGTTGTGTTCGGTTTTTAAAATGTATTAGGTTTTTAGGGCAAAATTTTCTCGAAAAAATTGTTCGGATTCCAATTTGTTCAAACAATGGGCGTTCGGAATCTGGGGCACCACGGTATATTATAGTTATAGTATATTCAGTTTATATACTGTTATATTTATTTTCAGTAAAAAAAGAACTGGTATATATACCCACTCGTTACCGTCGTCTGGCCGCACGTTCGCCTTAGGGCCCCCTGCGGTCGCCTTGCGGGCACCTTGCGTCTGCCTTGAAAATTCTATGGCCGCCGCAGCGACGCCCTAAGGTCACCGTGCGACATCAAATCAAAGACCGTACGGCACCCCACGTTTTTGGTCTCACAATTTATAAATACCCGTGCGGCTACCCGAAAAGAAAAACATATGTGACTGCTACATTGTGTGACCGTGGAAATACTGCGGCCGCCGTATAATTGCTAGTGGCCGCAGATTTTGGAGACCCCACGGCCGCCGTGGCAAATGTGACCTAGGCCTAAGGAACTCTGTGGTCCCATTAAAAATTGGGGGCACCAATTGGTGAAAAGAACCCTACAACAACAATAATCCTTTCCCTATCATATAGTTATAATAATTGTGAGTTAATCCTCTCTATGGGCAGCCACGTTCATCTCTATAGCAATCGTATAACAATGCACTTGTAATTCACAATGAAGTACGTCAGCATCTACTAATGTCTTTGTTCCTGCATGCAATTCCTGTGCAAGCTCCTCCATCTACTTTAGATCCCCATAAATAATAATAAATAAATAAGTAGATTCAAAGGCATACGTATTGGTGTAGCAACCTTTCAGGATTTTTGTTTTCCGATGGAACATGCGAGGTAGTTGAATTTCTATTCTCAACTTTGTAACGTGAAAAGAATCATCACATTGGAAGCTGAATATACCCTCGTATAATGAAATACAATAAGAAAGCTTTCCTGCTTACGATGAGAGTGCAGTTACTCACACAGTGCAGTGATGTACTGAACACTCATCCAATGGCTATTTTCGTTTACTTTTGTTCTACCAAAGCTTTTAACTTTACGAGTATCCTGGCGGTGCTGACCCGTAACAATTGCCGGAAATTGTGTGATGACGGATTGTGATTTGATGCAATTAACAAAGCCAGCTTTACTGACGTGGGATTGGCAAGTAAGACACAGTGAATGTGCTGATCATATTATATTATATCATGCAGGATGGGCAGATGTGGTGTGCTTCTGCTCTGGTTTTGATTATTATCATGTTTGTTGCTGGATTGCACAGAGGTTCCTTACTGAGTCGCTATGCAGAATATTTAGAATACTGGTAACTTTATGCCTTCCCCATCTCTATCTTAATATCAAAGCCCATTATCCCAACCTGAAACCAATCAATCCAATTGCAAAGATGTGCGTGGACCTGTAAATATTGTCTAGCAGTGGACCATACTGTAAAGCATAGCAGCAGCAGCAGCAGCAGGGAATCAGTCACTGTTTCAAAACGCTGACCTCATACTCACAATTTCCATGTGTGTGGCTTACTTTCTAGACATTGATGGTAATGGCCATGTGAGTATGGATGAGCTGCAAGAGCTGTTCAAGGCGGCCAATCTTTCCCTCCCTGGGTTCCGTATACGGGAGATGACGGCAACACTCATGGAGAAGGGGGATACCAACCGCGATGGTGTCATCACCTTCCCTGAATTTCAACGGGTAATGATGGACTTTGAGTGAATTATGATTGCAACTTTACAATAAGGAAGCACATATCTGTGGATAAGTTTACAGTGTAATTTACACATTATGGTGTATATTTTGGTTTGTGATACTCGGGTGTGGCTTCGTTTTCATATGTAGCATTATGATGTCCATCATCAGTTCCCACGAAGGCAGTAAGGCAAAACCACAAACTGTGGACTTGGTGAAGTTAGGTAGCTAGACTACACCAGGCATGGCAAGGATATTAATATTATCTCCTTCCTGAATAACATCAATAAACCATCTGTTTTTTTGTTTTTTTTAATCTTAACGATCCAACAGTGACATGAAATAGCTTGATTTTGTTTTTTAGATTGGAATCAATATCGGTACATCCCGCAGGATTTGAACGCACAACCTCTAGGCTGCCATTCCATTCCTCTAGCCACTTGGCCGTCATCATACTCATTTAATGCTTTATAACATACTTCAGAGGTATACGGTTATGCACTTTAAACGGTTAAACTCTGTAGCCGTGATAAAATACTTTCCCTGTGCAAGTGCAGCTTGTGTTTACCAATCCAACACTTTGTTGTCATTAAAACTTTGTCTTGCATGATGTGGCCGAAGCTGTTTTAATTCCTCATTTCCTATTCTCCAGAGCAGGACACCGTATTCCCTTATTGTTGATCGAGCTCACTCTGTACCAGATGATGCAGCTCGTCACTCTGCTATTGTATTAACACAGCTCACATGCTGTAAGCGGCTGAATAATGCTAAGTTGGCACTGGCAAGAACTTAATCCTGCTATTGCAAACCACATTGGTTGGGAAGGGATTCTGGGGAAAAACGCCCTGTGTTTTCATGATGATGCAACATGGTATGTATCATCACGCATGATTATTTATTTTCCATTAAAATGGTCCACGGCTGCCAAAGCACGAGCATGTTGATCGTGAGGAATTTGAGTTGCTGTACGGGGCCCTCCATCTGTACAATTAATAAAAGACTTCTTTATTTTTTAATGCAAAAGATGTAGGGATGGAATGCCAAAAGTATGTAAACAAGGGTGGGATGGTCAGAAGAAATATCATGTGATATCATCCCACATATTTCTTTGAACTGGTTGTTGTCTGTCCATTCCTACATCCATTTGCAATGATAGTGTATGTTGATTGTTTCCATGCCTGAATTTTACCAGTGAAAGATGAACACCGTTAGTATAAGCGAGCGGCGCAGTGAGATAACACAAACACACACAACACACACAACATAAACAACACACAAAACACAACACACAAACACACAAACACACACACCAACACACACACACACATGGTAGGATTTCCTCTGTTACAGTGGTGGATCTTAACACGACGGGCATGCAGAGCCTGTGCTCAAGGACCTGAGAGACTTGGGCTGGGGAAAAAATACATTTGCTCTTTAAAATTGGGGGGGGGTGTATCCTGCATTTCTGGTGCGAAACCCGTTCGTAGGTCATGCATGGCATGCCTCCGTATGTGCCTGTTGGTGTTTGCCTCAGGCAACCCGCTCCGGGCACAGTTCCAGGTCGGGAGTTTGATTGGGCCATTATGGCTGTCAAACGGTAGCACACTTGCCCTAAGGGGGAGCTCGGGGAGGACAGAGCAGAAGGGTGAAAACTTGCTTGATCTTGATTTTCAGTATGAATACAGATTGTGAAAGGGTGGCCTTGTGATCCTTTTGAATCGTCTGCTGAGGATTTCATATCCACCAACACCCGTGAAGCTGTTGGATAGCATCGCTGAGCTACAAAACTGACACGCCCAAAACAGTGCAGTTGTAATTCTCTTCTTCTGTTCAGACAGCCGAACTCAAAATTGGTTTCAGCTCAGTATTTGGAATAATCACAAATCGACTGCATTTTACAGTGGGAAGGTCAAGACTACTCAAAATTTTCATAACTTGAAAAGATTCCACAAAGTAGGCACAGGTGCATACCTACATGCAGGGCACAGGTGCATACCTACATGCAGGCACAGGTGCATACCTACATCGTGTGCCCGCAATGTAGGTATGCACCTGTGCCATCATGGTAGGTATGCACCTGTGCCTGCATGTAGGTCATGCACGCTGTGCCTGCATGTAGGTATGCACCTGTGCCCTGCATGTAGGTATGCACCTGTGCCTACTGTTGTGGAATCTTTTCAAGTTATGAAATTTGAGTAGTCTTGACCTTCCCACTGTAAAATGCAGTCGATTTGTGATTATTCCCAAATACTGAGCCTGAAACCAATTTTGAGTTCGGCTGTCTGAACAGAAGAAGAGAATTACAACTGCACTGTTTTGGGCGTGTCAGTTTTGTAGCTCAGCGATGCTATCCAACAGCTTCACGGGTGTTGGTGGATATGAAATCCTCAGCAGACGATTCAAAAGGATCACAAGGCCACCCTTTCACAATCTGTATTCATACTGAAAATCAGATCAAGCAAGTTTTTCACCTCTGCTCTGTCCTCCCAGCTCCCCCTTAGGGCAAGTGTGCTACCGTTTGACAGCCATAATGGCCCAATCAAACTCCCGACCTGGAACTGTGCCCGGAGCGGGTTGCCTGAGGCAAACACCAACAGGCACATACGGAGGGCATGCCATGCATGACCTACGAACGGTTTTTTCGCACCAAGAATGCAGGATACCCCCCCCCCCCAATTTTAAAGCAAATGTATTTTTTCCCCAGCCCAAGCTCCTCAGGTCCTTGAGCACAGGCTCTGCATGCCCGTTGTTAATCCACCACTGTACGAGGAAATCCTACCATGTGTGTGTGTGTGGTGTGTGTGTGTGTGTGTTTGGTGGTTATATCCACTGCCGCCGCTCGCTTATACTAACGGTGTTTCATCTTTCACTGGTAAAATTCAGGCATGGAAACAATCAACATACACTATCATTGCAAATGGATGTAGGAATGGACAGACAACAACCAGTATTCAAAGAAAATATGTGGGGGATGATATCACATGATAATTTCTTCTGACCATCCCACCCTCGTTTACATACTTTTTGGCATTCCATCCCTACATCTTTTTGCATTAAAAAATAAAGAAGTCTTTTTATAATTGTACAGCAGGAAGGGCCCGTACAGCAACTCAAATTCCTCACGATCAACATGCTCGGCTTTGGCAGCCGTGGACCATTTAATGGAAAATAAATAATCATGCGTGATGATACATACCATGTTGCATCATCATGAAAAACAGGGCGTTTTTCCCAGAATCCTTCCCCAAATGTGGTTTGCATAGGCAGGATAAGTTCTTGCCAGTGCCAACTTAGCATTATTCAGCCGCTTACAGCATGGAGCTGTGTTATACAATAGCAGAGTGACGAGCTGCATCATCTGGTACAGATGAGCTCGATCAACAATAAGGGAATACGGTGTCCTGCTCTGGAGAATAGGAAAATGAGGAATAAAACGGCTTCGGCCACATCATGCAAGACAAAGTTTAATGACAACAAAGTGTTGGATTGTAAACACAAGCTGCACTTGCACAGGGAAAGTATTTTATCACGGCTCTGAGTTTAACCGTTTAAAGTGGCATAACCGTATACCTCTGAAGTATGTTATAAAGCATTAAATGAGTATGATGAGGCCAAGTGGCTAGAGGAATGGAAGTGCAGTCTAGAGGTTGTGCGTTCAAATTCCTGCGGGATGTACCGATTATTGATTCCAATCTAAAAACAAAATCAGCTATTTCATGTCACTGTTGGATCGTTAAAGATTAAAAAAAAAAAAACAGATGGTTTTTGATGTTATTCAGAAGGAGATAATATTAATATCTTGCCATGCCTGGTGTAGTCTAGCTACCCTAACTTCACCAGTCCACAGTTTGTGGTTTTGCCTTACTGCCTTCGTGGGAACTGATGATGGACATTCATAATGCTACATATGAAACGAAGCCACACCCGAGTATCAACAACCAAATATACATGTAATGTGTAATTTACACTTAACTTATCCACAGATATGTGTTCCTTATTGTAAGTTGCAAATCATAATTCACTCAAAGTCCATCATTACCCGTTGAATTCAGGGAAGGTGATGAACCATCGCGGTTGGTATCCCCTCTCCATGAGTGTTGCGTCATCTCCCGTATACGGAACCCAGGGAGGGAGATTGCCGCCTTGAACAGCTCTTGCAGCTCATCCATACTCACATGGCCATTACCATCAATGTCTAGAAAGTAAGCCAACACATGAAATGTGAGTATGAGGTCAGCGTTTTGAAACAGTGACTGATTCCTGCTGCTGCTTGCTTTTTACAGTATGGTTTTAGACATATTTACAGGTCCACCACATCTTTGCAATGGATTGATTGGTTTCAGGTTGGGATATGGGCTTTGATATTAATATAGAGATGGGGAAGCATAAAGTTACCAGTTTCTAAATATTCTGCATAGCGACTCAGTAAGGACACCTGTGCAATCAGCAACAACATGATAATAATCAAACCAGAGCAAAGCACACATCTTGCCCTCCTGCATGATATTAATATAATATGATCAGCACATTCACTGTCTTACTTGCCAATCCACGTCGTAAAGCTGGCTTTGTTAATTGCATCAAAATCACAATCCGTCATCACACAATTTCCGGCATTGTTAGGGTCAGCACCGCCAGGAACTCGTAAAGTTAAAAGCTTTGGTAGAACAAAAGAACGAATAGCCATTGGATGAGTGTTCAGTTATCACTGCACTGTGTGAGTAACTGCACTCTCATCGTAAGCAGGAAAGCTTTCTATTGTATTTATTATACGAGTTATTCAGCTTCCAATGTGATGATTCTTTTCACGTTACAAAGTTGAGATAGAAATCTCAATACCTCGCATGTTCCATTCGAAACAAAATCCTGAAAGGTTGCTAACCAATACGTATGCCTTTGAATTACTTTTTATTTATTATTATTTATGGGGATCTCAAGTAGATGGAGGAGCTTGCACAGGAATTGCATGCGGACACAAGACTTAGTAGATGCTGACGTACTTCCATGTGAATTACAAGTGCATTGTTATACGATTGCTATAGAGATGAACGTGGCTGCCCATAGAGAGGATTAACTCACAATTATTATAACATATTGATAGGAAAGGATTATTGTTGTTGTAGGGTTCTTTTCAACTAATGGTGCCCCAATTTTTAATGGGACCACAGAGTTCCTTAGGCCTAAGGTCACATTTGCCACGGCGGCGTGGGGTTCTCAAAATCTGCGGCAAGCAATTATACGGCGGCCGCAGTATTTCCACGGTCACACAATGTAGCAGTCACATATGTTTTTATTTTTCGGGAGCCGCACGGCGTATTTATAAATGTGGAGACACAAACGTGGGGCTGCCGTCGGTCTGTTGAATTTGATGTCGCACGGTGACTTAGGGCGTCGCGCGGCGGCCATAGAATTTTCAAGGCAGACGCAAGGTGCCCGCAAGGCGACCGCAGGGGGCCCTAAGGCGAACGTGCGGCAGACGGACGGTAACGAGTGGGTATATAACCAGTTCTTTTTTACTGAATAAAAATATAACAGTATATACTATAACTATAATATACCGTGTGCCCCAGACGAACGCCCATTGTTTGAACAATTGAATCCGAACATTTTTTTCGAGAAAATTTGCCCTAAAAACCTAATACTTTTAAAAAACGAACACAACGTGCGTTCATGTTGTTTCACGTGTCTCCCCCACTGTTCGAGCCGCTCTTCTTCGCGCTTTGTTCATTCAGTTCGTTGGTGGAGTCCTCGTGAAAGCATCTCTCGTGTGTCGATCGATACTTTAGGCCTCAGTCAATTTGCTCTACGGCGAGGATACGGCGGCCGTAGCCCTCTGAATTGACAGAAACGTGCGGCGGCCAGCAGAGAAACTGAGGTGGCCTCGGGGTGGCCCTACGCCGTATGGCTATATTTTACAGGTCGTAAGGTCGCCGTGGAATTATACACGCGGCAGTTATAACTTTTTCATTTCTCACGTTCGCCGTAGAAATTCGACAAGCCGAAACAAAAGAACTGGTAAAAAAAAAAAAAAAAATTAACCCATTCGTTACCGTCCGTCTGGCCGCACAGTTCGGCTTAGGTCCCCCTGCGGGTCCCCTGCGGTCGCCTTGCGGGCACCTTGCTTCTGCCTTAAAATTCTATGGCCGCGCAGGAACGCCCTAGGTCACCGTGCGACATCAAATCAAGACTAGGCACACCATGTTTTCGGTCTTCAAAATTTAAAATACGCCGTGCTTGTCACCGAAAATAACAAGGACAAATGTGTCAGAGCCAGCGTCCAAACCTAAAGGTTTTGTCGGCTAAAAAAAAAAACTTACAATTAAAAAAATAAAAAACAACAACAACTTCCGATATTTCGTCACGTGTCTTCATTAAGCCAATAGCGAAACCCGTCATAATGTATTTACGTATTTACGATATACTCGTGTATTTACGAATATATAATGTATTTACGAAATTACAAACGATAAATGGAATAATCTTTAAATACGTAACATGAACTTTTCGAAACTTAAAGCAAATGTTCGAATATATTTAAAAGTTCATGATAAGACGCTCTCAAAAGGCACCGTCTATGTGAGGATGTGTACATGTGCCAGTATTTAAGGCAGATCGGATGTCTTGTATATACAAGAGTCCGAGTACGGAGAGATTAAGTTTTGGGTTTGTCTTCACGAAGAAGAAGAAGAACACACGCCGAGCTCCTCTATGAGCAGCGTTTCGTCTACGCGATGACGCTGCTAAAAAACATATGTGACTGCTACATGTGTGACCGGGAAATATGCGCCGCTTTATAACTGCTCAGTGCCCGTACATTTGGTAGACTCCTAGGCACCGAGCCAAATGTGACTTAGGGCCTTACCTCGTGTTTTCACCTTCATAATTGTGATTTCTTTTTTTTCATCTTGTTTTTAATTAATAACAAAAAAAGGCAATTCCGATCACGTGTGTTGACAGGACTGTTGGGCAAGGATTGAATTCACAGCCACCACCAGCTGTAATTTGGAATATCATGATTACGTCAGCCGCGATGCGTTTTGATGAAAGTGATTGTGGTTTCTGCGGGCATCATGTTTAGATGAGCTCGCCTGGGGGCAGGCTCTCGCAGAGTGCGCCGAGCGATCCGGAACCCAGGACGGAGCTTCGGCCTGTGGTGAGACCTTTGGATTGGTGATTGTATCCACAGTTACATACAATACACCGCCCGAAGGTCTTTACTACTTTATTTTAATCTTTAACAATGGGTAATGTTCACAGTTTAAAGTGTTTGAAAGTGGGTTTTCTTTGGGTCCATAACGGATTTAATTCCATCCATTATTTCTTATTGGGTAAGATATTTTGAATCTGCGAAACATTTTTGCAAATCCAAACAGCCGTCTCTGGAACGAATTAATTGGGATTCTGGGGCACCAAAACGGTATAGAGGGCAAACAGCCTATACTCCGACCTCTAGCGGTTAGCGCACACGGTGGAGCGCACGCACATTCGACGCAGACTGCCACGGGCCACTAGGTGCACGGTGGGCGTAGGGAACGTGGATTCGACCCTGCGGTTGCCCCAGTGTAGTCACACAGACGCAAGGCCACCTAACGGCGACCGTGGAAATAAGTGCGGCCGCCGTAATTTTTTGGGGGTTGGGAAAAATTCATTTTTCATTGAGAAAGACTACGGCAGCCGCACCGAATAACGCAAGCCCACCGTACGCCCTCGTACGGTCGACGTGGAACACATCTACGTCATAGCCTTGGCTGTCGAATTGCTACGGCGAACGTAGAATAAAAAAAAAGTTATAACTCCTGCGCTATAATCCAACGGCGACCCTACGGCCTGTAAAAATATAGCCAATGGCGTAGGGGCCTCCCTGAGGCCACCTCAGTTTCTCTGCGGTCGCCGCACGTTTTGTCCAATATCCAGAGGGCGTACGGCCGGCCGTTATCCTCCGCCGTAGAGCAATATGTGACCGTAAGCTTAGACACCTAGGAAGTACTAACTTACTGCACTCTATTTTGAGCTGTTTCATAATATCTAAGCTGTATGCTCGGAGCCGGCCGGGACTTTTGGAATGAAATTTTTGCTCAATAATGCAAATAGAAAGTTTGTGGGGCGACATAAATTTTTGACTTTGACCTAATTAATGGTCAGACCAATATAGGTCATTTAAACTTTTTTCACCAAAACTCGACAAGGTTTGTCCGATACGCGAACGAAATTGGCCAGTCTATAGATGGCCGAGAGCAACCGAAGGCACATTTACGCAATAATTTATCATCACTAACCTCATTTTGACTTAAAGGTGGTGGTCAAATGCAGCTGAAAATGAGGTAATTGCGTTTTTTCTGTCAGTCGCTCAATTTTGCCAATGCGCAATCTCAAAAGACCGCTAGGCCTTCCAAGACCGTTCTTGCATCATAATATGGATTGCATGAATTGTGCACCTGATACTTGATACGTGCCTTGATGTACTTTTTTTGGATTTGTGATCGAAATGAAAAGAAAACCAATGTTTGATCTGAACTGAATAATTGTCCTGCCAATTTTCATCGGTGTTGAGTTTATGAAACCGATTGAAGATGGGAACAACAATTTTCTAAATTTATAACTTTCTCACTAATATGTTGAAGGTCAAGGTCAAGGCATTTCTGAACGAAATACTGCCATGGATTTGGATCGTGGCCAAGTTAAGGAAGGCTTAGCCCTTGCGATCGTTTTGTGATCACAGATATCTAGTTATCTCTTATTACTAGAAGCATGCACATCCCAAAGGGAGAGGCCACGGGGTTCTGTTATTATTCTATTCTAATGAACGTGTAATTCAAAATAACGCTTTCTGAAATACTCGCTGCGTATTACAAAACACCTCAGCTGCAGCTGGAAACGTGGGCACAGGAAAGACTGTACTGTAAAGGGTGTGAACTTGTATACCCACCCCACTGGAAGCGGAGCCGGCTGGGACTTTTCCAACTTTCACCCCCCATGTATGGATCACCAACACATTTACATAGAGAAGTTTGCACCCCCCCAACCCTCCGAGACCACCGGCAAAGATAAAGTCCCCGCTCATGCATTAGGGCCATGCTGACATCCTATTAAGCAGTCTGATGTAAATTGGCCCCAGAAACTGTAGAGCACACGAAAACAACAAACAACACACAAACAATCGCACACCGCGTCCGTGAATTATAGTCAGGATTACTAGCCGTTGCCTGCAGGCTGACAAGCGTAGCTCTGATTAACGAACAGAGTAGCCGTCCCAGCCGCCATTCCAAATCTGGCCCAACTATAAACCTGTCCATCTCAATTGTTTCACAGGACGGGGGGGGGGGAGGGTGATTTCATCAATTATGTGTGTCATCCCTCGAATGGACGTCAACTGGGTGTTCCGTCTGAAATGACATTAGTGGTGGATGTTAAAGATGCCCACAGGTCCTTCATGAAGAGTAGGCCAACTATCGCTGCACCATGAACAAATTCCAAATTCCTTCCACCCCAAAGAGGGAAATGGTCTAAAAAATGGACTGGTCCATAAAGACGGAGAATTAAATTCGCTTACGCCGACTGGCTGCAGTACAATCCTGTGGAGATGTAGGGGGGCTGAAGCTTTACTAAGCCTATGCCTAATAATGGAGCCTAGCATCTGTTGAGCCAGAGGACCCTTTTTAAAATTTTTAATGTTCCTGTTGCTCCCCAAAACTGTTTTTGCTTACCATTAGCGGTTCATGTGTGACAGGCATTTCCTGTTGTCAGTAGTCATTGTGGCCCTTACTACAGTAATGGGCTCTGATCTCAAATATCTATATATATATAGTATATATATACTATATATATATATATATTGAGATCAGACCCCCATACTGTCCATTTAAAACAACATTAACACCACAGGGGAAGGGTTAGCCCAAAAAGCATTGAGGGAAGAAGCAAGAAAAGAAGAGGAATGTAGGTGGGTGTGCCAAACAATAATTATCCGATAAATCAGTAAAATAAAAGAGGACGGTGGGGGGGGCTAAAGGGGACTTTGCAGACAAACAAGAGCATTCCCAGATGGCGCCAACATCGCAAACTCGTGGCCTCGGAAGGCACAGCAAATTAGAGGTCATCATCGGTAATCCCGTGCTTGGTGTTGCTTCAGTCCCGAACTGGGTGAGAATGGGGACCTAAAACTGTGCCAAATGATGAGCAACCTCAGGGTGCTATCATTCTGCAGGTTCGGGCCACTAATTTATGTTGAAAGCTGTTTAAACACTGACTACAATGGTACCCCTAGCAGGCACTGCAGAGCAGGAAACTAAACCCATAAGTAAAAGACCCCTAAAGATCACAAAACCCCACCTGGCCACCTCCCCAAGAGTTTGCAACAGAATATGTTCTGCTCCATGGTTCCATAGGACAGGTGGTGTCCCGGCAGACACCACCCGGATCGCTGCAAGCAGAAATCCAGTAATAATTGTAGTAGTAGTTAGTACTCACGAAGTTTCAGATTATCA
The DNA here is from genome assembly GCA_035128595.1 of Eptatretus atami. Lineage (NCBI taxonomy): Eukaryota > Metazoa > Chordata > Myxini > Myxiniformes > Myxinidae > Eptatretus > Eptatretus atami. Next base: position 81,123,181 of record CM068960.1, on the reverse strand, counting down.
ACAAATTTTTTTATAGCTACTATGAAGGAAAAATTGATTCTTCTTCATCATTGTGAAGAAATATCATGATATGATAATCACATGACAGACGACAATATCTCACCGACTTGATGAAGCTTCTCGTAAATCCTCGACGTCATCCTTGTTTACACATGGGCTTTCATGACCTCGCTTCTCGAACTGGTCATCTTTAATTATAGCCTCACAGTTGTTCTCCCTCACAGTTTCATTGCACTTTTTCTCTTTTCCAGGAGTTCCTGAATTTGAAGATAAGAAAAGCAGTTGAGTAATGGGAGAGTAATAACCAAACAAAAATAAATAATCAAATATAAACTGATAAAAATAATAAGAATAATTGATAGGTGAACACAGCACATATAGACCTGCGATTATTTAGGGTGCAACGAAGAATCAAATAAAATCCAGATTAAAAAAGACACCTCGTTTCCAAAGAAAGAAAAGACAAATGGGGAAATCAGTGATCCTGGTGTAGATGAAAACAACAGGCAAGCAAAATAAAAACCCAAAAAGAATGTGAATAAGAAACCATGACTCTCGAAATGTCTCAAAGCCACGAGCTCCACAAATGATTAACAGATGTAATCAAAGAGAAGCTGAATGAATGAGCAGCAAGGCAGAAAAATACAGGAAACAAAGAATGTAAACAGAGGAAGCAATCGAAGGAAAATGATAAATGAAAGAGAAACTGGGTGACAAGAAAAAAAACGGGTTCTAAGTCGTTCTGTATTTATATCTTGTTTACAAAGAAAGCAAAGATAGGAGGGAAATGTGCTAAAAGGCAAAGGATGCCAAAGATGAAAAAGAGAGGAGCAGAAGGAGGGAGGATAGGAATCAAAACATACGCCGATGAAAAGAAAAAGATTTTGACTGGGTACGTGGAAGACTCGGCAGGTCAGAAGCCCTGGAGCCGGCAAGAAGGAATGTTTAATTGAATTTTTTTTAAAGAAAACTCTACAAATGGGTTTTACAGGAACGGAAGCAGTGATTTTACAGCCAGTTTAAAAATCCTATAACTCACAAAAAATCTCACCACACTCATGGTTTGAAACGTTAATGTTTTGTGGAAACTGAGGAGTGATGATGATTTATATAGATACATATTATATATAGATATATATATATATAATATATAATATATATATATATATATTTATAATATATATTACATAAAGCTCTTTCGAACCACTGACTGAATTGACTGACTGATTCTCTCCATTGACTCACTGACTGATATTAAGGATCGCACCTTCGGGTGATGTAGAAAGTTGAAATTTTGCGTGCCGATGGACATCGAGGCTAGGACAACAGAAAGTAAATAAATCACAGTAAAACCGTCGAAAGCACCGAATAATTGAAAAATATAAATAAATGAAAAAAAAAACAAATGCAGTGAGCGACCCAAGAAAATGGGGAGCACAGTTCGTATGATTACAAATGTGTGTAAGCATACCCTGGCCGCATGTAGTATATTATATATGTATAGTACAGTGGTCTTCACACTATTCACACCCTTGACTTTGCCACATTTTTGTGTTAGCAGCCTGAATTTAAAATTATTAAAATTAAAAAAAAATTTTTATTACTGATTGACACACAATACCTCCATAATGTCAAAGTGAAAAATTTTTTTTAGAATTTTTTACAGAATTTATTAAAAATGGAAAGCTGAAAGTTTGAGTCATAAGTTCAACCTTTTGCCTATGAACACTCCAAGTTGAGCTAGGTAGACCACAGAGATAAAAAAAAAAAAACAACAAAGAGGTAGCCGATGGTGAGAATGGGAAGGATTGTCTTGAGGAAGATTATCTCCATAAGGTTGCGGGTGGTTGGAGAGTGGGAGAGAGTTGGCTGAGGCAAGTGGGAAGTGAAAGGCTATCGTGGCCGAGGCAGGGTAGAAGCTTGGTGCCGTTGGACCTCACCCTTAACAAGGGAAGAGGAGGAGGAGGAGAACAACAATGTAATTCCAGGACTAAATTAGACATAAGCAGCAGTAAATCCAGAATTGTGGTTCAATCCAACCAGCTCCGGTGAGCATTAAATAAGTCAAGGATAACATACTTCTCACATCCTAGAAAGGAGAGACCTCATTTGAGCCGTTGCCACTTTTCCCGCAATAAATCCATGCAGAAGTGAAAAGTGTTGGTCCCTGACAACCTAGATTTGAATTGGAATAAAATCGCGCCCACAATAACGAACTACCACGATCAAATTTCCCAAATTGTTCTCTGCAAGGCCATTTATTCCGCCACCAGGGAATCAACATGTGGATCACTTGTTGACTCTTACAGCAGACAATTGATGAAATCACTAAATTCAAACTCTTGATGCTGGCATTGTTATTGCTGGAGATCTGAATCATCGTGTCAATTCCCAGCTAACATCAGTAACTGGTCCAAAGTTTGAAGAACAACTCTCCAGGAGCAGTGTTAGACAGAATTTTCTTACTCAACTTGAAGTCTTACCTGCAATGAACGGCCAAGATTACCCTCATTCATTAAATAAAGTGATTACATACAGTTATTGGAATAGCCAGTCCTAAATACAGCCCACCACAAAGTAATCACACGACAAATAAGAACCCATTAAGCACTCGACATCTTAAAGAATTGGGCGATGGATGACTCGGCATGACTGGTCGGAAGAAGGTTTAAGGGAAACCTGAAGCCCAAAGTAAAATGTGATATTTCTATCACAAACAGATGCATACAACATCATTCTTTCGTCCTCAACTAACAAGAAAACAGCGAATCAGAGATTGCAGACCTCGCCAGGATTTCTTTTGATGTGTATTTTTATAAAGTTTTATGTAAATCCAACATGGTTCGCAACCATGTGACCTATGACATCATATGTGGCGAACCTTTTGTCCTCATGGACAGGCGGTAATATTGAGTAAGAAGTTTCTCCTCGATCCCGTTCAGCCATTTCAAGAGAAGAAGATTTGAAGGTTTTTTTTTTAAACAATTGGCTGCCGAATGCATTGTGACCTTGACATCATATGTGCCGATACCTTTTGTCTCATGGACAGGCGGGAATATGTGTAAAGTTCTCCTGAATCCGTTCAGCCATTCAGAGAAGAGATTTTTGAAGTTTTTTTTGTTAAAAACAATATGGCTGCCGAAATCATGTGACACGATAATGCATCAAATTTTTTCCTGTGGACCATTTTATCCAATAGATGACCCAAAATTTTCATACTGATCGGATGTGGCGTCTATCATATAATTATGACATCATAAGAAGGCAGCTATGAAGTGACACCTTCAATTGCAAATATTTGTCACCAACCAGGGCAAAATGGAAGTTTGTTTATGTTGAAGAGCTCAAAAAGTTTAAGTAGCCATGGAAGTTTTGCTTACCAATTTATAAAGATATGTTCATCACTTTTGAGGGAATGCTGTTTCAGTTTGGAATGCTGGTCCTTTACAATCAGTTTGAAGTACAAATTGGAACAGGTTTCAGAAAAGGGCTCTCCGAACCATCTACGACAATTTAAAATACCAGTGATCATGACCAGGCCCTGCAGTTTTGTGATATTCCAACCTTGAAACACGCAGGTTTGAATATCCGCCGCCATTTGCCAACATCTAATGAGGTAGAGTTTAGACCATTAGCTCCAACGCTCAAGGCAGGATAGAACACAATATTCTATCAGAAAATTCATCTCAGCCTCCAACAAGTTACGTGTAAAAACCCAAAGGTACAAAAACAGTGCCTTAACAGGTCTTTGTTAAGATTCTTAATGAATATATGTACATGTCCACCCTTTTTATTTTTAATGGTCATTCTCGTAATCTTTTAAAGTAGAAAGTAATTATATGTTATCTTTTTAATACCATTACGTGCCGATTTTGATTACGATTCCATGATCTTTGATATATTGTAGCTGTAGCTGTGTCCTCTTTTATGTTTTATTGTTAAATTTTGGCACTCACGCCGCCTTAACTTTTGTTTCAGGTAGCTCACATACTTTTAGCTCTCTATTTATTGAACCTGTTATATACCGCCGGCTCCTGGCTGAGTTTTCCTTCTTCTCTTTCTTAATCCCATTACACACTGGTTTTCCCCTTTCTCTTGTTTACCTTATTCCTCTGTTCCCCCTCGTGATGTGCTATGACACCGTTTTTCTTGGCTTTCTGCTGAATTCACCCTCATAGTGTCTATCCGCCTTGTCGTCATGTTACTTTACAAATGCGTTGTTTGCATTTGCGTTGTCATTGTACCTTTTCTCATTTTGTGCAGGTGAACAGGTCATTCGAGGTGCACATCTTCTCTAATTGTTTACATGTCACGCGTATAATGTACAGCACAGGTTAGCACTTTTAACCTTTTTCGATTGCAAGTGACAAACCCAGTTGTGAATTTGTCTGTCCCTTGTTATATGCCCATTTCTGCATGTTAGTTAGTAACGCAAATTAATCATATGATAATGTATATTTTTGCAGCCATTCTGTTTTCCCTATGTTTGAATGTTTATGTTTGGTTAATAAAACCATGACCATGCGGGCTTCCATTGACACTGACAGTGTATCGCTCGTCATGCTTTGGTTTTATTCGCAAAAGGAATTTCTGTGTGCCCCACGTAATCGTACGGTGGTGACGTCGTCTCAGAAACCCTTGCAGCAACCTTATGATTGGACCTTACAAAGTTTACATTATACTCCGATATATATCATACTCAATATGAAACGGTGGTCGTGATATGGCTCCAAAGATCACTTGAAACCAGTTTTTCTGACAAGCACTAGAGCGTCCCTCCACTGACCCAGGGGTCGACACCTACTGCAACAATACCTGACTGCACGCAATTGCCCTGGGCGTGCATGTTTGCACTTCCCATCACGATATTTATGGAGGACATTTTTTCTTGTGAAAAATTTCTTCTTTGCGTGACTTTTATTTTTTTACATGGGTCAACATACTTCCTCTTCCCCCTATACCAGTATTGTAATTTGTTTGTCCTTCCGTTGTGCTATTTTTTTGCCATTTTGTTTTTAATATTGAATATGCTTGAAGCTTTGGTTTTCTCGATTTTTCCACGATGGGGTTCTTCTGCATCAGGGTTTTTTTTTTTTAGAGGTTGAACAGTGCGGTTTAAAAATACTGAGCTCGAATGTCTCGAATGTCTTTTTCCACACTAAAGCTCACATGGGTTTGTTGGGATGGTGACATCTCCGCAGAAGACGTTTATGGTATAATTTGTATCTGAGGGGATTATTTGAAGGTATGTGCTAATTTAAACATAGTTGAGTGCCAGTGCCATCCCTACATCGAAGTCCACCGACTGCCTGATAATATCTGTATATCTAAGCTGATTAGTGTCTGTAGGTCCACAAACCGCTCCACCCATTAGCGAGGCCATCTTTCTCCTACCACCCAGAAAATTGACACAAACTTTTTCACTCGTCTGATGTTCATATAGGCCTCACGGTGAACATTTGAAGACAAATTAACAATGTCCGTCTTCTATCATTAAATGAAGATACCGTTTGAGGAAACAAATGTACATTTTGATTACAACTCAAATGATGTACTGATGTTTTGTCGCAGTGATTGCGTCGCGGTCTTAATATAGCACTATCACTGAATGGTGCGTTAATTATCATATGAAGAGGAAAGAAAAATAGTGATATTTCATTTTTTTTTTTGGTTTTTTGCCCCACTTTCAAGGCCTTATCAACAAACTGGATGGACGTGGAATAATCATGTGAAGTAAATAAACATTAAACTCGGCTTGTCGTTGAAACACAGGGTCGTGGTCCATAAATGAAATAGTCCGTGAGGCCACGGAAATGCCCGAGAGATATTTATGATCTACGTGTAGACTTAAAGAAGTTATGCACACGCGTACTATAAAGTGTATGAAATGTAACGTCCATCTTCGTACACGTCAACATCACCTCTGAGGTTCAATGTAACATTTCGAAAACGAAAACAATGCCTTGAACTGAATAAGATACATTTTCATGATTAATTAATTTAATTTTTTTTGTATACACACTGCCGGGTTCATATAAGAGCAACACACAGACCGTACAACAAGGGCACGCAGGAGACAAGCAGGGTGGGGAGAGGGAAGGAAAAACAAGGGGAACAGAGATCGCGAGGAGATCGTGGAAGGGAAAGGGATGGGTGGGGTAACAGGGTAAAATTACACAAGTAATTTGAAAGTCTTATTTAAAAAAAATGTCTTTATTCGTTTGTATGTACTGTATGCTGTTAGATGTCCAGAGATGTGTTCAGTTTACAATAGTAGCTCGTAACTTGCTAAGCCACAGGTTCCTTTGAATGTGAATGGAGCGCTTGCTTAGTGGGTAATGCCCACTTGGTGAGCACTCTACAAGACCATGGGTAACGAACACACCCAGATTCATTCATGTTACGAGGATAAAACATCCAACCAATTACTTCTTTCGGCTATTGTGAATTAGTCCCTCAGAGGCAGATTTGGAGACGCAACACATGGCAAATTAGCAGGCGCGACGCAGTAGAGATCGTGGATCAAAAGCCGGTTAATTTAAATTGTTAATTTTCCGCCAACTGGTTAAAAACCATGCAAATTCCCTGTGGGAGGAGGGAGGGGATCAGGTGGAGAGAAGGAGAAGAGTGGAAGTAGGCAGGAGGAGGACAGGTGGAGGAGGGAGGGAAGTCGAAGTAGGAGAGGGAGAGGAAGGGTGGAGAAGGCAGACTGGTGGGTGAGATCCCGAGGGAACTGGGGTGGGTGGAGGCCAGGAGGAGGGTGGGAGTGATGAAGGGATGGTGGGGGGATAGAGGGAGGGGAAAGGGTGCGATGAGGGAGGGAAAAGTGGAGGGGGACCCGGCATTGCTCGGCAATGCTGGGGCAGCCCTGCTAGAGATTTTATGTTACATGCAGTATATACAAATCACCCCTACTTTACAGGCAGCAGGGCACAGATCGAGAACCCATCACAGCACATTGCTAAATGACCGTTAGCAAACAAGTGTCACTGTCCACATGAACAAATTGGTCTCTGCCCTGCTGATTCACCAGTTTTGAGGTTGTAAGTCAGGACTAATAGAAGGAAACGAAAGGGCGCAGCACACTGACCATTAGATGTGACATGACACCGACATCATGGCTGAAATTATGCTGACACATCACACAGGACTAGGACGGCAATCTTGTGTGGCAGTCAGGCTTTGAAGACGATATTATGCCTTTATGATCGACGAATAAATGAAAGCAGAGCTGGCGATACAGATTCAGTTGTTATGGAAATCAAGCTGACTCTGCCCAAATTGTTATTTGGACAAGATACTAAGCTCGCTAATAAATACAAATCGAACCACTAACTTGAACGAGTAAGTGCCACAACAGACACTAACAGCTAGGACTTGAAGCTGGAACAGCTGGTTGTGGCTGCAAGATACGATCGATGGTAACAGGCTTATGTGGCTGCGAAAGTACAGCTCTTGGCGAAAGAGGAACGATGAATGAACTAGCGATCGAGTAAGACCAGCAGACGAGAAGATGGGGGCCAGG
>CM068960.1:81061482-81093370 GCA_035128595.1 Eptatretus atami | reverse complement strand
TGAGTGGGGAAACACCTCCCCCCCCCAGCCGAGGGGCCTCGCCACCTAGCCTATAGCCTTCCCGGGGCCCGTCCCTACATTTTTTGTTCCAGAGGTTTCTCCTATCTTTCACTTTCAGGAGATTAGCGCATGCAAACAAATAAACAAACAAAAAACTTCAATATTATATATATATATATATATATATATATATATATTATATATATATAATATAATATACTATATATATATATATTGGCAAGGAACGTGACACATTATTCTTTTTCTACTTTCAAAAAAGTGCCATCATATTATACGTCACTGATTCAATGTTCAATTTCAGCGAGATAATTGCAATGCAATGATTCACCGTATAACGCAACTTGATGTTGCTGTAAACAAGGCTGGAGATGGATCTGTGCCAGACCTCAGAGAACTTCAAGGCTGCAGCGTTCCTTTTTAAACATGATATAGCATCGCTCACTGCAATCAATAAATGCATCGTCTTAAACCAACAATCTCACAAAGGTTTTGGTACAATTTGTACTTCTAAACACGGCAACTCATTTCAACCTCCTCATTCTTTCTCTCCGTAGATCTACAAGGAGTTAAAGAATTCCGAAGTGAGCAAGACATTCCGCAAAGCCATCAATAAGAAGGAAGGAATCCGGGCTGTGGGTGGCCTTTCCGAAATCTCCAGTGCCGGCACCCAACACTCTTACTCTGGTAGGCTACATTTGAGGTTTCACTCTTTTGCCTCTGCAAGTGGCCTTTCGAGAATTGCATATGTAGGATGGGTCTTTGAAATGGGAAATCTTGATGGAATTTTTGTAAGTAGACCATAGGATAGTTCAAATTTGATCTGGATTTTTGTTTCCTCAAAGGCAGAGTAATGCGTGTTGATTAATAATTCTTCAGGAATTTGTTTTTTGAGTGTTCGACACCAATATCCATAAACATGTTTCCTGAATGTGCTGAAAATCAGGATAGTGGCAAATGAGAAAAGAAAGAAGATGGAACATGAAATATTGATGAAATTACTGGTCAACAAAAAAAACCCTTTTACAATTTTCAGACGAGTTGATGTGCAGACAGGGTTAATTGCCTGTCAAACGTCCATACAAGCATAGTTATCAACAAATTCTGGAAACCCACAAGCGTTTGTTGTTTTGTTGTTGCTTTGTGCTTAAACCTAATTTAAGTTGCACTTCTTGCAGAGGAAGAAAAGTATGCTTTTGTGAACTGGATCAACAAGGCCTTGGAGCAAGATCCAGACTGTAAACGTCTTCTTCCGATCTGCCCCGACACAGATGCCCTTTTCACCGCTGTTGGAGATGGCATCTTATTGTGGTTTGTGCTAAAATTATACTCCTAATGATCTCATTAGCATTATATACCTATTTTGTAGCAACAATTCTCTTAAATATGAGTGTAGTTTTTCATTATGCAATAATGGAGGTGATGTGCTTTGCAAGAGTTTGTGGTGAAAACAGAGACGTTCCTCAAAATAATGCTGCATAACTTCAGCCAGACCTGTGATCAGTGTATACAGGGCACAAAGCAATGATCTTATAAAATAACATTTTGTTTTAATCTGGTGAGTTAACCAAACAATTGGCTTCCGTATTTGGTCTCTGAGTTGCAAAATCTAATCCTGAGCAAGGTTTTTGTTCCCAACCTCAGGTTTTGGACTGGCAGTCTTACTGCGTGATAACTCAATGAGGTCACCTATTTAACTTGAGTCAATACAAGTGGCTTATGTTACAGGAAAACAGGTTGATCGATAATTATTAAATGAAGTTTCATATTTATCGGTTCAATGGTGATGGTAAAGAAGATCTTTGAAATTTATTTGAAATAGTTATTGAACTTAACATGGCCACCAAGCCTTTGGACCAAGCAGGTTTTTTGAAACGTATGCGTGAGTCCTAAATTAGGAAACTCAAATAACCCAAGATGGCTGCCAAATGATTCAACCAATAGAAAAATGACTAGGTATATATAAAGCTTTGTAAATTTTGGTTAGATTCTGTTTAATTACTATTTTGCTACTTTAGTGCTTGCTGCCTGTTGGTCATTTCGGGACAAGGAAAATAATTTCAGCAAAAATTACCACTACATTGTTCATCACGACATCTGAATATATATCATTAAGATATCACTGCAGCCTGTTCTAAGTCAAGGCATTGTTGATCAGGCCAAAGAAAAAATGGCGAATGAAGACCCCATCGAGGGAGAGCGAGGCGTCCGAGTATGCGCATGATAAGGGATGTACTTAAATAAGGCCGTTAATTATGTTCAAAAGGGGTGTTTTAATTTACCAAACCACCCAATTTTCACTCATGCACTTCCTTGTAGTTCCCTTAGTATTCATGCAAAGTTTCAGGCTGCTTGGTTTTATGGTTTTGGAGTTATGGAGGAGACACACACACACACACTAACTCACTGGAGGGAATAACCACAGCTCTCACCTAATGAATTACCCCAGTTGACGAGGACTAAATAGTCACGTACTAGACTCATAATCCAGCCTTCAATCCAAGCGCGCCTTTTTGACACACTGCCATTTTCTGTGTTGATTCAGTTTTTAACTCGATTCCAAAAGATGAGAATTACTGAATCATATATTTTCCAAAATTTTCACTCAACATTTGGCGTGGGGAACCTCTGGCCCATGGCATGTTTTGATGCAGCTCGCGAGGTGATATTTTGTTCAGTATTTTGTTCAAGTTGGATGTAACCATATTCACTACTATAAGCAATTGCATCAGTTTAAGCAGGAAGTGATGATGAAGACAGGAAACACTTCCCTCACAACCACACACGTGCTCTGTATCTTAGTACATATTATTGCCAGTGTAAAACCTTATTGTTCGAGTATGAATACGAACTATTTTATATTACCATTGACTAAAAAACAAACGTCTGAACAGTGTGAGATTTAAAAAAAACGGTGAAATAAGTTCAGATAAATTTTTTATATCATTTGTCAGTTGATATGACTAGCGTTAAGAAGTGGAGAGTTGACTCAACAGTGCCAGGATTTTCAGTCATAAGTTAGAATGACTAGTTTAATTACTTATCTGCATATGTGCTGTTTAAATGACTCAAAAATCACAAAGCATATAACCAGCCATCACGAAGTATAACAATAGCTGTTATGGCCCTCAAACTCGGAAAAGTTCCCCACTCCTGCTCTACATACTTATCTTTCTGTACTATATATAAATCACTGATAAATTCACAAGCTTCACACCTGCTGCTTGAGGGTGCAAAATATAGATGTATATTTATATACATATACATACATGAATCTCTCTCTCTCTCTCTCTCGATCTCTCGATCTCTCGATCTCTCGATCTCTCGATCTCTCTCTCTCGATCTCTCTCTCGATGTCTCTCTCGATGTCTCTCTCGATGTCTCTCGATCTCTCTCTCTCTCGATGTCTCCGTTCTCTCCATCTCTCTTCCTTCCCAATCCCTCTTCTCTCTCACATCTCTCGTCTCTCTCTCTCCATCTCTTTCTCATCTCTCTCTCCATCTCTCTCTCTCTCGATCTCTCTCTCCATATCCTCTCTCATCTCTCTCTCCATCTCTCTCTCTCTCTGATCTCTCTCTCGATCTCTCTCTCTCCATCTCTCTCTCTCCACATCTCTCTCTCTCCATCTCTCTCTCCCATCTCTCTCTCTCATCTCTCATCTCCTCTCTCTCGATCTCTCTCCTCGATCTCTCCTCTCGATCTCTCTCTCTCGATCTCTCTCTCGATCTCTCTCTCTCGATCCTCTCTCTCTCTTCTTCTCTCCATCTCCTTCTCTCTCCACTCTCTCTCTCATCCATCTCTCTCTCTCTCTCATCTCTCCATCTCCTCTCTCCTCTCCATCTCTTCCATCTCTCTCTCTCGATCTCTCTCTCGATCTCTCTCGACTCTCTCGATCTCGATCTCTCTCGATCTCTCTCCTCGATCTCTCTCTCGATCTCCTCTCTCTGGATGTCTCTCCATCTCTCTCTCTCGATGTCTCTCCATCTCTCTCTCTCGATGTCTCTCCATCTCTCTCTCTCGATGTCTCTCCATCTCTCTCTCGATCTCTCTCTCTCGATCTCTCTCTTCTCTCGCGATCCTCCTCTCTCTCTCTCTCGATCTTCTCTCGATCTCCGATCTCTCTCTCGATCTCGATCTCTCCATCTCTCTCCTCCAATCTCTCTCTCTCTCTCCATCTCTCTCTCGATCTCTCTCATCGATCTCTCTCTCGATCTCTCTCTCTCTCGTCTTCGATCGCTCTCCGTCTCTCGATATCTCTCCTCGATCTCTCTCGACTCTCTTCGGATGTCTCTCTCTGATCTCTCGATCCTCCGATCTCTGATCTCTCTGATCTCTCATCTCGATCTCCCTCGATCTCTCTCTCGATCTCTCTCTCGATCTCTCTCTCTCGATCTCTTTCTCTCGATCTCTCTCTCGATCTCTCTCTCGATCTTCATCTCTCTCGTCTCTCTCTCTGATCTCTCTCTCGAATATCTTCCTCTCGATCTCTCTCTGATCGTCTCTCTCAGATCTTTCTCTCGATACTCCTCGATCGATTCTCTGATCTCGATCTCTATCTCTGCTCTCTCTCTCGATCTCTCTCGATCTCTCTCGATCTCGATCTCTCATCTCCATCCTCTCTCATCTCGATTCCCCATCTCTCCTCTCCTCTCATCTCTCCTCTATCTCTCTCATCTCTCTCTCTACTCTCTCTCATCTCGATCTCGCTCTCCTGATCTCTCCGATCTCTCTCTCTCTCTCTCTTCTCTGTCTCTCGATCTCTCTCCGATCTCTCGATCTCTCTCGATCTCTCTCGATCTCTCTCGATCTCTCCTATTCTCCTCTCTCTCTATCTCTCTCTCTCCATCTTCTCTTCTCTCTCTCTCGATTCTCTCGATCTCTCTCTCGATCTCTCTCATCGATCTCTCCTCATCTTCTCCGATCTCTCTCTCTCCATCTCTCTCTCTCTCTCCATCTCTCTCTCCATCTCTCTCTCCATCCTCTCTCGATCTCGATCTCTCGATCTCTCCTCGTCATCTCCTCTCGACTCTCTCCTCGATCGCTCTCTCTCGATCTCTCTTCGATCTCCTCTCTCTCGATCTCTCTCTCGTCGATCTCTCTCTCTCGATCTCTCTCTCTCGATCTCTCTCTCTCGATCTCTCTCTCTCGATCTCTCTCTCTCGATCTCCTCTCGATCTCCTATTCTCTCTCATCTCTCTCATCTCGATCTCTCTCGATCTCTGATCTTCCGATCTCATCTCTCTCTCCATCTATCTCTCGATTCTCTCTCGATCTCTCTCGATCTCTCTCTCTCGATCTCTGATCTCTCGATCTCGATCTCCTCTCTCGATTCTCTCGAGATCTTCTCTCGATCTCGACTCTCGATCTCATCTCGATCCCTCTCGATCTCCTCGATCTCGATATCTCTCGACTCTCTCTCGATCTCTCCATCTCGATCTCTTCATCTCATCTCATCTCGTCCTCGATCTCCCACTCGATCTCGATCTCGATCTCCTCTCGACTCTCTCTCGATCTCGATCTCCATCTCGATCTCACGTCTCGATCTCGATCTCCATCCTCGATCTCTCTCGATCTCCATCTCGATCTCATCTCCGATCTCTCTCGATTCCATCTCGATCTCTCTCGATCTCTCATCGATCTCTCTCGAGCTTCTCTCTCGATCTCTTCGATCCCACTCTCGTTCTCTCGATCTCCATCTCGCTCTCTCGATCTCCATCCTGTCTCTCGATTCTCTCTCTGATCTCTCGATCTCTCTCTGATCTCGATCTCTCTCTCGATCTCTCGATCTCTCTCTCGTCTCTCGATCTCTCTCGATCTCTCCGACTCTCGATCTCCATCTCGATCTCTCTCGATCTCCAATCTCGATCTCTTCGATCTCCATCATCGATCCTCTCTCTCTCGATCTCGATCTCTCCTCTCTCTCTCGATCTCTCTCTCGATCTCTCTCTCCTCTCTCTCTCTCTCCTCTCTCTCTCTCGATCTCTCTCGATCTTCTCGATTCTCTCTCGATCTCTCTCGATCTCTCCATCCCCCTCGATCTCCATCTCGATCTCCGATTTCCTCTTCTCTTCTCTCCTCTCTCTCTCTCTCTCGTCTCTCTCCTCTCCTCTCTCCTCTCTCTCTCGATCTCTCCTCGCTCTCTCGATCACTATCGATCTCCATCTCGATCTCCTCTCGATCTCCATCTCGATCTATCTCGATCTCATCTCTCGATCTCCATCTCGATCTCTCTCGATCTCCATCTCGATCTCTCTCGATCCACTCGATCTCTCTCCCGATCTCCATCTCGATCTCTCTCGACTCTCTCTCTCTCGATCCCTCTCTCTTCGATCTCTCTCTCGCTCTCCTCTCGATTCCATCTCGATCTCTCTCGATCTCCCTCTCTCCCTCGATCTCATCTCGATCTCTCTCGATCTCCATCTCGATCTCTCTCGATCTCCGACTCTCTCTCGATCGACTCTCTCTCTTCGATTCTCTCGCTCTCTCCTCCTCCTCTCTCCTCTCTCTCTCTCCTCTCTCTCGATTCCTCCTCCATCTCTCTCTCTCTCTCTTTCTCTCGTCTTCTCGCCTCCTACTCTCATCTCTCGCTCTCATCTCTTTCTGATCTCTCTCGATCTCTCTCGATCTCTCTCGATCTCTCTCGATCTCTCTCGATCTCTCGTATCTCCATCTCGATCTCTCTCGATCTCTCTCGATCTTCGCATCGGATCTCTCTCGATCTCTCTCGATCTCTCTCCATTCTCCATCTCGATCGATCTCGATCGATCTCCATCTCCATCTCTCTCATCTCTCTCGATCTCCATCTCGATCTCTCGATTCTCCATCTCGATTCTCTCGATCTCATCTCGATCTCCTCTCGATCTCCAATCTCGATCTCTCTCTGATTCTCCATCTCGATCTCTTCTCGATCTCCATCTCGATCTCCTCTCGATCTCCATCTCGATCTCATCTCAGATCTCTCCGATCTCCATCTCTCGTCTCCATCTCGATCTCTCTCGATCTCATCTCTCTCTCGATCTCTCTCGATCTCTCTCTCGATCGCTCTCTCTCTCTCGATCTCTCCTCATTCTTCTCTCTCTCCTTCTCTTCTCTCCGATTCTCTCTCGTATCCTCTCTCGATCTTCTCGATCTCTCTCTCGTCTCTTCTCTCTCTCTCTCTCTCTCTCCTCTCGATCTTCTCTCTCCTCTCTCTCTCTCTCTCGATCTCTCTCGATCGTCTCTCTCGATCTTCTCATATCTCTCTCGATCTCTCTCGATCTCTCTCGAGTCATCTCCGATCTCATCCGATCCTCTCGATCCTCATCTCATCTCTCTCGGATTCCTATCTCGATCTCTCCTCGATCTCCGATCTCGATCTCGAGTCTCTTCTCGAATCTCGATCTCGATCTCTCTCGATCTCTCTCGATCTCTCTCTGTCTGTTCCTTATGCACGGTGACATATTTAAAGCTCCATACTCAGGGTACAGGTACAACTTTGTGCATGAAATAACATAGGCTATGTGGCCGTGCCCTCAGAGGCCATTTTGAGGCCGCAGATTGAGACCAAAGTGACCAATAGAGTAATTTTGGCAAACAGGATGAACAATTGGTCTCAAATTGAAAAGGCTGGATTTTATGAGTGCAACACAGTTAACCTTTTTAAAGTCCCTGAAATAATTTAAATTGATAGATTGTTGACTTAAAGTTTTGCTGTCACTGGGGATGGGTATTTCTGCTGGTAGGATATAAAGTGAAAAATGATATCATCATTTGATGTTATAATTCTGTTTTTGAAATGTGTTTGTTATCACTGTAACACTCATGCGGGACTAAACGGAAGACTGGTAATAATTTGTAGTTCTGTTATTTTGTCAAAAACATTACATGGACAAGAATCCCAGCTTCTCTATCCCTGAAAATGAACAACACAGTTTTTGTTTTGTTTTTTGAGTTTGAGGTCACATTCTTTTGTAACAGTGTTGTTGTTTTTTCACTTGAAGGAAGAATTTCTTGTTTTGAAAAAACAAAAAAAACAACCAAGTGAAGCCAAAACACAATGACATCAGCAAATGTTGTGGTGTCGTTTATTTAATAGTTTGTTGTTCAGCTGTGTTATAAAATTAGGGTAAAAAGTCCATTATTTATTACCTCCTTCACCGAAGGTGAAGGAGGTTATGTTTTCACCCCTTTCTGTCCATCTGTTTGTTTGTTTGTGTACAGGATATCTCAAAAAGTTGTGGACGGATCCGAATGAAATTTTAGGGACAGGTTCCGAGTGTGACAAGGACTAACTCATTAGATTTTAGTAAAGATCCGCATCCGGATCCGGCTACGAGAATTTTTTAAGTGATTCTTCACCATTGAGAGATCGGGCGAAACCAATATATAGCACGATATCTCAAAAAGTTGTGGACAGATTTGGGTGAAACTTGGTTGTTTAGGTTGAGTTTGTGACAAGGATTAATTGATTCGATTTTCGTGAAGATCCGAATCCGGATCCAGATATGAGAATTATTTAATTTCAAAGTGATTCTTCACCATTGAGAGATTGGGCCAAAAACGATATAGTACTGTATAGCATGATATTTCAACAACGTATTGGGTCCGAGATGTTCTCGTTGATCAGGCATTACGTGGCGGAGGTATGCGCTCTACCGAGCGCCCTTCTAGTTATGTATGTGATGAAAGGGAAGTGGTTTGTTCAGGTTATTATATATTCAGCATGACTCGGAGAAATGGAAAAAGCATTGGGGATTGTGGGTCGGGGTGCAGGTGGGTGACGTTGGTGAGATAGCATACGTATGAACCGGGGTGATTTACATGTCATGAAAAAATATGTTCCTTCCTTTGATTTAACAATGTTTTTGGAGCCAAGTACTTTACACAATCTGAAAAGATGCAAGATGAACTAATCTAATATGCTACTTCGCAAGTCAATCAGGTTGAATGCTCCTGTACTCCTTGTTGGAGGTTACGAGCTTCCATGAAGCACTTTCATGGCAATGAATACTTTGGGCATTTGTCATTGCCTTTCCAGACAACCTGACCATTTTCCGAAATGTGGATGCCAAAATAAATGTTAAAACAGGAAAATGTATGCATTTGATCAAACACAAAAATATAATTAGTCACTCTTATTCTCAAGCATTTGCTTCCCATTAAAAAACAGAAAGTTTAAATGCCCTCAAAGGTGAGAGATAATGTGGACTGTTTAAGATGAACTTGTTGAAGAACTTGGCAGCATTTTCTGCTGATTGTCTTTATTTAGAACTTGCATGTAAGAACCTCTTCCTCTTGCTCTCTTTCAGCAAAATGATCAACAATTCAGTTCCAGATACAATCGATGAGCGAACAATTAACAAGAAGAAATTGACTCCTTTTACAATTCAGGTATAATGGATGCTGATTGTAAGATCTGCTTTTCACAGACTGCGCATTTGAAGCTGGACCTAACTTGCACTTCCAGACATAATTCACAGGACTAACCAAGGCTCCAAAATGCATTAATTGTTCCTTTTAGGAAAACCTAAATCTGGCCCTGAACTCCTCTTCAGCTATTGGCTGCCACGTCGTCAACATTGGTGCTGAGGACTTGCGGGAAGGAAAACCTCACCTGGTGTTAGGCCTGCTTTGGCAGGTCATTAAGATTGGATTGCTGTCCCATGTTGAGATCTCCAGCAACGAAGGTGCAGCATTACTAGCACAGGAACTTAAGCATAAGTGCTTTCAGACCAATTGGAAACACCGTCTTCTCTTTGTCTTGTGCCCCTCTATGTACTTATTGGAGCGCACAGTTTGGTGGTATAATGGTTAGAAATGTCCGCCGTGAGTCTGTGAGGTTTGTGGTTCAAACCTCGGCCGAGTCATACCAAAGACTTTTGAAATGGTGCTTGCTGTTTCCTTGCTTGATGCTCAGTACTGTATTTGAAAAGGATAGAGTGTGGACAAACAACCATAGTTTGGTAATAATCGTGCAGGCTTTGATGAGCCCAAAGGCCTCCTCTTGAATCAAAGTTCCTTGTAAGGAACTCGTATTATATTAATTGCTGCATTCTAGCGTTTTCACCTGGTAGACTGTTCATCGATACTAATAAATGTCAGTGTGTGTGCGTGCATGTGTGTCTCCTCCATAACTCCAAAACCATGAAATCTAGCAGCCTGAACCTTTACATGCATACGAAGGGAAGTCCAAGGGAATGCAGGAATGAAAATTGGGTGTTTGGGTTAATTAAAACACCTCTTTTGAAGATAATTAACAGCCATATTTAATTATATTCTTTATCAGGCGCATCCTCGGTAACCTCGCTCTCCCTCGCTGGAGTCTTAAATCACCATTTTGTTCAGCCTGCTCAACCATGCCTTGACTTCGAACGGGTCCCAATGTTTATTAACGATAAAGCGCTCAAAATGTTGTTTTTTTCACTTTTCTCACTCGTCTATCTATAATTCCAGCAGTGTGTGTGTGTGTGTGTGTGTGTGTGTGTGTGTGTGTGTGGTGTGTGTGTGTGTGTGTGTGTGTGTGTGTGTGTGTGTGTGTCTGTTCTGTGTCTGTGTCTGTGTCGTGTGTCGCTGTGTCTGTCTGTCTGTCTGTCTGTCTGTGTGGTGCTGTTGTCTGTGTTCTGTGTGTCTGTGGTGTGTGTGTGTCTTGTGTGTGTGTGTGTGTGTGTGTGTCCTGTGTGTGTGTGTGTGTGTCTTGTGACCGCTGTTTCTTCGACAACCACTGGTCGCTCTAATTGAAACTTTGCCAGGTATATTGGGGCCCTGTGGATGTGCCTTTTCAAGGTTTGATATTATCGGACAAAGTGGTTCCACAGTTATGCCATTTAATTTACCAAACCAATGACAGGACACGGTGCTATGACGTCACGATTGACGTCACAATTGTTCTTCTTTTTTGTCTTTTTTTTTGCACGTACGGGCACGTACTAGTATCATCAAATGCCTGTTCATCATTGCTACAAATCGCTGTTCACATCGCTTTTGTAAGTGGTATAGTTTTCAAATTATGAGCTTGAAGCGATTTTAATGCATTATATGATACGATTTTCCACAATCTACTCTCACGGACTAATTAAAGTATATGATAGAAATATAATTTGAGTTTGAAGGATAGGATCGCGTGGATTAAATAACTCGAAATCTGGAGTGAAATCTGAAAATGTTTAGGAACCGTCGATGTTTAGTTTTTTTGCGGGTAATGTGCCTTTACCAATTAGCTTGCTATCGCTTGCCAAGCCAGTCGTTCCTTATCAACCATTTAATTGGAGTGCTTGCTTGAGTGCTTAAGCTGCTTGGCGAGCACCCTGCAGTCGATAGCGGTGCAGATCGTGCCTGATCGGGATGTGCAGTCGGCAGTTGCTGTACAAGGTAGAGGCACAAAGTGACTCTCCGTGAATGTGTGTGTATGTCTGCACGCTTGGTTACAGTCGCTTTTGTGGCAAAGTTTCATCCCATATCTTGTGGTGAAGGTTTTAACTTTAAACTTTAGCCGCATACGAACAATCACGTCTTCCTTGTGTCCTCATGACTGTTTCTAAAGCAATTGGTTATTTTATATGAACCAAGTGTGCTTTGGAAAGGTTATATGGTTTCTCTTTGTGAGTTTCAAAGCAAAATACATTTGATAATAACACCCGATTACTGAGCCGTTTGCCGAATTGTGTTTTCTAAATTGGAGCCAATTTTTTTTCCACCGTCACACGCAGCTGTTTATAAAGATTAATGTTTATGAACATCCTCCTGAATCGTTGAATAATGCAATGTTGTATTTTAAAAATTTGTTCATTGAATTTCCCCCAAAATAAGGGTGAAAGCTACTCCAGGTTTTTGGGTTGATACAATACGTACTGCAGTGGGTAATCACACTGACTCCATGACTCCAATCTGCTGATCTTGAAAAATTGCTGATATCGGCTAAACACGTGTGTGTGTGTGTGTGTGTGTGTGTGTGTGTGTGTGTGTGTGTGTGTGGGTGTGTTTGTGTGTGTGTGCGTGCGTGCGTTTTCAAAAGCAAAACATTTTCTCTCGCTGCTAACTCCCCTTCCCTTACGCCCCCCCCCCCTCCTCCACTCTCTCTCTCTCTCTCTCTCTCTCTCTCTCCTTCGTCTCCTCTCTCTCTCCTCCCCCTCTCTTCTTTCCTCTCTCTTCTCCCTTTGTCTCTCTCTGTCTCGACGTATCCGGATGGTGTTTTGTTCCAGGCTGTGTTTGTCTCCAGCAATGTTTATCTCGGATGTGTTATCTCTGGACCTGTCCGTGTTTGGCTCTGGGCAGTATTTATCTGTGTATGTTCTGGATGGAAGTTCATCCTGGATGTGGCTGGCGATGTTATGTCTCAGATGGGAGTTTGTCCATCCCCCCCCCCCCCCTTTAGTACTCCGCCAAAGAGTGTCGGTATTTGCTCGTTTTATGATCAATCTTTGTTAAAATGGTGCTTACCTTTTGTTACGCATGGTTCCCACAGCTTTGGTTGCTCTCCTACGTGATGGGGAGAGCTTGGAGGAGTTGATGCGTCTCTCTCCAGAGGAGCTACTTCTTCGCTGGGTGAACTACCATCTGGACCATGCAGGACGTCCCCCCATCCATAACTTCAGTTCTGATATCAAGGTGATGGGCCAAGATATCTAAAATGGGTTGTGTTTAAGGAGTTTTGTAACATTACGAAAGTAGAGGTGGGATTTATCACCTGGAGCCAGAGTGGATGAGTTAAATGTGAATTTTTTTGGTGGGAGGAAAATGCTTTCTTCGATTAATTACCTGTCCTTAAAGAACAATTGTAACAGTAAAAAATAGCACCGCAAAGTGGGCGTAACCCCTCGGCCCTTGACGCAAACCAATTTCAAGATGGTGGCCATATTGAAAATCGCAGCACGCCCATTTTCGAAAGGAACCTTCCTCTACTCAACCCCAACACACCCAGCAAAAATGGATTTAATCGGACAAGGCGTTCTCCTCGAAATTGACGGAAACCAATTTCAAGATGGCTGCCATGGCGGCCACAGTGAAAATCGCAGCATGCCCATTTTGGAAAGGAACCTTCCTCTCCTCAACCCCATTATACCTCGCCAGAATAAAATCAATGTGTGAAGCTGTTCTCGTTATTGTCCGGAAACCAAATTCAAGATGGCTGCTCTAGCGCCATATTGGATATCGGATTGCGCTGAATATCGAAAGGACCTTCCTCTAAAACACCCCATTATATCACACAAAATGAAATCAATAAGTCAAGCCGTTCTCAAGTTATTGTCCGGAAACCAAAGTCAAGATTGTGCCCTAGCCGCCATATTGGCTATCGCATCGCACTGAATATCGAAAGGAACCTTCCTCTACCCAGCCCCAACACACACTACAAAAATGGATTAGTCGGACAAGACGTTCTCCTCAAAATCGACGGAAACCAATTTCAAGATGGCTGCCATGGAGGCCACATTGAAAATCGCAGCGTGCCCATTTTGAAAGGAACCTTCCTCTACTCAACCCCAACATACCCTGCAAAAATGGATTTAATCGGACAAGGCGTTCTCCTCGAAATTGACGGAAACCAAAAGTTGACAGACGCCCGCCGGACAACGCCTGTGACGACAATACCCCTTTTTCAGCCCAATTCGGGCTGAGGGGTAAAAAGCACACAATGCTGGTCATGTGACTCACTGGGAGGGGGGGGGACCTCATATCAACAGCCAGCCCTGGAGAGCTGTTTCAGGCTTGAACTTTTTCAAAAGACACAACAATTGAGACACTGTGATTATGTAATCAATATGAAATGCTAACTACAAAAGTTAGCAAACGTGAAAACGTAAGTGGAAATTACAATGCGAACACTGCTTTGGAGACACAAAAACGGGCAGCAAAATACACCACATTGTACGTCTTGGCTGGTAGCCCGACCTCCGAACTGACTCTCGGTGTTCCTTTCTTGAGGAGTCGGACAGGGGTGGGGAATGCTTTGTGTATCATGTTTCTGTGCACACATGACACCAGGATTTCAAGGAGGGGGTTGGGTTTGGGGGAACCCTCTCTTACTGGGCCTCACCTTTCCACCATACAGGACTCACGTGCCTACTATCACCTGCTGGACCAGATCGCACCGCGAGGGGACAAGGAGGGCGAGCCACGTATTGACATCGATATGTCCGGCTACAAGGTGAGTTATGTTCCATGGAAACAGCACGATGGCAGTTTTATGTTTTGTACATGCATTGTTTGATAGCTCCCTACATTTTTTATTTGTTTTATATTTGTCACTTAGCTGTAATCAGTTCAAATGTGTTGAATATTTTGATCTATAAATGTTTTGAATTTGTCATGTTATAAATTTTAACATTTTCTCTCATTCATATTCCTGATTTTTGTTGTTTTTTTGTTGCTGATGTTGATGTTGTTATCTTTATATTGCCAGTGCTCGTTTTTTCATGTGCATCAATCACAATGTATCATGCCGTTGACTTCGAAACTTTTGGAAAGTTTCTTCCCAATCTGCTCCTCTTGACCTTAACGCAATGGCTCTCCCACCTCCTCTGACAGGAAATGGATGATGTGAAACGTGCCGACTTCATGCTTCAGGAAGCAGAACGACTGGGTTGCCGTCAGTTTGTTACTCCAACAGACGTGGTCAGTGGAAACCCGAAGCTGAACCTGGCCTTTGTTGCAAACCTTTTCAACAAGTATCCAGCACTTAGCAAGCCTGCTGACCAAGACATTGATTGGAGCTTGCTGGAAGGTGAACCTTCTCTCCTCGTGATGTACCTGTACCCTGCTTTCCTCTCCCCTCCATTTCACGCAATATCTTGTCTTGGAATTGTGTTGCATTTGAGAAATGCACAGCTCATTTTGAAGGTTTCAAGGTTAAAATGCACTTTCGATTGCAAACTGCAAACATACACAATAAGATGGCCCAGAAGGGATCAGATAAAAAATAAAAATTGAGATTACTGCAGCTCAGCTGAGCTCTGATTTATCATGTGCCAAACAGGAGAGAGCAGGGAGGAGAGGACATTCCGCAACTGGATGAACTCTCTTGGGGTCAACCCCTTCGTAAATCATCTGTACAGGTAAATGTTGTAATCGCCAATTATGCTGGTGGGACACATGGAATCGTTTACATGGACAAGTAGACTAACACCTTAACCTGGCACTGGAATCGTAACTTCTTGTCACAGCCAGAGCTAGCAGCCCAAATCCAGGTGATAATTCCCATCTCTGATTGACTCCTTTAACTGTGACATGGTTTGTGAGTAAAGTCCATCACTGTACGACATGTTGAGCCAAGGAAAATGTTTTTCAAACGCATGATTTGTGAAATATTCACACATTCCAGATTTGCAATAAAGACTTCTTTCTTGTCTTGTGGAGATGAAAACAATACCCATCATTGTTAATATTCGTTTTGCCAAAAGAAAATATTTCCAGAAGTCACAAGACCTTTCCCTGTTGAGACACCTTTTCCCGGTTTCCCTGACCTTTCCCGATCATCCCATCCCATGTTTATTTTTATTTTTTTTCTCATAACTAATTTGTAAGTTAAATGTAAGGCAGTGAGTAAAGGCTAGATGCTTCAGACGGAAGCACTTATGAACACCACCAACACCAAGGCTTAATATGTTGACCAACATCTATGAGTTGATAGACTGCCTTGAGACGTACCTTGCAGGTTACAAACAAAGTGGTGAAAACTTTCACAATGCTTATTCCTATGATACAGACAGATATGAACATGAAAACAGACCAGTAAATACTGACTAGGCCGTACGTCGAGTAATCCTGGAAACAGAAAGTCAGAAACATCAGGAATTACGTTTAAGTAGCAGGCTCATGACAGGGACTGCAGGTGGCAGTGCAGCAGCTAACACTGCTTTTAATAGCGGGCAGTTCTGTGTTTTTCACACACTGCAAAACAAAGCTTGAAGTTCCATTTTACCTTCAACACTTTATTCCCTCGTTGCACTTAAAAATCATCGTTCACTGGTTCATGATGTCTTAACATCTCGGGTATGGTAGGCACCCCCTGCTGTTCAGGGTCCTTGTAGCAAGTGCTAGTGTGGCACATGGGTTCACGGTTACCATTCCATTGAAGAGTTACGATTGGATATAATCTCTCATGGGACGGCATGCTCAAAGCTCAACTTTCTGAGGTTACTCTATTCTTTGTCGATACAAAAAGGCTGCTCAACAGGGCCCTATAAACTCATGAAGTTGATGAATGACCATGCATTTTGGTCCCGTGGGCTCGTATGGAGGCATTTTGTATGACCGTGAGCTTTGGCCTTTAGGCCAAGGTGCATGTGACTTGGTGTGACGAGCTTTGTTTAACCATTGACTTTGTTCTTGGGACTGAAGTATACTTAGTTCTGTTGAGTGTTGCACTTTTTGCGACTTACACGAGAGCACCTTTATTTGCAGTGACCTCACAGATGCGCTCGTGATCTTCCAGCTTTTTGAGAACATCAAAACCAATGTAGATTGGAACAGAGTTAACAAGCCACCGTATCCCAAGCTTGGAGCAAACATGAAGAAGGTAAAGATCCACCAACTGGCACAATGGAGTACTTTTATTTATTTTTACAGAGGTCGAGGATAATGGAAGAGGTGGAAACGCGTTTACATTTATTCTTGTACTTACTGCTCACCAGATGACGCGTCATATTTGCAACTTCGTAAAACCTCCACTCAAAACCCACCATATTTTACACAACAGTTAGCACAAAGGTTCAATTTCTCGACATTGCACTGATCTCACCTACAGCTAGAAAACTGTAACTACGCAGTGGCGTTGGGAAAAGACAGCAAGTTCTCATTGGTGGGAATTGGAGGACAAGACCTGAACGATGGAAATGCTACACTGACCCTCGCTCTTGTCTGGCAACTTATGCGCAGGTAACGTTATGACTCCACGAGCATTTCTAATTCGATTGTTCTTCTTCATTTGTTTACAGCACAAGGCTGCGGGGTGGCATCTAATGGCATCATTAGACGAGGGCACGGCTGTGCCGCTGATGCAATGTCCTCTGCTGGTTAGCGCAGGAATGTGGAAGTTGTTCATGGTGCCGGCAATAACTCGCCTACTCTTCACAAAGAACACCGTGGGATCTCTTTTTCGTCCACCAAAGAATCCCGGCAGAATCCCGGCAGATGTGACGTCCGTTTAACGTCCATCCGAGGGACGGCACACGCATTGATGCATCACCCTGCCTGTGAAACACCAGGATTAAAGTTTATAGCTGGATCAGGATTCAAACCCAGGCTGGACAGCTTAGACACAAGTGTGCATACCTTGAGGCCATCCTGTCAGCCCATTGCTAATTCGATCATCATTACCCTCACCAAAGGAGAGGGTATTGCATTTGGGTCCGTTTGTCTTTGTCCGCACAGAACTTTCGTGTTTTTCTCCGCAACTACTTGTCGGATTGAGACGAAATTTTCACCATTGGTGTGACTACTCATGTGGAATGTTTTAATGATAATAATGACGTCATAGGTCACATGGTGTGGCAGCCATATTGGAAAAACGGAAAAAAATTGGACCTCTGTATCTCTGAAACCGCACCAAGGAAATTTTTTTTAACTTGGCACATGGCAAGTACTCATCATGAGGAATGTGTGATTGTTATGACATCATAGGTGCCCTTGTTATGACGTCATAATTGCAGATGTAGAACGCCACATCCGATCAGTGTCTAGGGATAAAATGGTCCACAGAAAAAATTTTCATTACATCATCGGTCATGTGATTCGGCAGCCATATTGTTTTAAAAAATTACCTTCAAAAATCTTCTCTGAAGTGGCTGAACAGATGGAGGCGAAACTTTACACGTATGACCGCCTGTCAATGAGGAACAAAAGGTTCACACATGATATAGGTCACATGATTTGGCAGCCATATTGGATTTACCCTAAAACCTATGAAAAGACACCACTCAAAAGAAGTCCTGGCGAGGGTCTGCAATCTCTGATTACTCTTTTTCTTATTTTCATATGTAATCGTTTTATATAATAACGTTTGAATTTTTTTTTATTGTCCAGGTACACGCTCAAAGTTCTTGAGGACTTGGGAAAAGGGGAGAAGGTTAATGATGAGTTCATCGTTGCCTGGATAAACAACACTCTTCAGGAAGCTGGAAAATCATCATCAATCTCCAGTTTCAAGGTACAGTAAAAACAAACACCACAGACATATAACTTGTAGTTTCCAGAATTTAGAACCGTTTCTTAATTCCTTTAATCAACACCATCATCTAACCTCTTCCTCAATCTTTACTTTTCTTCACCAGGACAAGGCCATCAGCAGCAGCATCCCTGTGCTCGACCTCATAGATGCTATCCAACCAGGCAGCGTTCGTTACGACCTGGTCAAGACCGAGGACCTCTCCGATGAGGATCGTCTGGACAATGCCAAGTTAGTAACGCCATCATTTATTGCTATAATGGCGTTCCTTTTCGAGACTGTTTTTATCGATTCAGATGAAGCATAGTTTTCATGGCCCATCTTGGATTGTGGGGCCAATTTAGTGGTTATCTGAAATTGATGAGCAGATTGACACCAGTCACCAGTCGGACCTCATTGCTCCTTTCTGAACAAATGACACCCTCTACAACTGGAGAAAAATGATCTTTTGAGTCCATAGTTTATTTCGATATTGAAAATAATGAAATGATGTTTTAAGAAAATTCATTTCAACGGCATTTATAATGTGTAAGATAACACCAAAACACTTTCGTTTTGATGCTCTCAAGTGGGATTTGGAATTGTCCTTCACTGACTGAAAGACCAATTGTTGTTTCCTTCTGCCGTTTTGAAGAAGAAAGTTAGTTCCAGATTCTCAGCAACATGCTAAAGCAATTGACTCTTTCAATGTGATTCAAGGCGATCGTTTCCTGCATTGGTCAGAATTTCACTGCGCTTCTTTTCTGTACAAAGACTATGTTCATTGCAGAATGTAGTGACAGAGGTTAGAAGGCAATGCACTAACTGTGGGCCAGTAGGCAAACGTTTTGATGCAACAAGAGGATGAATGAAGAGGAGGAGGAGGAGGGAGGAGAAGATAGAAGGCAACATGGCAGCCTGCAAATCGATACAGATTTGAGACCGAAGGGGAAGTACAGGCTTGGGTAGAGCATCCCGAGAGATTGTTATCTGGGTCTGTCACTGAGGCAGACTCAAAGCTTTCCTGAATTTTCTCTACCTTCTCAGGTGAAAAGTGTCCCAGGGGCAAGGTGGGAACAGAGAGGGATTTGTCAAGTACATGAGATTTGGAGACAGACATTGAGTTAAGACATTCAGCCTTGTCTCGAGCAGAGTCACCTATCATGCCACTTGAGGAGAGGGAGAGGGAGAGGATGAAGGCCGGGGGAGCTCGCTCCAGACACATATTTAACAGGGTACAACGAGGAGTTTGAAGAAGGGTAAAAAAATTTCTCCTCCAACTTTCCTCGCTTCATGACAAGGTCTTCCTGATATATATCTGATAAACTCGTTTGACCATTTGAGCAAGTCACTGCTGCTTCTTGTAGTTGTGCAGTATTAGTCAATGTGGTTCGGTCCAAGGTCATCTTAGTAGAGTAGCAGGAGAACGTTTGTCCTGAAGTTGACTCCACGAGGGAATATATGGTGTAGATTCACAGGCTTCACCAACTTGGGGGCAATGATGCCTCGATTGGTGGTGAGGTTCTTGCTCAAGGCTACTTTGGCTTGTAAACGTCTCAGCCTTACCAACTAGGAAGCACACAGGACTTTGTAGATGCCGAATTTATGGGATGGTTTGTTCTGTGGTGTTACTCTCTTTGATTTATAGCCAGTACTGAACTTGGACATGGAGAAGTTGACTTTTACCCACATGTAACATCTGCATGACTACATTGATTACGATACCTGCAGCATTTAACCTCATTCCCCATTCACTTGGTTTGAAATAGTTCTGTTATAGTTTTGATATACTAAATATTATTTATATGATCAAATTTCACATTCTTTAAAGCTTGATTTGTTCATCATATGGTGGTGGGTTTGAGTCATAAAAGCAAAATGTTCTGCCAGGTATGCCATCTCCATGGCACGGAAGATTGGTGCACGAGTATACGCCTTGCCTGATGACCTGGTGGAAGTCAAGCCCAAGATGGTGATGACAATCTTCGCTTGTCTCATGGGACGTGGGATGAAACGAGTTTGATATAGGTGTAAGAGCAATGGACGTGTGAACTTTGGGAGCACCCAGGGTTAAGTGGGAGGAAGGGGTACAAAGTGAGGATAGCTCGTTTCAGATAAGCATTTGATAAGGTATAACGGCCACTGGCAAATTTATTAACTGTTTTTTAGGGAGGGAAGAAGGTGGTGAGGATGGTCGCTTGTGATGGGGTGTGTTTTGCGGCTTCTTTTAATGAGCAAGTAATTTGTGGGGGCTTGGGGATGGTGGTGTTATTTCAGGTAATAACTTTGGGAAATTGATGTTGGTCATGAGAGGCACAGAGCAGAGTCTTTCTCTTTGTTTTATAATTTTATATCAATATTAATGCCAGACATTCCTCATAGGCATTAGCTGGCCAGGAAAATATTTTGCACGGACTTCCCTGCGGTACGAATATTGACCAATAAGATTAAGATAAACCAAAGAGACAGCGACACAGATGGACAGCTCCAGACCAGCCTAAAATTGCCACAAGTCCCTTTACGCCTTTGGCTGGAGGAATCTGGGCACGCATTTGGAATTTGCAGGCACAAGTCCGTGCCTCTGCCAGATCCCCAGGCCATCTGGTATTGCTTTCCGTGAAACCTCTGTGATCTCCTCTGCAAGCTTTCGTTGTAGCAATTGCGCAAAGATACATTCCACGGTTGATTTTGTGTTTAATACCAAAATTACAACTTCCCTGCTTATGCTAACCATAAGAGCTGCGAAGAAAAGAAAATGGCAAAGCTGTGCTGTGTCGATGAAGTTTGAATTTTTGCTTAAAATTTTATATTCAAAAGCAATGGAGTATGTCATTATTCACACTTGGCTGTGCGAGCTGCAGGATAGCTCAAAAGGAGCATACTCGCCTTTGAGCTGTCTAACCTACGTTTGAGTGTCAACTGGACTATCGACATTCGACCTCGTGTTTCACAGGCAAAGTGTTGCATCTATGATTGCACCATCTGTTGTATGGGAAGTTAAGCTCGGGACCCGTGTGCCCATACCAGCAGATGGTGGGCATTACAAAAATCTGTCTTTCGACAAAAAGTAAGGAGATTGTCTCCAGCAATCTGAACAAATACCAAGTTCTTGCCCTCACCAAGAGAAGAGGGGACATTGCATCAGCAGAACAGCCGTAGTCCCATAAATGATGCAACCAGCAGCCAGGTGCTGCACACACTTGGAGCACGAACTTGGTTGGGCGCTTGCTTCTTTAGATCAGCACCCATCATTTTTTTAAAGGATTTTAAGTTTGCACCATCCTGAAACAAATGCCTCAAAGGCCTACCACCTTCAGTTGAAATGATCTCTGAGTCAAATACTGTAAATCGATTTTATTCAAATTCCATCAAAATGGCTGAAAAGCAAATACATGTAAGCACCTATCATGTAAGAGTATTTCATCTAATTACATTCCTAAAATGGCTAAGTGATGTAACTTAATTCTCTACAATACAAATGTCGTTAACATCAATCGATTGCAGGTGTTTACAATAGATTCCTGTTTGAGGTTCATGTGAAAGTCTTGGTAAAAGGTTTGTGGGCCTCGTTCTGAAATGAATCAGTGCCTTGCCAGTAACCAGGTCTATCACAAGATGTCATTTGAACTTCGCACATGGAAGTCCATCTGGGTTGGCAGCAGGAACAACTTATCACTGAATTGTTCTTCGGAGCTTTGAGGGTCAACTTGCGCAGAGGTTAATGACATCATTTTAGCTGCAGTACTTGTCAAGAGTAAACGTCTTCACCAAGGTAAGAAGTTATCCAAACAGGAGAAGGAAAATGGTTTCAACTACGATATAAATTTTGATCTCGTGAAACCAGAGGGATCGGAAGTCTCGATCTGTCTATCGAGTGCATGATCGTTGCCAGCAGTTAGGATGCAAAAGGGAGGTTGTACTTCTGGCAGGTGTGAGTTTTGGTAAAAGGCAGTGAAACAACAGCGTTCTGCAAGGTTTTGATCGATGTCTAAAATGTAATCTTTCTTTTTTTTTCATCTCAATGTGAGCGGTTGTTTCATTCCACTCAATGTAACGAGTTGTTTCATTCCCGCTACATTCAACCAGTGGATTGTTTCATTTCCACTGAAAATAATCAATTAAATTTAGTTTGGAACTTAATAGCTGCTGTAATATACTATCCCTCCGCTGCATCAAAAATATAACTTTGTCTTTCTTCCTAAAGATAGCTTGTAAGCTCTTTACTCAAAATAAATGGATTTTAACTCCGGTTTTCACTCGTGAAAGAAGCAGGACTCGTGTGCACCATCAGTAATAATACAAAATGTTGCCGTACAAAAAAAAAAGGAAATAAGATCAGAATATGATGTCACAATAGTGGATCATTTTGATTCTGGACAATAGCAAGTGCAGTATTGACTGATTGAGTCCATAACATTTCTGCAGTGCTGTATCACAGCAAGGAATATCTGAGGTAGTTTGCCATTCCCTCAGTGGTAGTAGTCAGAGCAAAAGGAATCTGGAACTTGGTCAAGGTGCTGGCACACAACAGCTTACTCTTGGGGTAAAGACACCATGGGATCTTAAACGTCCACCAACAGCAAATGCTGGCAGACGGACCCCTGTTTAACATTGCATCCGACAGATGGCCCACCCTCTGAGACACAGTGGGGTATGGTTTATAGTCAGATTGGGGATTGGACCCGAAGCAGACAACTCAAAGTTGAGTACACCCCACCTCTGAGCTATCCTTTCAACACCAAGTGGAGTAAAGTAGTGTATATTTTGTGACAGCATTATGTATTGTTGTGGTGCCATGGTTACAAGCATGGGCAGCTTTATCGACTCGGTATGTTTTGAGCCCAAGAATCCCAAAATGCTGAACCAACGTGTAGAATAGGAAAATGTGGTGAAACTAAATTTGACTGTGCTTGTATAACTGTGGCTATCCAAATGCCAGCATTGTTCTATGCAGTTGTACCACATGGGGGCACAAAACCATTGGGCAGTAGCTGTATTCAACATCTGTTGCGCTGTGCAATATTATGCAAAATGTTCAGGAGGTTGGACTTGAAGTTTACGACGAAGCTGTCGGGTAAGATGACACCTACCCCACTCGGCTTGACCGTGCCCATAAAGATGTAGACATTGCCTGTTCGGAGGGGTGACAGGAAGGGAATGGGAAGAGAATGGTGTCATCGAGGACTGTTAATAGGAGGATCAATGCAATTAAAAATTGTGCTCCAGAGCATGCAAATCCTACTCAGAGTTCACTACTTACTTTATGGGTCATTTGCTGAATCTACCATGTCATGGCCTTCAAGATGCAGTTTAAATTGCATGGTTGTGGCATCAGCCTTATTTAGACATTAATCATGAGCATTGTGATGTCATCATGGTTCCTTCATTGGAGGCCATCTAAATATTATATACACAGGGAAAGGCTCCAAGGTGGGTAAGGTTAAACTTTGACTTGTTGTGCCGTTGTTTTGCAGAGAAGGCATTAATTATATCATGCGATGTTGGTATTCCATCAAAAGAATGATCAATGAACACCTTGTCCACAGGAGGGAAGTTTGGATGTGAAGAGGTTGAAGTGATTTTGAAGTATCCGTTCACATATCCACAGAACAAATGACTATGGCACACAGACTGACAACTATGGTATGAGTAATGTTGCAAAACAGGAAAAAATAATTTTTTTTAATTTGGTCTGGGTGCTAATACATTGTGCAAGTATTATATATATATATATATACATATACATATACATATATACATAAACATTGCATATAATATACATATACATAAAATATAAATAACCGGGCGTAGTGGCGTGCGCCTGTAATCCGGTGACTCGGAAGCTTGGGTTGGAGGATCGCTTGAGGACGGGAGCTCTGCACTGGGCCGCGCTATGAGAGGGTGTAGGGCAGCCTGGAATCATGGCGAACCAATCCTTATCCCTGTGTCGTAATGACTATGGCACACAGACTGACAACTATGGTATGAGTAATGTTGCAAAACAGGAAAAAAAATAATTTTTTTAATTTGGTCTGGGTGCTAATACATTGTGAAAGTATTATATATATATACATATATATACATATATATATATAACCGGGCGTAGTGGCGTGCGCCTGTAATCCGGTGACTCAGAGACTTGGGTTGGAGGATCGCTTGAGGATGGGAGCTCTGCACTGGGCCGCGCTATGAGAGGGTGTAGGGCAGCCTGGAATCATGGTGAACCAATCCTTATCCCTGTGTCGTAATGACTATGGCACAACGACTGACAATATGGTATGAGTAATGTTGCAAAACAGGAAAAAATAATTTTTTTAATTTGGTCTGGGTGCTAATACATTGTGAAAGTATTATATATATACATATATATACATATATATATATATATAACCGGGCGTAGTGGCGTGCGCCTGTAACGGCGACTCGGACTTGGTGAGACGTGATCGGCTACGACTGGAGACTTGGGTTGGAGGATCGCTTGAGGACGTGGAGCTCTGCACTGGGCCCGTTATGAGAGGGTGTAGGGCAGCCTGGAATCATGGCGAAACCCAATCCTTATCCCTGTGTCGTAAGAGCGACCAGGTTGCGTCAGGAAGGGCATCCGGCTAAACCTTGTGCCAAATCAGTATGCGGATCATCCGCTGTGGCGACCCCTAACGGGAGCAGCCGAAGGACGAACATCACAACATATATATATATATGTCTCAAGCCAGAAGGCACTAAGATGAGCCATAAATGGATGTAAATATTGGTAACTCTAAATTATACTCCATCGCAGCATGTTGCCCCTCAACCAAAGCAGGATTTTAGAATTCCAGTTCGCTACTGGCAAACAGCGGCCTGCTATTTTTGAAACCATTAAATAAATAGAACGTTCAGAGAACATGCTACCCCACACAATCTTTCCAAAAAGGAAATGGGAAGGGCCTTTTCACCTCTTTCCTTGCATTTGGAGCACGATCTATATTCGCTTTATTCGTGAACATTGAATAACAGGCACAATGGCAACCATCGAAGCCGACGGATCGAACGGAACTGCCTCGAGCTGAATCTTCTGCCAACTCTTCTCGGAGAAACTGATGATTTTTGAGCGATCTTTGAGAAAAAGTTGTACCCAAACAAATATATTTTGGATGAAGTTAGCTCGGTGGTGGCATTGCTAGTTGCCGCCATTTTTGTCTAAACCTCACTGTTACTCCGTCCTCAGAGCACGCGGCAAATTTAATTGGTCGAGACCGTAAAATATTGCCCAAGTACTGCTAAACTGAAGGTTTTTTTGAAGTGCAAACAAGGTGATTTGTATTCTACAGTGTTGAAACATATAATTAAATTGAAAATATAAAATAAAAGTTTAGAAGGCTGGAGAAAAATATTAAACAAACCATTGAATTGGAAGTTTATCGCCGTTGATGCACCGTCTTTTACACCGCCTTATTTAGCACGTTACATTACTTATTCGTGCCTGTTGTTTGTGTCGTTTATGACATCCTTATAAGTAGTAAGTTTCCTGTTTGGAATGATTTTCAATTTTGTTTGATTGCCAGGCAGACAGACTGAAGCAATTGCTCGACCGCGTTGTGTTCATGCGGGACGAAACGCCATGCAATTTGCCAAATTCAGAGCCAAAGTATTGCTGCTAAAGTGGCAGGTTTCTGTTCCGATTAATGTTCTTGTGTTCAAAATATATAATTCATTTGATATGAAGTAGTCAAAAAAAGCTGAATGCCTAAACTCGGTGTTTGCAGCTAAATCTTGTGTCCAAAACCCATCACTTTCTCTACCACCTTACCAGTCGCACCCAACTGTCCCTGGACTCTGGTCCTTTTCTCCTGACAAGGTGGAGAGCTTGCTGTCAAACCGACTCAGATTCTGCAACCGTCCAGACGGCATCAGCCCACGTTTCCTCAAAGCCTGCTCTTCTGCTCTGCTCACCCTCTCTCTGTTCTATTCACCCTCTCATTTGCTCAAGGTATCTGCATCTGCTTGGAAATCTGCAAACATCACTCCCTGATAAAAAGTGCAAAACAGATCCCTGCAACTACAGACCAATCAGCTTCTCCCATCATCAGCAAGGTTATGGAATCCATCATCGCTTCAGACATAAATCCTTCCTCTTCTCCAATGGCTTGATTTCTGATCATCAATTGGTTTCAGACCAGGTCACTCTTCCCTGGATATGCTGCTTCTGCTCTCCCAACAATGATGGAGGTCCTCAATGCCAGACAGGAAATCCGAGCCGTATCCTGGAATATCACGTGCTTTTGACACGGTCTGGCACCTGCCCTGCTCACCAAACTCTCGTCCCATGGTATCCAAGGCCATCTCCACTCATGGCTCGCACTTCCTCTCCTGTCGCAGTCACCGTGTGGCCCTAAATGGAGTTCTTTCAACCCTCTTCTCTCCAGGCTGGAGTTCCTCAAGTAGCGTTCTGAGCCCTGTTCTTTTCTGGTTTTCATCAATAATCTTTCCGACTCTCTGGAAAATCCTCTATATCTCTTTGCTGATGATCCACCTCTCCCTCCTCGGTCATCCTCAGAGCGGCAAGCAGCAGCTTCTTCGCTCACTGCAGATCTGGAAAAATCACAAACTGGTCCAACACGTGGAACTGTCTTTCAATCAGGACAAATCTCACACTCTCACTATGTCTCTCCGAAAGGACCGTTTAGAAAAGCCCCCATCACTTTCTCAACAATCCTCTGGAAGAAGTCCTTTCTTTCAAGCTTCTGGGTCTCCCTATCTGCCATACCTTTCCTGGGAGCCACATTTCAAACCTCGCTCCAAAGTCAGTCGCCGACTGGGAATCCTCCGTCGTGCAAAGTCCTTCCTTGGCCCTCCTAGCTCTGACCACTTAACGCTTTGTCCGTAGCCTTATGAGTACTGCTCTCCCCTCTGGGCTGGTGCTCCTGCCTCCCACCTTCTCTGGCTTCACGCTGTAGAACCGGGGCATTTCGGATCATCGGCATCTTCCGCAATGAGGCTGAGTCTTTGGCCTCTCACTCAATCACCGCAGGTTGGTGGTGGTCTTTCTGTCTTCTACCGTCTCCTCTCCAGCCTTGCCCCCCCCTGCTCTCTCTGCGATTTGTCCCCACATTTCCACAGGGCACTCAGTCGCAACACCCTTTCTGGTAAACTCCCCAAATCACGAATCCTGCTCACCTTCACTCTTTCATTCCTCTTTTTCCCACCTTTGGAATAAACTCCCTCACTCTATTCTTTCCTATTCTTCCCTCCAGGCTTTCAAAACAGCTGTTCACCACCACCTCTTATCATCCCCATCCAAATCCTCGATCTTTTCTACCCCCGATATCCACCCAAGCCCACTTCCTTCAAATTCCCTGCTTTCTTCCTAAAAGTCCCTGTAATGTCATCTTCTATTCCCCATGTTCCCGTCCATCCCTCTCCCTTCCACAGATCTCCTAATGTGTCTGTTCCCACTGTTTTGTCCCTCCCACTCCCGCCCTCTTGTCTCATGTCCCCACGATGTGCGTTGTGTGTTGCTCTCACACGAGCTGACAAGGCTATACAAAAAAAAAAACAGGCAGCTTAACCCTGCTTTGTGCTGTGCATGTGGGGTAATTAACTGTAATAAACCGGTGCTGGTAGACAGCATGACCAGATTTTTATCCTATCTAAAACCATAGCATACTTTTTGATGAAATGACATGCTTATGGCTCACAAGCCATATGATAGATTTTTTTTATTGGACATCTCATACTGGGCATCCTAAGTACTCCAAGTCTTTCCATGAAAAATCAGAACTACACAGTCTCCAAGGCCTTTTTTCTGTAATTCAATGGAGCACTGATCTCCACTATGGGTTGGGGCCCCAGCATCATATCTGTCTCTCCTGGATTCTGTAGAATCTAAAGCTCTCAACATTATTGGAATCTCCCACGATGATGGCAAGACACAAGGTCTGTCGCTCTTACATCACAGGCAGGTCGGTGGTCTCTGTTTTCTCGTCTATCCTCCAACATTGTTCTGCCCCCTGCTCTCTCAGCCTACTGACTCTTCTCAAAACACCAGGATGCACGTGTTCTTCCAGTAACACCCTCCTGGTTAAACTTCCAAAATCCAGGATGACTGCACACCTCAACTGTTTTACTCCTCGCTTCTCCAATCTATGGAACCACCTTGCAGAACCACCTTGTAGATTTCCCACTTTTCCCTCTAGGCCTTTGAGGAGGCAGTGCACTTTCATATCATGTCATTCCCCATCTTTACCCACAATATTTACTGCCCCATTAACCTTTCCTAACCCAACCCTCTTACTTGGAGGTTACAGTGTGTCCTTCCCTCCTCTTTCTTCTCGTTCCCTGTTTTTCCCCCTTTCTTATTGTGTCCAATTGTAGACACATTTTCCTATTGTCAGTTATTACCCTCCGTCATCTTGTTCTTCTATGAGCTTCGGATTTTGTAGAATTTTTTTTATTTTATTATAAAAGAATCAATAATAATTTGCGGTTCAGGTTGTCCGTGAGACGGTTGGATCCACAGCTGCTCGTTCTACCTGAATCAAAGTTTAAGTTTTCCGACACGGATTTGTCGTGTTTTTCTTACATATTCATCTCTGTCTGCTGTTTCTATTATCATCGAAAGTTTTCCATGATAAATCGTATCTTGTCTATTGTTGAATTCATTTTTTGTGCAGCCTCGGCCTTATATGATAGCTCAGAACTAATTGTGTCGGTTTTGAGGTTGTTTCGTCATCCTTTCTCTTCTCCCCCCCCCCCAAAAAAAATTTTTTTTTTGTCCTTTTGCTTTTGTCAACACTATCCTATTCCCCTTCACTTTAAAAATATATAACTTTTTCACTTGACATGATCATTCTGTACCCATCTTGTCTACCCCTTGTGTCCTTTCCTGTCCCCCATTCCTCCAAACACCCATTGTTTGTCTAAATCTCCCTCCATCTTGCGCTTCAACTCTGCTGTTCTCTCCGTCTCTCACTACTGTTTCTTTTGTCCTGGTATGTCTTGATTCGTTCAGTGTACTAACTCTTCCACGAGCCTTAATTCTGTATACAAAATAAAAATACAAATGAATAATAAGCAACTTAAACATCAGTACGCCACCTCGAAGCTATACTGTGGGTCAGTCATCCTTCAAAGGGAATGTTAAGCCTACTGTCATGTTTGCTTGCACTTGTTGGTAGGAGAAAAAAAAAAAACTTTGCAATAATTTCATGTGTGTTTGGAACAAGTTCGTGCACGGTTCTGCCGAGTAGAGATGCTACAAATCTAGCACTAATTAGTTGTGAATGTGTTAATGTTGCTGAAAGAACCTTGTAACAGCCATTCTTGCTTATTGAAACCTAAAATGAAGGTAATGAGAAAATATATTGTTCAATTTGATATACTGTAAATGATGGCATTCTGCCAGATACAGATTTGGTTGAAAGCAATGTAGATGTTGAGAATATGTAAGATGTTCATGCACACCTTTCTTGAGTTTGGGGCACTGCGGACACGGCAGCATGACCTTTGCGACCTCTCCTCGGCGGCGCCGCGTCATCTTCAGTTTCCCAGTCTTGAAGGAGCGAATCACAGCAACTCGCAGAAGCTTCGTGCCATCACGTTGCTGGATCACCAGAACCTTCCCCACGATAACTGTACAGATGGAATGCACATTCTTTGTGCACGCAAATATGTGCTTGTAAGTCCTAAACCTTGGCTTCCAGATCTCTATCAGATTCCATAACGAACTGCTCAGACTTTTTGTTTTTATCTTTTTATTTTTCAATCCCCGTCAACACTTCTCTTCTATGAAAATCTCTCTCGAACTTCCTTCCCTTCCAGATTTTCCTCACCTAGATACCCCTTCTCAGTCTTTTCTTGCCTAAACTAACAGTAAATATATATTGATGGAAAGTTAGTGTTTATGTATGTAACAAACCACTTCAATAACTTACACCTTAACTCCTAAAGATTAGGGTGTCAGTTTCACTCTTTACTCTTTTGATGTATTTATACTTACCAAATTCCTTGGTACAGAAGTTGGTTTGCATTGTTCCTGTACGCTTACATGCTTTGTTGCAGGGGTCGATCATGGGGCTAGTGGTGGGGCTTGTGGCTGTGAGAGGAGGCAAACAGGAAAATGTTACCCTTCATTTAACTTCGTCATGCATGGAATGCAAAAGCAGTTTTCTTTCCCACGACTTGACATTAGAACTTGCATTTCGCCAGGGATAACTAACTCCCTTTATCTCATGCCTGGGCATGTACAGATAGTGTTTTTCAAAAATATTTTAAAATGATAATTATGTAAAGATCAGTGATCACAAGACATTCACATGCCTGAGATGAAGCAGCAGAATCTCATGTTGAAGTATTCAGTCATCTTTAGTTACATAATCTGCTAACCCATGGCCTATTCTTTCTTTGGCTAAAATACTGTTAAAGTCCATTGCTAAAAACAATTTCATATACAATCTGATAGTGAGATGGTATTCTCTTGGTTTCCAAAAGCTTCGAATTACTCTTTTTTAATATTGCTGCCTTCAGCTGGATTTTAGCCCACAACCTTTAATCCAGATGAACCAGTCCATTGTCCTTTCCACTTGGACAGTCCTGTACCCGGCAAGCATGTAAGCATTTTTGAAGTCGGCCTTCCAGAGTTCTTTCCATAAACTCGAGGAATACTTGGTTGTGTCACCTCCGCAGGTGATTTGTATGGGTACAACTGTCAATTATTCCTCAGGAAAGTGGATTTCATTATTTTATTTTATTTTAAACAAAGAAAAGCAGTCCACAAACTCTACTGTCACACCTCATGTATTAATCGCTGAACATAAATTTGACTCGCAGTGGTTCAACGCGAATGTCCATACAAAAATGTTTTGTGCGTGAAAACCTGCTTATGAGTACAGGGGTGTATTGATATTAACACTTACTGGTAACAGCAGGGGCCATGGTTGTTTTATCAGTGACAGACTCGACAGTGGAGCCCTGGTCCTGAATGGAGTACTTGGCTAAAAACCCATCGGCAGTGACGGTGAGATCGGAGACAAACTGCACGAAGAGTTGGTTTCCCGTTGACCTGATGGCTCTGTCAAGGGTGAAACAATTAATATCGACATCTAATAAATGATCGATTTGCTTCACCCGAAGACATTATTGCAAACGATATGGAAATTAGTGAAAGATACAATTTGATCACTTCAGAATACCGTACCTGTTTACTTCTCAAGTGGTCATTTGATTGTACTTTGTCTACTCAGGAATGTCTTACCGAGGGACTTCGCTTCCACAAAGCTTGCTGATGCGTTGTGCGCTATCACTCTTTCCATCGAATATGGACATGTAATCGTAGCGACAATATATATCTCCTTCCAAGTCAAACTTGTCAAAGCGTAGCTCGACAACCTGCGAGATGGAAAAGGCAGAAATAATTACAACAGTAGGAGCTTTTCTGAAGAAATATGATGGAGTACCCTCCTGTTTACTCTAAATGTTTGAAAGGTTGTGTAAAAAAGATTTTGTAAAATTTTGGTCAAGACTATATGTTTGTTTATAGTACAGCATTAGCATCCAAGCTATTCCAGCCAGACCAGACTCAGTGGTGTAATGGACTGAGTCTGGGAGTCTACTCTGAGACTGGGAGGTCAGTGGTTTGAACTAAACCCCCTGTTGAGTCATCCCAAAGATTTTAAAATGTCCTTACTTGATGCTCAACATTGAAAATAGGACCACATGTCCTGAAGCTGACTCGGATCAGGAGCAACAGTCACTCAAACCCCCTGCAGACCCCCTGAC
>CM068960.1:81034277-81049929 GCA_035128595.1 Eptatretus atami | reverse complement strand
TATATACACATATATATAGCTTTTTCGAACCATTGACTGACTCACTGACTGATATTAAAGACCGGTACCTTCCGGGTGACATAGAAAGCTGAAATTTTGCACACCAATGGACATCGAAGCCGGTACACCGGGAAAAATCACAGAATCGTCGGACAACATCCATAAATGAAAACATAAATAAATGAAATATAAATAAATGGAAAAAAAGATTAAAAATGCAGGTGAGTGACCCAAGACAATGGGGAAGCACGGTAATTTTGTGTGCCGACGGACATCGAAGCCGATACAACCAGGAACATCACAGAATCGTCAGCATCCGTAAATGAAAAATCAAGTTCAGGTGAGCGACCAAAGACAATGGGGGAAGCACGGTTCGTTATTGCTTGCAAAGTGTAAGCATACCCTGCTAGTATACAGAAAACCCTCCAATATCATGGGTTTCTACCAATCGTGGGGAACCAATTGTGTTCCAATTCCATTATCACGGGATTTCATTTCGACCAATCGTGGTTTTTGAGCTATGAGTGATCATTTGTGTCCTGTGCATGAACAATTACCTCCCATTACGAGACTTATGGTGTTTCTCACACACCGTTTTTAATGAGCCCAAATGTGAAGCGATGGACAATGTTAGTCGTGCCAAAAGGCAGAGAAAGGTGATGACGGGCAAAAATATTGAGTTGTTACAAAGGTTGGTTCAAGGAGAAAATGGGGCATCTGTACGGGCCGCAATTATGGGGTCAATGATTGTCGGTGAAATCTTCGCCATCGTACTCTTACTCATTCCTAAACCTTCATTATCCTTCAAACTTTCATTATCCTTCAACCTAATTCCCAAACGTTCATTTTCCAACTCCGTATTCGAACCTTATTGCCAAAACACTACATTTCTGACTCCCGGATTCGAACCCCCGTTCTCAAACACACATTCTCATGCGCAGCTCATGAAACAAATTGAGGTGATGGGATTTATAAAGGAACAGGTTTTTAACACCGATGAGATGGAAGATGATGTCATTTCGTACCTTGGTCCCCA
This sequence comes from Eptatretus atami, assembly GCA_035128595.1. Lineage (NCBI taxonomy): Eukaryota > Metazoa > Chordata > Myxini > Myxiniformes > Myxinidae > Eptatretus > Eptatretus atami. Next base: position 81,048,893 of record CM068960.1, on the reverse strand, counting down.
AGCAGGGAAGATTGTGCTTCAAGGTAAGGTGATTTAAAGATCATGTTACCCTTCTCCATTGTGGGTTGTAGCAATGCTGCAGTCACCTTCGTTGTGATCGTCGTGCCACGATCTTTCCTGGGAAAGCCACATTTCCAACCTGACCTATGAAGCTAGTCGCCGACTGGGAATCCTCCATCGTGCAAAGTCCTTCCTCGGCCCACCTGAGCTCCTGACTACATACAAAGCTTCCGTCCGCAGCCTGATGGAGTACTGCTCTCTCCTTGGGCTGGTGCTTCCTGCCTCTCACCTTTCTCGGCTTCGCGCTGTGGAAATAAGGCCATTTGGATAATTGGTATCTCCCGCGATGAGGCTGAGTCTCTGGGCCTCTCACTCTCTCACTGCAGGCAGGTCGGTGGTCTTTCTGTCTCTCTACCGTCTCCTCTCAGGTCTCGTCCCCCTGCGGCGTCTGCGATTTGTCCCCCCTATTCCCGCAGGGCACTCAAGTCCACCAACAACCCCTTCTGATAAAACTACCAAAATCACGAATCACTGCTGACTTCACTCTTTCATTCCTCTTTTTCTCACCTTTGGAAAAAAACCCCCACACTTCGTTCAATCGCATTCTTCCTCCAGGCCTTCAAAACAGCTGTTCACTACCACTCTTATCGTCCCCATCCAAACCTCGATCTTTCTACCCCGTTAATCCACCCCAAACCTACCTCCTTCAAATTTCCTGCTTTCCGTCTGAAAGTCCCTGTAATGTCCATCTTGTACACCCGTGTTCCCGCCCCATCCCTCTCCCTTCCACAGATCTCCTAATGTCTCTGTTCCCACTGTTTTGTCTTCCCACTTCCGCCCCTCTTGTCTCATGCCCCCCTTGTGTGCATTGTGTGTTAGCTCTCATACGAGCCTCGACAAGGTATACAAAAAACCTAATCCCGTGCATATTTGGAGGGTTTCCTGTATATAATAAAGCTCATTCTAACCACTGATTCACTGACTGACTGATATGAAAGATAGAGACCTTCCAGGTAATGTAGAAAGCTGAAATTTTACATGTCGATGGACATCGAAGCCGATACACAAAAAAAATCACAGAACCATCGGAATGCATCCGTAAATGAAAATATAAATAAATGGAAAAAAAAGAAAGAAAAATAAATGAAAAATCAAATGCAGGTAAGCGACCTAAGAGAATGGGGAAGCACGGTTCGTTATTGCTTACAATGTATAAGCATACCTCGCTAGTGTGTGTGTATGTGTATGTATATATATATCACTCTCACTCTCTTCCCACAAGATACAAGATTGAGCCAAATGGAAGAGCAAGGTGATGGAGGGTATGAACTGACAGTACCACAATGGGGGGGCTACTTTGAGACCAAATAAGCAAGGAAATTAACAAGCAGGAAAAGTGAAAGTTAGAGAGAGGGAGGAAACTGAACCTGCAAGTCAAAGAGTTGGGTCAGGAAGGGTTAATGGTGCGATTAAAGATTGTGGGTAAAGATGGGGAATTATGAGATGACGGTGCACCGCCTGCTTGAAACACCGGAGGGAAGAATAGGATACAACAACCTCCGGTAGGTGGATAACACACTCTGGCACGTAAGACATTCCCAGGTGGACCTGGGAGTGAGGCTTGAACATCGGAGTAGGTAAGGTATAGACACTCCATCCCAACAGGTCTCTTAAGATTCTTTAGATGGCAAAGTGTAGAATAAATGCCCTTTTATAGTCCATGCAATGGATCCATTTGAGAGTCTCTTGTATCAGATTCATCCGAGTTTGAGATAATAAAACGAGGAATTTGAATAAGAGAGAATGCAGATAAATGAATACATATCACCTTATTAACTTCACCTTACCTTATCTTTGGCACCAATGATGTGCCAAGAACAGGTTACACCAGGTGGATAATCACTCTCAGGCCAGTTGGGGGATTTGAATGAGCCAAACTCCTTCTCGAGGCGCCCTCCGCAGAAACTCTCCATCGCTACTACTCAGAATGAGACAGCGACCATTATGTAGGTCAGGATAAGAGAAGAGAGATCATCAGTGTAAAGTAATTTTTAAATTTGCTACTATGACATCAACCAAATTACATGTGGTACTCAACTCTGCTTGTGCGGCTCCCCAGAGGAGAAGGATGCGAGGAAGCCACGGTTTTCTGTGGAGTCGTCAGTCGCCATCTTAACGACAATCTCATTTGACGTGGAAACCAAAGCCCCTGGACGAAAAGTTCCGCAGAACTTGCCGAGGAGCTGGGCATCCTTGCCACGTCCATTGAATACCGATACATGATCGTACCTAATGGGATAATGTCAACAGAGTAGTGGAGGAAAAATTGTGTTCCACAAATCATGATCCCAATCATCATTATATACTGTACGATATTCCTTTACAGAGTTTCGGTTCTGCCGTCGAGCCTGGGTTCGAATGTTCGCCCAGCTATCAACCGTCATCCTGGTGTTTCACAGGTAGGGAGGTTCATCAATGTGTGCGCCGTTCCTCGGATGGACATTGTGGTAGTTGGTGGACGTTAAGGATCTCATGGTGTCCTTCACAAAGGGTAGGCAAGCTATCGCCGGAACCCTGCACAAATTCCAAATTCCTTCCCTAATCTACAAGGGGCACTGCATCAGCCACACAGCTATGCTCGCAGCAATGAAAAGAATGAAAGATTTTTATGAGTCGTATTGACTGTCGCCAGAGTAACCTTGAAAGTTAAAGCATTCCAAACTTTTTCACGATTAAGTTTTACGTTTGCTGGAGGTATAATGTTACTAATACAATTCCTATGATGTCTTAGGAACCTGAGTAGCAAAAGTTGCAGCAGCAGGAACTGATGACCTGCTCACACGGCCTGCTGAGACATAATATTGTTGTGGGCCGGGTTTTAGTGACGATAAACGACCACTAGGTGGAGCAGTAGAGCCGTCTCCCACCGAACTCCCGGAATTTAGGTCGTGACTCTCGGACAACTCCGAAAGGTCACGGATCACTTAAAGACCGTGATCGCCAATTCTCTGACGGCGTGGGGTAGGGTCAATAGCCAAATTTCAATACACCTAAGTACCCACGTCGTCAAATTACCGGGGAAGTCACACCCTCGGCTGACTCTGTCCAAACCAAGTCGCAGGTACCAACTCAGATCCGGTGTAACCGAGCGGAGTTACCAGAACCGCACCGGTCCCAATGACGACTTACGGCACCAACGGCCTTACTATTTCTCAATCCCGAACCATGCTAGGCCAATGAAAGAAAGCACGGACAACTAACTGGAACATTTAACACAGGGGTTTATTTAAATAAACAATAATCGGGAAGGGAAGCACACAAAGAGCAGAGTTATCCGAATAAAAGAATGCAAACAATGTACAATGAAAAACACTTAATCAATCCTACTTTAAGACAGGGCCCACAGACACACACACACACCCAAAAAGAAATGGACCTCAATGGTCTATTTTCGGCTCGAGAGGAAAGGCGAGCTGAGGGCAGGGGCCTATTCTTGCACCTGTCCACCTCGTGCGGTCTGGTCGAGCTTGTCCGGTGGTGGGACTTGAACCTGCCGCCAACAACGCAGCACCAAGCACCAGGGACCAGGAACGACGCCATGGACGCCAGCCAGCACGGGAACGGACCAGACGAGACGCCAGCAGGCAAAACGAGGCTTCCTCTCTTTCTCCTCTTTCTCGACGACGGGGCGAACCTTCTCTTCTCGACGGCTCGCCACCTCTTATCCTCCCCCTCCCCTGCAGGTCGAGGGCAACGCTCTGAGGTACTCGCCTCCGGATTGGACGAGGGGCGAACATCCCATCTGGCTGGGCGGGGCCGCCCCTGAGGTGGTCAGCCTCCTGATTGGACGAGGCGTCTCGGGGGGTGTGTCGAGGCGTCTCGGAGGCCCGCTCCCCGAAGAGGCTCCGTAGTAGCTTTCGGCACGCTGGCTTCCCATTGGCTGGGGCGCGCGTGCGATGCTCGTCCTTCGTTCATAGGCTGGAGGAAACGCTCTATGCCCTTCCTCGGGGCGGAGCCCCGATCTGAGGCGATGGAGGCTCCGCCCACGCCTTCAGCCAAAAACACGTGGGCAATGGCGACCGGGTTGAGCGAGGGATGGTGCCATTGTTGTTGTTGTTGTTGTAGATGTATAAAACCTAACTATAAAATAACTCACAGCGCACACACGAAATTCCCGTTAGACAGAAGGAAGAATTCTAACGATAAACACATACTTATCGAAATAACTAAGCTTAGGGACTGCTGTCTGTTTGTGTGAAAATGGCTTCCAGATTCGTAACAATATGACCAGAAGGGAACTTCGACAAGTGCAGTGGAGAATCCAAATGGCTTGAAAAGTGAGGTTGTGGAAATAAATCGAACTCAGCACTTCAAGGATACATTACATGCTGAATCACTTCGACGGAAGTTAACACAAGGTTAATTAAACTAGAGGGCTGTGATCGGACATCGCTGTGATGGTTCCCGGTATCGCCAACTGGTAATATTAGGCAATTGGTAGCACTGGCAATTCTGCTTCATAATGAAAACAAACGTTGTTGGTTTTTTTTCAAAAAGCGGGACACAACGGACACCAAGACTAATAAACACTCCGGGAACCATAGCAAAACATAGTGTCTGCCAAACAGTTTGGTAGGTCAGGGGGAGAGTGTTTTGAAATTATATTTTAAAGGGTCTTTCTTGCACAAGTGCCCTCAATATTTGGTTTGTGAAAACATTTCAAGAGATATCATTTAGGTAGGACTTAGACAGCAAGGAAAACAAAAAATAGGACCACGCATCCTGAAGCTCACCTACATCAGGAGCAACAGTCACTCAAACCCCACAGACCCCCTTTGACCCTGTTTTTTTATGCCATGAACAAACATAGTACATCATGGGTGATGAAGGTTGTGGTCAGGTTTCATTGAAATTGTGTGTGTAGTTTGAGAGAAGAGAGCAAATACCTATTTTGGGTGGCTCAAACCCCCTGCAGATCCCCTGATTTTTTTTAATGCCATGCACAAACTATGATACATCAAAGTTGATGAAGGTTGTGGCCAAGTTCCACCAAAATCGTTTGTTTTGTTCAAGCGATAATGACTAAAGTGTTTACGGACTCACTCACTGACTGACGCACTCACTCACTCACTCACTCACTCACTAACCTCGGGACACTGCTCGATGGCATTAGCTCACCGGACTAAAGTCCAGGTGAGCTAAAAATGAAGTACAATAGATATTGTAACCATTGAATCACCAAATAAGGAGGGAGCTTGATTCTATTAAAATCACCTTACATATTAGACTCATGGCATGTCGGAATCAATGGTGAGATGAAACCCCCTGCTCGCATCACATAACTGCACAGACCTCGAACAGGCTTTTCGTCAGACATAGCAGGTTTCTCCTCTCAGGTGACAACTGCTTTTACAGACTTTTTTTTTTAGCCGAAGCCTTTCTCTCCACGGATGTTCCCATTTCTCTGGTCTCCCTCAACAGGAACATCTTTTATGACATTTACAAAGAGCTAACTTGCAATACCCTTGATAAATGTGTACTTGAAAAACCAAGGTGACAAACAGTATCAACTATACTTCTCTTGCATGCAGCACATGGCTGCCAGGAGCATTTTGTTCAGGGTGCCAGCGATGGCTCGCCTACTCTTCGTGAAGAACGCCGGATATTTTAACCTCCATAAACAAATGCTTACAGATGAGACACCCAGTTTAACATCCATCTGAGGACGGCACACACATTGACACCTCACCCTGCCTGTGAAACACCAGAATGACAGTTTATAGTTGGTGAGACATCTCCGAGGTGAGTATGTTTTTTTTATTACATGAATAAAGGTTAAAAAGATCAGGCTCACCTGGCTGCACCTGGTTGGGTTTGAGTGTGGAGAAGTAGCAGCTGAAACCTAAATCCTATCCAGGTTCCTCTTGATGGCTCCATCTTTGTTCTTTTTCCTTATTCGGGTTCCTTCTGACGACTCCAATGCAGTATTTGGTCTTCCCTTTGATTATAATTTATATCTGGCTATTAACAACATTATGTAGGATTTGGATCTCAAAGTTTTGGAGCCCAATCTTGTCAGAATAATCACCATGTAGTTATCACATTGTTTGTTGAAAAATAAATAAACAATTGGTCACTCATGCTTTTCAGGAAATAATTAATCTTCCTGTCCTGCTGAGCCTTCTCCACACATGATGCGGTCAACTCTTTGTCCATCCATTGGGACCATACTCTGTGCAGAGCGTTGGTGCTGCCTAAGCAGTCTCCTGGGTTATTGGGTACAATCCTGGACAGGTCACCACTCTGACACAGGATACCAGCAAGCTGGTACTCATTTTGCCAACCTCAGAAGGATGACAGGCAGAGTCAACCCCACCTGGTATTAAATCAACAGCCAAGCAGGATTTGACCTCAGGACCTTAGGATCCCTGATAGGATCCCAAACCCACCACTTTAGCCATTAAGCCAACACCAGGCATACACTCTTTGTCGTTGACGCTAAAAAGCCTCAAACTCAAGATGGCTAATTCAATGGCACCTTGACCAAAATACCACAAAACAACCAGACGACAGCAAAACATTTCATGAGTGAAATTTTATGCTCAATGTCATAGTTCCTCTTTTTTTTCAGTTAAAAGCATAACTAACTTCGAGTGAAATAAAATAGTCTCCAATGATTAAAAGGCCATTCACTTTATCCATATTAGTGAGCTGATTTGTTACCGAAATTATATTCAGTTATTGGGTGGAAAATAAATGGAAAGTGTGTAGAAATACTTACATACACCGAGCATTCATTTCCAGAGCGAAGAAGCGGAAAGAAAGGAAGACAACTCGGCCTTCGGGTACCTAATGGTCAGAAGTTTGAAAAAGGGAGAAGGTGGGTCGTTTAAAGTGGGAAGCTGAAGGTGTTCGTATATATTGTTTGTTTTTTCATATGTAACCCTTTTTTAATAGTAAATATGTCCTCTATATGTCATCTATCTCAAGATGAACCAAAGTTCTTTTTAACTTTGATCTAAGCTCATGGAGGAGCTTTCGATAAATCACAAGCAAGACGTGGACTATTACATTACTTATAAGGAGTAAGGACATCAGTAGACATTGGGCAAATACAGATGTACTACTACTACTATTACTAACCCTTTAACTGCCCCAAATTATATTGTTGTGGGAACTGCCAAAAGGGGTAATGGGAATAAGATAGACAAGTTATTTCATTAATAAACGTCAAGCATAAGTGTGTGGTTTCTGTGTAGAATGATAGGACATGTCAAAGTATGTTCAGAAGCTAAGTGAACGTGGCCCCTCCCTTCCGCAACGTGTCTAACACCCTCCCACCATTCCTCCCCTGTTAATCCTTTAAATGGTTTCTCTTTGTAATCTGTGTTTCATTTAATAAATTGTTTAAAGCTCTGTAAACCAACAGCCCCCCTCTCCCTCTCCAGGAAGGTGAAAGCAGAGCCTTGCGACTGTATGTAAACATAAAAGCTCCACTGGGAATGGCAATCTCGTGGATCTGCTCGAGCCACTCAAAATGTATCAAAGCTGCGAGAAGCTAAGTGGAAAGCCAATTATGGCACAGCTATGCACAATCACAACATGATAAAGGCCGAGGGACAGAGAGAGAGAGATAGTGGTTCTGCTGAGGCTCAGGTCCAGCTCAGACTCGCACTAAGAGAGCTGCGCAAGAGTGAGTGGAAAGTGATCCGGAAAAAATGGTGGCAGAGGAGTAAAACACCGACAGCGAACTTTGAGGACGACGGTCCAAGTGTCGGATTATAAAAGCACACGTGTACGTTGGGCTGGAGCCACAAGCCCGGATGCGACCTTGCCTTCCATCTCCCTCCTGCCGAGACCATCGCCGCCGACCCATTTCCACCCCGTGCAAACATCGTGTGTGGAAAATGTTTCTTTCTGTCTCGTCACCTTTATTCCTGTGTGGCTTAGTACATGCGAGTCACTGAGCCCCAAGTTAAATTGTGCAAGCTGTTGAAGTTTCATGGACGCTTGAGAAATTATTTACAGTGAGAAAATAACTGATCAGTGCATTTGCATCTTGTTTTTCCATCCCCTGTATTTCTTTAATAAATCCTGTTTCCTCCCCATTAGCATGTCCATTCAAATTTGAAACAGTAAATAACGATGTGAGTAAGATGGCAGCCGTTATAAAATTGGCGCGAAAAAGCCCTCGTTAGGATGTTTATAAAGCGGTTCTCCTGGGTAATCGCTTGGCCCTCATCCTTTTAGACAGATGAATTGGCTGGAGGTGACAGGACTTGTTAGCAATTCTGTATGTCGAACATCGAAGAGAAGATCTGTTGTTTTCCTGGCGGATGGTGTATAGCCCCCCAAGAGCTGCCCATTACTTAATTGGTGACTCATCGGGTGGAAGATTTGACTTCGAATCCACCTTCAGTCAACCGCTACATTGCTAGTCAGGTTAGAGATCAGGACCCTGGTGAGAATCCGATGACCGTAACAATATTCAGCAAACCTTGTGCGGGCAAGTGGGGTACATTAACATTTTTGGCCCAAGTCTTTCACGAACTGGCAGGCTAGGCCGGAAGTTCGACTGAAGGTGGCCAGATTCTTGAATTTGGAAAGGGTGGCGGTCACTGCCAGCGATAACTCCCTTACTCTTCACGAAAGACACAGGGGGGGGGGGGTCATTAATGTCCACCAACGAACGACTGGTGCTGGCAGATGAGTCAACCGGCTCAACGTCCCCCTCATGGACGGCATGGAGATTGATGTATCACCCGGCATGTGGAACACCAGGAAGGCAGTTTATAACTGCGTAGTTTCAAACCCAGGCGAGATAGCCCAAAGGCCAGTACACATACCCTTAAGCTATCCTGTCGGTCCTGGACAAATACATAAGGTATGTGAGATTTTAACATTTGATTTCTAAGCATCATGAGGTATCAGTTCATTCAAGGAGCCATAAAAAAGGCTAAACTGAGCATGAGCAGAAATCATTTACTTCCACAAATAAAAAGAACAGTCTGATAACAGTTGAAATCCAAATTTTGTGGGGCTTACCTTAATATTCCAGACACAATTGAGGTTAGGCCGATAGTCCTGAGGGAATCCAGGGCTTGCAAACTGCCCCGTATCTCCCTCCATCTCTCCACCACATGTAGTCCGTGGACTGAAGCACAGAAGCAGTACCTATCATCAAATGTCTGATCCTCCTGATTCATGTCTAAGCTATCCTGCCAACCCTTATGCTCCCTGAGATCACAGCAGTTCTCATAATTAAACTAGAGGGGGAGCACTCGGTAGAGTGCAAAACTCTGCCGCCAATACTGCTAGGTCACTCAAGTGAACCTGATATCCTATTCATTCAATTTGACGTCAACAGTGCTCACAGAGTTATAGTTTGCAACTTTCCCTTTTACAACTCATTCATTCGTCATAACTAGATTCCTTGAGACAGAAATTGATTTTACGTGGGTATATCCACCTGAAGTTCAAAATCAGCCGCAATTATAATTTTGGCATGTTTTTTGTTGGAAATCATTTAAACATGTAGAAATGCAAAAAAAAATCGAAATTTTGTTGAAAAAAAAGTTGCAAAAAATTTTTTTTTCTCTAATAATTTTTTTTTGGGGGGGGGGGGGGTTGGAAATCACTTAAAACATGTAGAAATGCAAAAAAAAAATTCAAATATTTTTTCAAAATGCGCGCTATAGCGGCCATATTGGATTTTGGACCAAGTCCAAAATCTAATGGCATAGATCCTTGGACATACCTAATCCCCCACCAAGTTTCGTCGAAATCCGTCGAGGAGTTTTTCCGTAATACTGTTCACAACAAACAAACAAACAGACGGTGAAAACAGTAACCTCCGATCTTCGATGGCGGAGGTTAACAAAAGACCGGAGTGCAGATACTTTTTAATCCATCATTTGCCTCTCAAGAGAAGCATTTATGAATCACTAGCAGATTTACCCGACGTTGCCTGGAGAGAAATGTGAATAAAGTAACACTTTGCAGAACAAGCCCCAATGAGCTAAGATCCTCGTCCTCTTAATGATGACGTCATAAAAACGAATATGACGTCATTGTGATGTATCAGGTTTGCGATAAATTATCTGTGCTAATGCCCGCTTGATTCCCGCAAACAAAATTCAAACAGCTTGCCTAGTTTGAGATAAATGGTATAGGCGATTTCATTAGCGGCGATATTATGACGTCAACTTTTTTTCTAGGAAGAATTTCCAAAATCGGAGATGGTTACTGCCTGGCGTGCGGATTTCTGCATATACATGGCAAGTTTCACGAAGATTCCGATGAAAACTCTGGGTTGTGAAACAAAAAATGTCAAAAATAGGAATGACGTCATAAAAATTGATATGACGTCATAAAATTGACATGACGTCATATTGATGTATCATATGTGCGTAATTCATCTCTGCAATGCCTGTTCGATTCCCGCAAACAGAATTCAAAAAGCTTGCCCAGTTTCGGAGATAATTTTTTGGGCAATTTCCATTAGCGGAGATATTTTGATGTTATAACTTTTTTTCTAGGAGGAATTTTCAAAATCGGAGATGTTCTGTCTGGCAGGGATTTTTACATATATAGCCAAGTTTCAGGAAGTTTCGATGAAAACTGTAGGCTGTGAAACAAAAAGTCCACAAGAACAACAACGTGAGTAAGACTTAGAGATCCTCCACGAGGATCTAAAAAGGAAATTTGGAAATTGTAATACCCTCTGCCATCACCACCAGGTGGCCTACACGGTACACATTTACATAGAGAAATTATCCCCCCCACCCCCCCCACACCCCCGCGTGAGGCTGCGTCCACATAGCCTATGTTACCCCTCACACAAAGTTGTATTTGTACCAGAGTTTGGAGTTTGTAACTTAAAAGATGTGGCTGTGCATAGAACACAGACAAACAAACAGAGGATTTTTGCCTTTCATAGGCATAGGTATCACAACAAAAGGATTTGATAAACTATTGTGATTCAGATCCAACCTCGGATAGTGCAGGGAGGAAACATTTTGGTTTCCATTTTGGTTGCTTGCCGTGACATTCTCTGACAAAGGTAACATTCTTTAGATGTTAGCTTGAAAACCTTGCTGCTCTGTTTCTCGCTACAACAAATAAAATACGTATCCCAAAGATGATCGGATTAACTGCATTTGAAACTTGAAAGATTTTGAGTCACATGCAGGGAGTGTATCCCCACTAATAGAAAACAGCACTCTTATGTCTGACAACAGACATTCCACATCACGACCAAGTTGTACAAACGAAACAAACCGCTGGAATTTAAACAGGAAATGGTTCGACATCCAATTGCCCAAACACACAACCTCTGCAAGTTTATCAATCTCTGTTTCTACTGTTTAAGTGACAAGCTGATCATTTTTAGTGTCCCCCCCTACGCCTCCCCACCTTTCCCCGACAAAATAAGAGCAATCGATCTTTAAAAATTGTGTTCCTCCACAAAGACCCTTCCTATATGTGAGATGTGATGCTTGATGAGATGTCTTAACCAAGGAGGAATCTGTTTATTACGCATACAAACACACACACCGTCGGTGGTGGGAGTAAGTGCTAGTAAATTGAGAAGCTTAAAGTTGAAAAAGTAAAATAAGTGAGGATGTTAGGAAAGAGAAAATAGGGGGTAAGGAAGAGAGAAGACTAATGGTAGAGGGGATTAGAGAAGGGGACAGAGGAGAGGAGTAAAACGTTCGTTTATGGAGCACAAGTGGGGGAGGGGGTTGGCGCGTTGGCGGAGGTCAAAAATTCCACCATGTATGATGCAGAAGAACATGCTTCTACATGTGCCAACACATTTACATTGTGATTACAACTCTCAAGCAAATGAATCGAGAAAGCGAAATAATTCAGTTGAAATGATGACGCAATGGTTATTTTATTTGCTTTAATCAGAATATTCAAGTTATGATGAAGCAATCCATTTATGGCATCAATTCAGAGCATCAGAGCTCTGCATGTGAAGAAAACGCAATTATAAAACTATAAGGGAACTCGGAAGAGAACATACCTCCGTCAGGCTGAATAGTTTATGTTTTGTATCCCACTGATAGGCTGGATCTGGATTCGGACCTGAACTAGAATTGAATCGGCTTGTTCTCGTCACCGAACCAACTCACCCACCAAGTTTCGTCCGAATCTGTCCATAAGTTTTTGAAATATCCTGTTGTATATCGTTTTCGCCCTGTAACTCAATGGTGAAGAATCACTTTTTTAAAAAATTGGATCTGAATCCGGATTTTCTGTGAACTCGGTGATAGCCTGATAGGGGAGGGGAAAGCATTAAATATTCTACTGTTTCATTGTGAGAATGCCTGTTTGCTTCTATGAATGGGGGGAGGGTGAGGAGGGGAGGACAAGTGGGGTTGGAGGGGAGAGCAAAGATGGGATAGAGTTGGGAGGGAGGGTGAGGACTTTTGGAGGAGGGGTGGGGGGGGTTGAGGAGAGGTGTCCTTAGGGTTAGGCGAGGGGAGGGGAGGATGGGGTTTGGGTGGTAAGACTTTTTGTGGAGTGGTGGGTTGAAGAGTTATGGTGAGTGAGTTGGGGAGGGGTTTGAAGCCTTGGAGTGTGGAGGGAATTGGCTCCTTAGGGTTGGGAGTGGGAGGGTTTGGACTTGGACTTGGGTTGGGGGCGGAGGTTGAGAACTTGGGTTGTTTGTCGGTGGGGTGGGGGGGGGAGAGTTAAGGACTTGAAGTCACATTTACTTTGTGCAGATGTTCCATGGGTCCCTGCTAGTGATCTTTAAATACTGCATCATTTTCTTTTTTTTGGTATTCTTATAGAGATCTCGGCTTATCAAAGATTAGAGAACCATTATCGTGGGGTATGGGAGCACAAATAACAATTTATGACACATAATTGAGTTTTGGCTGTTTCATTGTTTTTTTTCGTAAATAGGTCACATTTAAAATGCTGAAACCTGCTGCTCTAACCTCACTACATGTGTGAACGTAACATCTTGAAAATAGTGTGTTTGTGCCTTGTTTTCATAAGAGTCGTTCCTTTTCCATTGGATCAAGTTTATAATAACAATCGGAAAACATAAGATGCATGGAAAGATTCATTAAAAGTCGGATTGCATGTGATACATTGCGCAGCTGTAGGGAGGCCGAGAGTTGACTGTGCTTGAATTACAAGCCGTTCATCAACAGAACAGGAATGCGGGCGAATTGCCACGATCGCTGCCGAGAAAGTTCCCAGCCGATATTTTTTTACTCCACTCCGAAAAACTTGCTGCATACCCTCCAGGACTACTTCATGTTACTAGAAGCCAAGACTCAGGGAGAGCTGGACAAATGTAAAAGTTATGAAGTTCGGGTCTGATAGGATGATGTGGAAGTAGCGCATTTACCTTTGAGCTGTCTGGTCTGAGTTTGGTTCCTGATCCGAATATAAACTGTTGGATTGATGTTTGGCAGACAGTGTGTTGCATCATAAAGTGTGCCGTCCCTCGGATGAACGTCAAGTTAGGTGTCTCATCTGCTAGCACTGCTTGGTGGACATCAGATATTGCACAGATTCTTTCACAAAGAGTAGGTGAGTTATCGTCGTCCCCCTGAACACCATGAACAAATTGTAAATTCCTGGCTTAACTACTGCTGTGAAGGCAAAGGCAAACCTTGTAAAATTCATCAAACCAACCAGTGTAATTCTGAAAGACAGAGAGAGAGAGAGACAAAGAGAGAGGAGATCGTAAAAAGGAAGACCCTTTTTACACACACACAGGATGGCATGCGTTACTGCTTTTAGGCTTCATTGAAGATGACTTGTACCACACTCTTCACAGAGTGGTGCTGCTGCTGGAGCAGATTTTTTAAAAGCCAGATTAAAAAAAAAAACATCTGGTTCATGATAACAACACAATCACTTACAAGTTCTGTTGGCACGATCCCTGTCCCACCAGCATCACCCACAATGCCAAGTTTGTTGCAATGAACCACATCGTTGGATCTGTAGACAGAAAGTGAGACATCTGATTGAGCAGTTTCAATGTGATGCCTGAAAGCCAGCAGGACCCTACAAGCCTATTTCAGTATAGTCATTCATTATTCTAATGATGACGTACAACATTTGCGGTTTGACTCAGTGTTATACTTGCGATGCGCTTTCGGTCATTGATGTATACATTTTTCTCAAACGGTGCTCCAACATGATATAAGCATCTATTTGACCCTCTTCCTTCATTACCACCAAATAACCAGCCACAACCCCCACTAATCCCCCACCATGGTGTATAAATTCTTGGAAATAAAAGACGTCAATACTTGCATCGATAAAATAATCCGTATAACGTCAGCTTTGCAGAAAGAGAGCATGTATAATTCACACGTTTAAATCGAGCTCAAAAGTTTTCAAAACTTTTACATTGGAGCAACTTTCAAAGAAAATGTTAATGTCATTAAAAGCTGTAGCTGTAAAGCTGTAAACATTTATTAAAAGCTGTAAACCATCATTCTGAATCGTCATACCACGTTAGTCTGGAGTTCTTTAACTTGATAGTAGTGGCCGGTTCACACGTCAATGCAGCAAAAATGGTTCCTTACCATATGGGTTCCTTTCTTCTCAGTGCTGAGCAAGCTTCTTCTCTCTATCCTT
>CM068960.1:81015175-81034266 GCA_035128595.1 Eptatretus atami | reverse complement strand
CACCACCTCCACTCCTTGTGGGCCTTCATCTCCTCCCCAAAACACTTCTACGCCCTTTCCAACGATTCACCCAGCCCTCCCCATCCCATACCACAACCTTTCTCGAACTGAAGTATGTGCTTTCTTCTTTGCTCTGTTTATTCCTCTTTCAATTTCTTTCGTTTTAGGCTTCTTTTCCACTTCTTTGATGTCAAACGCCAGATAATTGGTGATGGTCATTCATTTATCACTGATAAATGCACCGGATTATAGCAACATCATCTGCGATAAGGAAAGAATATGGTGATTTTAAATATGATCTAGAAGGCAGTTGGGGCCTGTTTTGTGTTCCTATGATCTGAGCACAAAAATTTTTTTGATGTTGGCTTCCCAGGTCCAATATACTGTTAATTTTCCCTTTCGTCTCCTAATGAAATGAAATGAAATGTATTTGTCCACAAAAAATGGAAAATTGCACTGTCAAAAGAAAGCTCACAATCTTAGGATAAAATGAAACATTTCCAAATGTAATTAAAATAATAAACTAGAAAGCATCTGAAAATGCAACAAAGACCGTCCACTTTGTATTTGGACTTCTTGTTCTTCCGTATGCTAAATGATACCTTTGACCGTTTGACCAAATCCTTAATTAATCTTCTCCATAATGTTCATAATAAAGCTTTGTTGAAAATTTGAATACAAAAACTCAAATGGTTAAAATTTCAGGTCAATTGAATGAAAATTGACAATTTTATGTGGTGCTGACCTTTAACCTTTTGACCCTTTGACTAAATTCTTAATTTGGGTGCTCCATATTCTAATAATAAAGCCTTGTTGAAAATTTCATTACAAAAACTCAAATGATTAAAATTTCAGGTCAATTGGATGAAAATTGACAATTTTATGTGATGCTGACCTTTGATCTTTTGACCAAATTCTGAATTTGTCTGCTCCATATTTTCATAATAAAGCTTTGTTGAAAATTTGATGACAAATACTCAAATGATAATTAAAATTTCAGGTTAATTGGATGAAAATTGACGATTTTATGTGGTGCTGACCTTTGATCTTTTGACCTTTCGACCAAATTCTTAATTTGTCTTCTCCATATTCTCGTAATAAAGATTTGTTGAAAATTTGATGACAAAAGCTCAAATGGTAAAAAGGTACGGCCTGGGCAGACAGACAGCCGGTAGGCGGACATGGGTAGTCGACTACCCAATAGAACCTGACGCGATGGGCCCGTTCGATGGGGAATGACCTGAGGATTAAGCACAAAAAATTCATGATTCTAGCTTCAAGGTTTATGCTGCAGATTGTTTTTTTTCGTTAAAATACCCCACATTTAGAGGTTTTTCGGCGTTGCTAGGCAACGGAGGGGGCCATAGCAACGGTTTCTCTCTCACACATAATTAGGACAATACCAGTTTCATGTATATCTGACTCATAGTCTCTGAGATATACGAACTTCGTTTATTTATTGTTTTCCGACCAGGGTTCATTCAAAGTCTATCTTCTCCGACAGTTTTCATAGGATCCGGCTGGAATTTTTTGACAATATGGCTGAATGCCCACATTCGCTCGTGGCCCGATTTTTGAAAAAATGAATTTTTTATGATTTTTCAAAACTTTTCAACGTCCCGTTGCTAGGCAACGGTGGTGTCCATAGCAACGGTTCTCATTTGCACACCAACTAGTCATGGTATGAACCTACCAACCAGTTTCATCGAAATCGCCATTGTATTAACTGAAATCGCCATTTAAATACTGATAATAAGGGTAGAACAAATCTCAAAAAAAACATTTTGGAAAATTTTTTTTTTAGACTAGATCGACTACCCAACATATCGACGAAAAACTGATAATAAGGGGAGAACAAATTTCAAAAAAAAAGTTTTTTTTTTTTTTTTCGACTGGATCGCTACCCAACATTCAGACACAAACACACACACACTGCAAAACCCCATCTCCCGAGCGGGGGACGGGCTAAAGATGACAAAAACAATATCCTCATAATTCATGTATAGCCGAGAGGGATACTAATGGTCTCCTCATGTCTTTACCCTGCATGCGATTCATGTACACGCTCCACCATGAGCCAAGTTAGATAAATGTTTAGAAATGGAATATGTGACCGACTGCTGGAAAGCCAGCTTGACTTTTCTCTCTGTAAACAAGGAACAAAAAGGATATTTCAGGATCATCATCAGTGCCAAACACCTTACATGTTAGCAGCTTGTAACTTAAACATAAAATGTGCAAAGGTCTTCAACATCGTGATTGTGGAAGATCGTTTAACAAACAAAACTGTGCTGTTTGGAATAATTGTAACAATCGTTGCTGAAAATTTGGTTCTTCTATAAGTTTGTGCCCTTTAAAAAAAGTATTTTTAAAAACAATGTGTCTGGAAAACCATGTCGTTCAATCTGTCATCACATCTCTGATCCTCAAACCTGTTTCAAACAAAACTTTTTTTTTTTAAAGTTAAATTTTGTGTCAGGAGTTTAGGTCAAGAGAAAACGAACTTGAATGGATCGCTGCATAGAAAACCCGAACCTGCAAAGAAAAGGTTTCACGATTATAACTAACAATCTTCCACAATTGCTACTTGGCGAAAACTTGCCTCTTGTACTTGGCGAAAAAATTTGAATTTTTTTTTTGCCAAGTATGTTGGTCTGTTGCGTTTGTTTGTTGGGTAGTCGATCCAGTCGAAAAAAAAAAATTTTTCAAAAAATTTTTTTTTGAAATTTGATCTCCCTTATCGGTATTTCCGTCGATATGTTGGGTAGTCGATCGAGTCGGAAAAATTTTTTTTGGAGATTGTTTCTACCCTTATCAGCATTTAAAATGGCGATTTCAGTTAATACAATGGCGATTTCGATGAAACGTGTTGGTAGGTTCATACCATGACTAGTTGTGTGCAAATGAGAACCGTTGCTATGGAGACCACCGTTGCCTAGCAACGGGACTTTGAAAAATCATAAAAAATTTTTTTTTCGAAATCAAAAAACGGGCCACGAGCGACTGTGGGCAGTACATTCAGCCATATTGTCAAAAATTTCAGCCGGATCCTAATGAAAACTGTCGGAGAAGATAGACTTTGAATGAACCCTGTCGAAAACAATAAAAAAACGAAGTTCGTTATATCTCAGAGACTAGATCAGATATACAATGAAACTGGTATGGTAGGTCATGGTATGTCCTAGTTATGTGTGAGAAAGAACCGTTGCTATGGACCCCTCCGTTGCTAGCAACGGCCGAAAAACCTTCTAAATGTGGGGGTATTTTAACGAAAAAACAATCTGCAGCATTAACCCTTGAAGCTAGAATCATGAATTTTCTTGCTTAATCCTCAGTCATTCTCCCATCGAACGGGCCCATCGCGTCAGGTTCTATTGGGTAGTCGACTACCCATGTCCGCCTACCGGCTGTTGTCTGTCTGTTTGTCTGTCTGTTTGTCACACGATTTTTGGCCACAGTTTCAAGCATCTGTTAATTTTTTTGTGTGTGTGTAGGTGACTGGCCAAGGACAGCAACGCTAAATTTTGGTGAAGATCCGGAGCTGAGAATTTTTTAAGTGGGGTTCTTCACCGTTGAGAGATAGGGCCAAACATGATATATAGCACAATCTCTCAAAAGGTTATGGATGGACTCACACGAAACTTGGTGGGCAGATTGGGAGTGCCACTATGAAGAATTGATTCAATTTTGGTGAAGATCCGAATCTATACCTGGATACAATAATTATTTAATTATTTACTGATTCTCCACCATTGAGAGATTGGGGCTAAAAACTATGTATAGCATGCTATCTCTAAAAGTTGTGGATGACTCGTGACAAATCGAGGTGGAAGAGTTGGTTATGTGACAAGAACAAGCCGATTCGATTTTGGTTAAGGTCCGGAATCAGATCCAACCTATTAGTGGGATACATTAAAACTGTTCAGCCAGGCAGAGGTACTGGATGTGCTCTACCAAGTGCCGTGCCGTTTTGCCAAGTTGTCACTCTATGAGTGATTTTTCATGTTAATCTGTCAATAGTGAATGTATTTTGGACTCGGATTAATTCACAAATTTTGTCTGCTGGTTGCAACATTCCTGAAGTGCAGTTGTTCTGCTGATGCAGTGCCCCCTTAGAGATTAGGCCAGGGATTTGGAATTTTGTCAAAGCATATCAGCACACATTGACCTACTCTTTTTGAAAGGCCTTTTGAATGCTGAAGAACGAATAAAATCAGTTCAGTAATTGTTAGGGTAAATAATTACATATGAATGACCAGATACATATTCAGAATTAACAACGTACTGCTTGAAGTTAGGAATATCCAGATCAAAATTGAACTTACGAGAGTGTAGCTGACCAGCAGTTCAACTTTCAAACACCTTTAGTTCAGCAGTACTTGGATAAAATATTACGGCATTTTACATCTGGACAAATTAAATTTGCTGCTCACAGACCCCGATTTGTGTTCTCCAGTGTTCAAGTATATAATTTAATTGAAATAAAATAAAGATTTCAAATGATGCAGAAAAAAAAAATTCTGAAGTTTACCGCCATTGGTGCAGCATCATTTAAACTACATTGAAGATCCAAATCCGGATCCGGATCAGATAATTTTTTTAAAGTCATTCTTCACCATTGAGTGATAGGGTTAAAATGATGTATTCTCAAAAAGTTATGGACGGATCCGGAAAAAAAACTTGGTGAATGAGTTGGTTCGGTGACAAGAACAAGTCGATTAAATTTTAGTTCAGGTCCGAATTCAGATCCGGCCAATCAGTGGGATACTAAACAGAAAATAATCAGTCTGGCGGAGGAATGCGCTTCCAGTTTAACATGTCACATTAGTTATCTGTGCTTGTTGTTTGTGTCCTTTATGACATCACTGAAAACAGTAAGTTTCCTGTTTGGAAAGATTATCAATTTTATTTGACTGCCAGACAGGCATACAGAAGAAAAAAAGAAATCACTCCCATGTCCAAAGGAAGTGGTTCAGTTTGGCATGTTAATATGAAATAGGCAAATCCGAGAAATGAACAAAACCATCAGAATTACCCTTTAGATCCTTTAAGAATTACCCTTTAGAACCCATTAAACCCATTATAATTACTCGATGCCTGGTGTTGGCTTAATGCTTAGGGGGTGGGCTTGGGATCCTAGGATCCTGAGTTCAAATCCCACTTGCTGTTGAATTAAGACCAGGTGGGGTTGACTCTGCCTGTCATCCTTCTGAGGTTGGCAAAATGAGTGCCAGCATGCTGGTTCCTGTGTCGGAGTGGCGACCTGTCAGGATTGCGCCCAATAGCCCAGGAGACTGCTTAGCAGCACCAATGTTCTGCACAGAGTATGGTCCCAAAGGATGGATGGATGGATGGATAACTACTCCTTAGAACACTATAAATTACCTTCCGAACACATCATAATTACTCTTAAACCCTCAGAACTACCCTTTGGAACCCATTTATAATTACTTCTTAGAACCCTTTAGAATTACCTTTTATCACGTGTGGAGGTAGCAGCCAAACACAACAACTTTTACACACACACACACACACACACACACACTTTTGCGGATCCGGGGTGGCGGATTCTCACCCGAATCTGGCGCCACCTCACCACCGCCGTCTCCGGGTTTATAACGCCGGCCGGCTCGCACAGGCCTCGGGTCACGCGTCTTCAATCGCGATACCAACGTAATCCTGGACCTTACAGTTGGGGAAATAGACCCCGGTTACAGACTGGTTTGTCAGATGCCGAGCGTTTTCTGCCAGTCTGTAACCATTTTGGTTTTATATGCCAATCGAACGGATCGTTCCTCGACGCAATACAAATTAATCCATAGCGGCAACTTCATCCGAATCAACCAGATTTATTGGGAACATCGGGGAACACAACACAAGCAAAATATTCACGACAGTGTTTTAATTAACCTATAACCCGTTCTTAACTAGGGAACTACGGATTACGGGTTTCGAGGGGTCCCTACCGAGATATACCTTAAACAACATGCAGAAAAGACAGACAGACAGCATGCAGACAAGACAGAGTACTTGGTGATGTTTCATAGTCGAGAGGAAAGTGTCAAAAGCACGAATGTCGCTCGTAACAAGCCGATGTCCACGGATTGAGCCCCCAGCTCGAACACGCCACGTGGCAAGATGGCACTCGCCTTCCTTTGTCGCACCGCACGCGTTCTCCACGCGCTCTGACCCCGCGTAAGGTCGACGGCACAAGACCGTCAGATCGACGATGGGTTTCAGCTTGTTTCTCACAAGGTCCAGCATACAAGTCCAGGCCTGGCCTGTTCACCAGGCCTCCTTCACGAAGAGATCGCAGACAGACACAGCCGTCCCCTACACAGCAGATCACGACTCCCACCAGTCGTCTCTCATCCAGCCGAGGGCGACAGACCTCCTGCAGTCCTTTCCCTTCCTTTCCTTCGGCCCTGGCTCACTTCTCCAGGCCACAGAAGGCAGACCCGGCGCACACAGGTCCAGTTTCTCTCCGGCAGAATCACCACTGTCTCTTCTTCGTTCGCTCGCTTCGAAGCCACTGGCTCCTCCCCTTTTCGAAGCGACAAAACTCTCCCCTTAGCTCCACTCCCTCTCCAGGCCACCCCCCCCTCAGCAGACTAGGCGGGGCCTATCGTCCGGAGAGGGGAAGGAAGAAGAGGAGCTCTCGATCACCACCACCGCACAAACAATAAACAGCCTCTTACATCTCCCGACAACACATGTAACGTCCATTTACCGAAGCCTAGCTAAACATGCATTTAATGGGGGATCTGAGCTAATCTATATTTAGTAGCCTACTAAGGGCCATTTCCATAACATATATACATACATCTATCTATACATACATATGAAGACCACAAGGGAAAACCAGAGATGTACTTTTTATAATTTCAGGGTTATTGCACCTGCCAATAGTTGGCAACATAAGGTTTCCTCTCACAATATTACTTTAACAAATAATCAGGGTGTCACATAATTTATATGGTATAAAGTTTAGCCGTGAAATGAAAAAACAAGTGTTGTCAAAGGTGAACAGTAGAAACCCAGAGTTGTCATACTTTACTCCTGGTTATCTCCCTTTCATTCATGTTAATGTTCCACCATAATATTTCAGAGTTGAGAAACTAAAAAATGAAAGGTTGTAAAACTTTCACAGCATAAACTCTGAGCACTACAATGGCCTATTTGGTTATATCATGGGCTCCGTAGTTGGTGATATCGTGGTTCAAGCCTGGTCAAACCTTTATTGTGACTTTTATGGACCCACGCCGTGGCTTAATGTTAGCGCGTCTGAGTACCCATCCTCATTCGATGTACCACCGCCCAATCAACCTGCTTAGGTATATGAGGAGTCACATGAGGTGACTTCAGCTATCGCGGGGGTGGTTTATCCTTGGTTTTCCATCATATTAAGTAGTACGGAATAAGAAATGGAGAATCCGTCGTCATATAAGCGAAATACCCTTGAGTATGCGTTGAACACCAATGAAACAAAAAAACAATGACCGTTTAATGTTGAAAAAAATAATCTGTGATCACCAAAGTCATGTAATGTATGCTATAACCAACAAGCATGAATTTGCTACACATCCTGGTTAAAATTGCATGGCAATTATTAACAAGGAATAACCA
The DNA here is from genome assembly GCA_035128595.1 of Eptatretus atami. Classification (NCBI taxonomy): domain Eukaryota; kingdom Metazoa; phylum Chordata; class Myxini; order Myxiniformes; family Myxinidae; genus Eptatretus; species Eptatretus atami. The sequence continues at coordinate 81,026,640 of CM068960.1, read as the reverse complement.
GTGATGTCAGTTTGCAACATTGATTCGTTATTTGCTCTTAAATTTAATAACACAGAAGCTTGGCAAATGCTACGTGCTTAATTTGATCGGCCAATGATCACTCTTCCTTTACTGGAAAAATAAATCTATATGACAGTTATTAAACAGTCCCACAAAGTCTTGAAACTTTGTTTTTCAGTTTCTTCAAAATTGACTTATACTGACATCTCTGGTTTTCCCCTTGTGGTCTTCATATATATATGTACACACAAGAGGAAGGCCAAAGAAGATGTTCATGGATGTGGTGAGGGCGGACATGCGGGTGGTTGGAGTGTCAATGGAAGATGTGGAGGATAGAGCGAAATGGAGACGGTTGATCCACTGTGCGACCCCTAACGGGAGCAGCCGAAAAGAAGAAGATACAACAAATATATACTAAGCATAACCCGTGCTCTGCGCGACATGTTGGGGTGGGTGTGTTTGAGAAAGGAACTGATGCAGAGTATCAGTAGAATTTTACTTTAATGCAGTAAGTGAATACGATTTCACTGTTTCAGAACCATTTTATTTACTTTTTTTGTACCATGCACCTCATATGGTCTTTGAATAATGTAAGCCGAATATCACGTTACTCGAGCGCAGAACAAAGTCGAGAATAGCGCGACACGAAACCACAAACTCGGAAATAATATACAAGATATATAATATATATATATATATATATATATATATATATATAAATATATATATATATACATACGTTGTTGTTCGTCTTTCGGCTACTCCGTTAGGAGTCGCCACAGCGGATCATCCCGTTATGATCCGCATACTGATTTGGCATAGGTTTTACGCCGGATGCCCTTCCTGACGCAACCCTGGTCGCCTCTTACGACACAGGATAAGGATTGTGTTTCGCCATGTTCCGGGCTGCCCTACACCCTCTCATAGCACGCCCAGTGCAGAGCTCCCGTCCTCAAGCGATCCTCAACCAAAGCCTCCGAGTAGCCGGATTACAGGCACACGCCACTACGCCCGGTATATATATATACATAATATATATATACATGTATGTGTACGAGGTGTGTTCAAAAAGTATCCAACCTTAATTTTTCGTGCGTAAACAATGAAGCTAGGGAGGCGTGTTTGGTGCACGTATGTAGCGATCCTAATCCATATGCGTGAATATTTTCCGCTTGCAGAAGCTGTCAGTCCGCGACAGACCCCGATGAGTGAGGAAGTGTAAGTGAGGCCGTCGGATTTCGTTTTTGACAAAATGACGGAAAAACTTGAACACGCTACTGCATCAAATTTTGTGTAAAGCTTGGCGATTCCCAAGTGGAAACGATCCGCAAGATTCAACAGGCCTTCGGAACGAAGCAATGGGCACCACACAGATAAAGAGTGGTACAACCGCTTCAAAGATGGGCACACATCAGTGGAACGTGAAGCACGTTCTGGTAGGCCCTCAACACCGAAATGAGATCGTCATTGACCAAGTGAGGACCCTGCTGATGCAGGATCGTTGAATCACGATCAGAGAACTTGCAGACGAGGCGGGCTCAGCATTGATCCGTTCATTCCATTGTGACTGAGGATTTGGGCTTAAGGAGAATCTCAGCGAAGTTCGTGCCAAAGCTGCTAACGATCGAGCAGAAGCAACTCCGTTTGGAGATCGCACAGGAATGCCGGAGACTGTGAACAGCGATCCCAACTTCTTCAACACAGTGATTCACTGGCGATGAGACCACAATGATCCGTCATTTTGTCAAAACGAAAATCCGACGGCGCTCACTTACACTTCCTCACTCATCGCGTCTGTCGCGACTGACAGCTTCTGCAGGTGGGAAAATATTCACGCATATGGATTAGGATCGCCTACATACGTGCACCAAACCACGCCTACCTAGCTTCATTTTTTACGCACGAAAATTAAGGTTGGATACTTTTTGAACACACCTTTTATATATATAATATATATATTGTTGCGAATTCGCGCCCGTCGGCGTGCGATCGGCCACGTGACTCGAATCGCGACCGCCTCGCCACGCGGACGGACAATTCAGTCGTGACCCTCCCGGCTAACGCCGGTATCCAGTCGCGGGTGGACCTTTCGGCCTACCACAACCCAGTCCGCATCTACCCACGCGGAATAGGTGAATCGCCGAAAGTCGATATACTAAGTACCCTGCGCGGGTAACCTACCGAGGATTGTACCTCGCCACAGGCGACTTCAGACACGATCCGCTTAAGCGGCTCGTTCCGGCTAACGGGATAACCGACGGTGTTTATCGTCGCTTGACGTTCAGATTATTATCGGGCGGCCCGCGCCACGACGACCCTTTACGTGAAACAAGATGGAGACCAACGAAGGAAGGACGCAGCGACACGGGGGAAGATTCAACAGACAAGCATTTTTTTACAACGCGACAACGATAGCACACATAAAGCAAACAGTATTCAATAATGCACATACATCAAATAGAAAAAAAAGAGGCAGAGCTACTACCGACTAACGCGACACACGGACCACTTACACAATTCTACTTCACGGACTTGGCGCCGACGCACACACGTTCACACAAACCCAAAAGAAATGGAAGTCGCGACTTCCCTTAGGTGCTGTCCTTGGCGCCCGTCCCGCGGTCGTGACTCTCCCGAGCGCGGCCGGCAAGGCCTCTCCGGCGCGCCTGCCCGTACCGGCCTCTCGACGCTTGGACCGAGCACCGACCGACAGGGAGAGCACACGCCGAACCCGGAGCAGCAGAACGAGCGAGCGCCGAACAGAGAAGCCAGCAGAGCAGAAAGAACTCCAACAGAAGACGAATCAACGAAGAAGAGAGAGAAGCATCGACGACAGAAGAGAGGCAGAAGCATCGACGACAAGAGAGGCAGAAGCCATCGACGACCAAGAGAGCGAAGCCTCAGCCGCCTCCGCCTCTTATACGCCCGGCGCCACGCCCGTTCTCGGCTCCACCTTCCTTCGAGGCGCTTCCAGAAGGGGGGCGTTCCTCTCGTTCCCTCCCACCTGCGTCTTGTGGGGGCGAGCGAAGCCGTTCGACGGCCTTCAACGCGCAAACCGTCGTACGTAGACCGCTGAGGATGGCGTTCGTTGGTGTAGTAGCGTGGTTGAGAATGGTGGCGTGGTTGTGAGGTGGTGGTGCTGGCGTTGTTAGAGTGGTGGCGTGGTTAGCGTTGTTGTTGTTGGCCGTTGAAGTGGGTTGGCTTGTTTGTTGTTGTTGGCGTTGTTGACGTTGAAGAGTGGTTGTTCGAAATAAAGCAGAACAGAAAAACGCTAACTCAAAATATCGCAGCCCGAATGAATCACATAATTCCCTCTAGACAATGGTTTGGGCTAACTACACATGTACTTCAGAATACCTCACCTATGGGACCTTTGTGATGTCTGCGAATTTCCACAGCCGTAACACTACCCCTCCCCTTTTTACAGACTCGTCCGAGTCGTCAATTATCGTGTGCCATCATGTGTAGTTCTCCCCTAGTACGTTTTACCTACGGATCCCTGAGTGGACATTCATGGTATTCGTGCCCCAAAATAAATAACCTGAGGGCTGAGTAACTAACTAAACAAACTCACTCACAAGACGACTTAAATAAAATTGCCGGCGCTAGACAGACATGCCGGGGGCACACTCATATTTACATTACACAATACACAACTTAGCCTTAATAATTACACTAACCATGGCCCAGGATCAATGACTCTGCAGAAAAAAGGCAAAAGTCAAAAGAAAACGGTGCACGGGCCGCCACTGCAGGCCCGTGTTGCAGCTGCAAACAGGACAGTTCCTGCAGCTTGCAAACTGTTGCTTGCGGATCCTGGCGCGCAGGAAATGAACAGGGGGGGCAAAGCAAAATTGAACAGAACGGGGCAAACGCAGATGTGGGCAGTGGGCATGGCATGGCAAAAACAGGCAGGCAAGGCATGGCACGACAAGGCCGCAGGCAAACAAGCCCGCTGAACAAGGCCGCTGCAGGCAAACAACGCCGGCAGACGAACTGGCCGGCACAGGCCTTGCAGTAAAAACAGCCGTCGACGATCCGGCCGGCACAGGCCTTGCAGCAAAACAACAGCTGCCGATGAAGTTGGCCGGCCTCTTGCCGTGAGTGCAGGTTGGTGGAGGGAGTACGGTGGTGCTGGCCACTCGGAAGGCGGGCTCGGACCTACCCTACGGTCTCCCTCCACCTATTGCCTTTGCCTGTCACTGTCCATACCCACCCCTTAATTTGTCAAAAACCAATTTAGCCCCAACTTATTTTTTTGTTGTTTTTATTTTCATCCCTTTCCAACTATAAATCGTCCCTAACCCCCTTTGTCGTCCTTGTTCGGCTAACCTATTCTGTCACCTGCTACTACTCCAACCCTACGTTCCCTTCCCGGAGGGGAATAAGGGAGAGCTAGCATCCTGTGCCGAGGCCCAACCAAGCCTCAAGATGGCCTCCCCAGATCTCAGCGATCTAACCCAAAGTGGGTCCAGGGCCCACAACGAGAGCGAAGGATGGATGGTGCGGAGGGGTACACTTCCTAATCTTCCCTATCCATTTAACTGTTAAACTACCCGGGGGCTTTCAACAAGCGCCTCTCGCTTAATCTATTGGTTCTAACAACCCAGATTCCCGTCGCCTGTGTTGGTGTTCTTCCAATTTCGGGCCTTGCCCTCAAATTTCCCTCGTGCCCTTGCACGGTTCGTGGCTGGGACGCGTGGCTCCTTTGGCAGGCACTACCCTCTGCCAGTTCCCCTAAATGCACCCCCCGGCCACTACACTGCCTCCGAGCCTACCAGCTCCTAAAACCGGGGAGTGCCCCCATGGCAACTCCCTGAAACGCACACGTGGCAGGCTGCGCCCCGGGCCCCTTTCCGAGGGTCACCCGTGCCACGACACTGCCCACGCGGCTAACGGCGCTCCGGGCCCCGCACCAAGCGGGCGCACCCGTGCCCACTACGCTAACCCGGCCCCCCATGGCCCTTGGCCTACCACGGCCGACTAGCCCGGTGCCCGGGTACCCACTCAGCGATACTCACCGTTCGAGCCACGCTCCCAGCCCGTCAACAGGGCTCCTGCACCCCTCCAAATGGGTTCGAGCCTACTTCCCCACCAACAACAAAACGACCTCCATTTTTGTTAATTTAACTAACCCACTAACTCACTCTACCACTGACCCCGGGTCCCTTGGCGGGAGTCACTCCTCCCCCCAATCACTCATCGCACCATGCATTCCACAATCGCTCCACTCACACAGACCCGCTGGCCTCACTCACTCAACATGTACTCACCTCACTACTCTTCAACACACACCGCTGACTCCTGCATCCTTCTATCTCCTCCCCTAACTAACTCGTGCTCCCACGTCGTCCCTTACACTACAAGCACGTTCCTTTTAACACTACGTAGCTAAGCTACGTCCCCTCTACACACTCACAGTCGTCACTGTCCTCCAAATCCTCAAATATTATTTCCCCACCTAAATCTCAACTAAAATCCCTCTACCTAATCATTCCACGGGCCCCATGAGGACTTACCCTGCCCCATGGAGCCGGTCTAGCTAAGCTAACCCTTCCCCCTAACTAGTTCCATCCTGTGCCCAGGAAGGGGGCCTTTCACCCCTTACCGGGAAATCCTGTTCACCCGAAGCGAGGCTTGCTATTGTTAATTTTTTTTTCCAAATTCTGCGCAGCACCAGCGCGGCAACTCCAGCAGCTAGCGCACTTTGCACCTTTGCCCGTGACGTCATGCAGCTGCACGGTATCTCGTCCTTTTGGACGGTACCATCCGGCAGGGATACCCCTCCTGCCGGATTCCAACCCTACGTGCAGCCTGACGTCACCCTGCGCACCCCAAAAACAAAACCTCGCACTCCGAGGGGCTCCCCACGCGAACACATGTGCTCTTGCCCGTTGGAGCCTAACACACGCTCGCGTGGAGAACCCGTCCGGTCCAAATCCATAATCCTGCCTAACTTTGTCCGTCCGCGGGATCGGCAACATCCACCGCTGGCGTTTCCGGACCGGGCTTCACTCCCGCAAGCGACAGTGGGGGTCTCGTGCGTTGCAACAGCACGGACCTCGCGCTCGCTGCTGGTGAACCCGGCACGGTCCCATATATCAACTACGGCCGCTACCCGGCCCGTGTCCTCACATGTCTCCGTCGTCGTCGCCATTCGACCCTCCACGCACACCTGCTGTCACGACGCACATACTCCACTCCAACACACTCACATTCATACCGGGAGGCGCGGCTGCATGCTCGCGCATGCCCACCGACATCTCCCTTACACACCGCGACTTGCACACGCTGTCTCTCTCACACGGACCCTCTCACCCACACCATGCGTGCGCGGAAAGCAGGCATCTCCGCACACCCGCAAACACACCCCTGCACAACCACACTGGGATTCGTGTCCCCACTAGGGTTCCCGGGCGCTCTATACCCCCAAGCTGACGTGCACCTATCCACAGCACTCGTCCCTCAACTCTGCTTGCACGACCGAACCCACCTGGTCGTGATTCGCCTCAAGGGGCATACTCCCTCCCCTCGTTCCTGGAGGCGGCCATCCAGCTGCTCACACGGGTCTCCACACGCTCCGCGAGCTCACCCCCATTATCTCCACTACCTCTGTGTGTGTTTCTGTTCCTTTAACCCCGTCTTTATCATGCAGTCTCTCCTCTATTTTTTCTGTCTCGCCGCGTCTCTATACATTTGTTAGTTTCTGTTTCTTTCTGGAGTTTTTCCATCTCTCTGACTTCAATTTTACACTCTCCTTCAGTCATTAATTTCAAACTCGTATAGTTGTTGTTTTCTACCCCACAGTTTCTCTGCTCTTCATTTTTCCAATCTCATTCGTTTTTCTCATTGGCTCATTTCCTTCCTGTGTTTCATTCGCTGTTCTCTCATTACCCTTTCCTTGCTTCTCTCCTGTCCTTTCCTTCTCCAGTTTCATGGTTTGCTTCATTTGGTTAATCTCCTTCTTGTGTTTCAGTTGCTGCTGTCTCATCATTCTTCCTTGTTTCTTCTCCTGCCTTCCTTCTGCATTTCATGGTTTTTCTTTCATGTGGTTAATTTCCTTTTGTGTTTCATTCGGCTGTTCTTTGTCTATCTCCCACACTCCAGCCTTGCCTTTTCTTCAATTGTCACTCGGCTTCATGTTCCTTCTGTTTTCTATCCCATTGTTCCTCTCGCTCTTCCCTTCCCAATCTCGTTGTGTCCTTCATCTCCTGATTTTCCTTCCTGCTTCATTCCTTGCTCCTTCAATTCTCCTCGTCTCCAACCTATTTTTTTCCTTTTGTCGTTCAGTTTCAACTCATATTCTTTCAGTTTTTTATTCCACTGTCTTTCTTGTTCTCATTCTGCAATCTCGTCATTTCCTTCAGTTGACAGATTTCTTTCTCCTGTTCATTCCTTGTTTCCCAGTACTCTTTCTTGTTCCTCTTTTAACACTCTCAGTTCGTTTTGTATTCTGTTCTCTTTGTTTTGGTGTTCCTGTAACTCAGTTTTCTTCTCCAATTCTTTTCTATCTCCGCACCCTCCGACCTTGCTTTGGCTTCTAACTGTTTTTCGGCTTGCCCTTGTGTTTTGTCTATCGTCTTCCAGTTCCTCTGTCTCCGTTTTTCCTCCAGTCCAGCTTATCAAACTCTCTTCGTCATGTCTTGCAGTCTTTTCTCACACTCCACCGTTACGACCTTCGATCCTTCCTTTGTCTCCTCCTGGCTTTCTTTAATTTTTCTATTGCCTCTTTACCTCGTGTCCCGTCTACACGTCTCCGCGATTTATTTTCTCCTCACCCGCCTCACCGCGGGCCTGACAACCGTTGCACCCTCCCAGCTCGTTCGCTCCCACACGTGGCGTCGCCATTACGCACTTCGCTGTTGTTGCCTTCATGCCGCCTGCAGGCTCCGGCCATTTGCTGCGTTTCACCCGCATTTCTTTTATTTCTTCTTCATTCCTTGCGCATTGTTTCCATATTCGTTTTCATTTCGTTTGTGTTTTGTATCCATGTTCGTTTCATTTCATGCATGTCCCACTGATTTTGAGTGCGTTTCCATCCATTTGTTGTTTAATTCGTTATTCATTCCTTCCATTTTGTTGTTCATTTGTTCCAGCATGGCGAATAGCGCGGGCCATGTCGGGTGCACTTAGCTGAGCCGATTCGGCCAGGATCGGGGGTTTGGTGGAGAGGGGGGGAGGTGTTATAACCACGCGCGGCCGCCGCCGACCTATTTGGGCTCTGCGTTTGGTTGGGGAGTAATTGTTCCTGCTCACCAATGTCCTGCTATGGGGATCTCGTCCTGAGCCATGGATTCTAAACATCCACATCCATTTCTATTACCCCCGGCTCCCGCTCGCCTTGAGACGCCATCTTATCCACGTAAGGGTTAATTTAGCTCGCTCGTAATTTAGAGGGAATCGGGGGTCGCTCCTCTCACCCTGGACCGATTCCCTATGAATTTAGCTGGAGCCAGAGAAGTTCGTTTTCCCGCTCTCTGACACCAGTGTTGCGAATTCGCGCCCGTCGGCGTGCGATCGGCCAGTGACTCGAATCGCGACCGCCTCGCCACGGACGGACAATTCAGTCGTGACCTCCCGGCTAACGCCGGGATCCAGTCGCGGGTGGACCTTTCGGCTCACCAAACCCAGTCCGCATTCTACCGCGCGAATAGGGTGAATCGCCGAAAGTCGATATACCTAAGTACCGCGCGGGTAACCTACCGAGGGATTGTACCTCGCCACAGCCGACTTCGGACACGATCCGCTTAAGCGGCTCGTTCCGGGTAACGGGATAACCGAGCGTGTTATCGTCGGCTTGACGGTTCAGATTAATTATCGGGCGGCCGCGCCACGACGAACCCTTTACGTGAAACAAGATGGAGACCCAACGAAGGAAGGACGCAGCGACACGGGGGAAGAATTCAACAGACAAGCATTTATTTAACAGCGACAACGAATAGCACACATAAAGCAAACAGTATTCAATAATGCACAATACATCAAATAGAAACAAAAGAAGCAGAGCTACTACGACTACGCGACACACGGACACTTACACAATTCTACTTCACGGACTTGGCGCCGACACACACACGTTCACACAAACCCCAAAAGAAATGGAAGTCGCGACTTCCCTTAGGTGCTGCCTTGGCGCCCGTCCCGCGCGGTCGTGACTCCTCGAGCGCGCCGGCAAGGCCTCTCCGGCGCGCCTGCCCGTACGGCCTCTCGACCGCTGGAGAGACCGACGCAGGGAGAGACACGCCGAACCCGAGCAGCAGGCGAGCGAGCGCCGCCAGAGAAGCCGCAGAGCAGAAAGACTCCAAGCAGCACGAATCACGAAGAAGAGAGAGAAGCATCGACGACGAAGAGGAGAAGTGAGAGAAGAGAGGCAGAAGCATCGACGACAGAGAGCAGAAGCATCGACGAGAAGAGCGAAGCCTCAGCCGCCTCCCCTCTTTTACGAGCTGGCGCCACGCCCGTTCTCGGCTCCACCTTCCTTCGAGGCGCTTCGAGAAGGGGGCCGTTCCCTCTCGTTCCCTCCACCTGCGTCTTTGGGGAGGCGAAGCCGTTGCGGCCTTCAACGCAACCGTCGTACGTAGACCGCTGAGGATGGCGTTTTGGTGTAGGTGAGCGTGGTTGAGATGTGGCGTGGTTGTAGAGTGGTGGTGCTGTTGCGTTGTTAGAGTGGTGGCGTAGTTAGCGTTGTTGTTGTTGGCGTTGAGTGGGGTTGGCGTTGTTGTTGTTGGTTGGCGTTGTTGACGTTGAAGAGTGGTTGGTTCGAAATAAAGCAGAAAAGAAAACGCCTAACTCAAAGTATCGCAGCAGATGAATCACATTAATTTCTAAGACAATGGGTTTGGGCTAACTACACATGTACTTCAGAAATACCTACCTATGGGACCTTGTGATGTCTGCGATTACCAGCCGTAACACTATATATTATTATATATATTATTATATATATATATATATATATATATATATATATAATATATATATATCGTGTCCACACGGTTAAAACTGACCTGGACGGATAGTCGAATGGTTCTCTTGGAGGAGACTGAATTCCTTGGAGATTATAGCATGTGTGGGATGGAGGGTGCAAAGGATGCATAAAAAGATGGGAGCACAAGGGTTTATACTCGAACCCACAACGAATAGACAGAGACAAGCAATCTCAATAAATAGGGGTTTAAAGAACATAAATCAAATATTGATGTTGGAAATAAATGAAAACGTGATGTAATTAAAAATATATCAAAATATGAGGCAATGAAACATGAGGTAAATTAAAGCCTAAAGTTGAGATGTCTCCACACACAGTTACCAAAACAGACAAGGGGAAAGATAAAATAAAATAAAATAAAATCCCTTCCTTTATCCTGGCACTTCGCTGGGTGTCCAGAGATTATCTTTGAGGAGCTTGGGGATGAACTGCATTGTCCTGCATGGCAAACCGCACCCAAAATGGCGCCAAGCCGATATCTGGGCAGGAATTCATGTAATTCATGAATAGTAATTCATGCAGGTGGTCCTCCTTCGTTAATGGCCCACAAACGTTCGTAGTTTCTTCTCACGAACGAATGTGCTAACCCCGCTCCTCTCTTACACCAGGTCCGCCCACCGCAAATGGTCGCCGCCTTTCTCCTTGACCATATGATGGGACAATTCCTGAGGCCCCGAGATAAGGCCACGGAGTGCGTTCTTCCCCTCAGAAACGTACATGCTTCACGATTCAGCCGAACAGACAACAGCTAGCGTCTTGCCCCAGCAGGTGGGTAAATTGGCCTCAGCACGAACAACGAGAATCGTGTTGCTATATTTTGTTGTTGCATTGAGAAGAAGCCAGAGAGGTCCTTTGTGTTGTGACCGCCATCTCCTCGCACCAACTTTCTCCTCTGCGGTAAGCGCATTTCGAGCTGAGCTCGATTCCGTGGACATCCGCCTGTTGCGACGACATTCGTGCTTTTGACGCTGTCTCTCTCTCCATGAGACATCACCAAGTACTCTGTCTTGTCTTGCATGCTTGTCTGTCTGTCATCTGTTTTGTCTGCACGTTGTTTAAGGCATATCTCGGTAGCGACCCCTCGAAACCTTTAGTCCGTGGTTCCCTAGTTAAGAACGGGTTGAGGAGTGTTATAAAAACATTGTCGTGAATTTTGCTTGTGTTGTGATCCCCGATGTTCCCAATAATCTGGTTAATTCGTATGAAGTTGCCGCTATGGATTAATTTGTGTCGCGTCGAGGAACGGTTCCGTCGATTGGCATATAACCAAAATGGTTACAGACTGGCAGAAAACGCTCGTCATCTGACAAAACCAGTCTGTAACCGGGGTTCTATTTCCCCAACTGGCAAGGTACAAGGAGTACGTTGTGTATCGCGATTGAAGACGCGTGACCCGAGGCTGTGCTGAGCCGGCCGGCGTTATAACCCCGGAGACGGCGGTGGTGAGGGTGGCGCCAAGGACCGGTGAGATTCCCTT
>CM068960.1:81003440-81015150 GCA_035128595.1 Eptatretus atami | reverse complement strand
CCTGATTTACATGCAAAGTTAATTGCTTGCATTTGGAGATGCTTACTGCCAGTCTCTGTTTTCATATTTGCTGCGGAGTTTTTGGGGAGACAAGATGGCGGAAAGAGAACTTCCGGTGACTTCACTCCTCCGTATACAATCGCTGTGACGCGCACATCCAGTCGTAGAGATCAGGATTTCTTCCCCATCCGGGACGAGGCCCGCCCAGTCAGTCGAGAGGTGTGGCCAAAAAAGAGGAAGTGACGCGAGGAGTTTGTCGGCTGCGCTGAGGAAGCGTGCTCGTGTGTCAAAGCGAGCGAACGAGGTTCGGAAAATATAGATGTGTGTGTGAACAACAGTCGGGTTTTCGAGGCTGCTCGGAGGGCTTCGAAGCGGAGAGAAACGAAGGCTTCGTGAAAGGTTGATTTTGAGAAATGGCAGTCGGTTTGAAGCCTGCACGTCAGTCTGCCCTTTTGGTAGTGGAGAGGCGGCCTGCACGTCGAGTCGACGATCGACTCTACGGGAGTGATCGACAGGTTCGGCCTGCGTCTGGCCGCGGAACCTCCGTACTTACTCACCTCACGGCGGACAAGTTGTTCGATCCGCCCGCGGAGAGCGATCCCCCACTTTGGGCCTTGTCTGGTGAACAGCCAGCCTGGATTCGTATGCTGGACCGTGGGGAGAGGTCAGCTGAGGCCCATAGTCGACCCTACGCGAGTCAGAGCGCGCGGAGACCGCGTTCGGTGCGAAGGGCAAGAGTGACGACCTCCATTTCGCCACGCGGCGCATTCGAGCTGAGCTCGAATCCGTGGACATCCGCCTGTTGCGAGCGACATTCGTGCTTTTGACGCTGTCCTCTCGTCCATGAGACATCACCAAGTTACTCGTCTTTCTTGCATGCATGCTCGTCTTGTCCATCTGTCTTTGTCTGCACGTGTTGTTTAAGGCATATCTCGGTAGCGACCCCTCGACCTTTAGTCCGTGGTTCCCTAGTTAAGAACGGTTGAGTGGAGTGTTATAAAAACATTGTCGTGAATTTTGCTTGTGTTGTGTTCCCCGATGTTCCCAATAAATCTGGTTAATTCTATGAAGTTGCCGTATGGATTAATTTGTGTCGCGTCGAGGAACGGTCCGTCGATTGTGATAAACGATAATAAAAAAAAGGTACTACTGGCAGAAAACGCTCGTCATCTTACAAACCAGTCTGTAACCAGGGGTTCTATTTCCCCACTGGCAAGTACAGAGTAGTTGGTATCGCGATTGAAGACGCGTGACCGAGCCTGTGCTGAACGGCCGGCGTTATAAACCCCGGAGACGGCGGTGTGAGGTGGCGCCAAGGACCGGTGAATCCCGCCACCCGGATCCGACAATCTGTAGAGCGGTGATATTGGACCAGTGGTGCATTTCGCACCCCGGACATTGGTTACGAAAAAAAAAAACGGTCCAAATTTGATTTGATTTTATGCTTGAGCGGATCGAGGAAAACTTTGCAAATTATAAAGGAAATGGAGTCGCAAATGGCGCGCGCTCCATCTCGGCACGACACGAACGGGAGGGCTAATATAGCGCAACGAGCCTCGCCGGCGCGAAGAAACGCTCCGCCCACCGTTCAGGCCCATGTGACATGAGATACCCGGGCAGACGATCAGGATGCCGACGCATACAATTGGGCAAGCTTCAGACACAATTGCCGGAGCCTTGGAGCGTGAGGTGTGGTAATGACTGTATAGAGGAATTGCAAATTGAATTAGACGAGGCACAACGGCACGCAGCGAGGTTCATGAGGTTATGTGCACAGGATCAACAACAATTGGCCGATGCGCAGGAGCGAGTTCGGGCTGGAAAGACTTAGCCAGCACAGTACGAGAACTACATGGAGAAACGACGGAAGTAGATTGGTTGCGTGGGTTTTGGTACAAAAGGCGAGCGACTGAATAAAAGAAAAGAGAGGAGCAAAATTAGACCTCGGATAGGAAAGCTTGAGGAAGAATGGGAAACAAAGCTGGAAGAGGAAGCGGAACACGTTTGAATTGACAACTGAGGAAGAGGTAAATCAGGCAATCAGATAAGAGAAGCCTAGAACAGAAGATTAAAAAGAGGAGAGAAATATCTGGAGCAAAGGAAGGACAGATTGTTGAAAAGTCAAGACAGTTTCAAAGAACTACAGGAGAAATGAGAAAGTAGGGGAAGTACCCATAAGTTGGAACAAGAGAAGAGCAACTGAACAAAATAATAGAGGAGGAGCAAATTAGTAACTCCCGGATAGGAAAGCTTGGAAGAAGTAATGAAACAAAGCTGGAAAAGGAAAAAACGAGAATTAACTACTAAAGGAAGATGGTAAGATCAGGCATCAAGATAAGAGAGCCTGAACAGGAGATAAATAGAGAGAGAGAAATCTGTGAGAATAAGGAAGGAAATTGTTGGAAAAGTCCGAACAGCTTCGGAGATTAAAGTCCAGGGGAAATGTACTGCACGTGAAACTGGAATTCAGCAAGGAATACGTAAGAGAATGGACGAATTGGAAGGAAGCTGCAAAAGAGGTTAAGGAGGCGAGGAGAGGAATTATGGGAAAAAAACTTCTGAGTTACGGAAACACAAAAGAGAAAGAGGAATTACAAACAGCTGAGATGTTAAAGAGAGGAAAGAAAGAGACGGAGAATAAACGTTAAGAACCACACTGTGCAGACACTGATACAACAGCGAAGCCAAGCCAAATTAAAGAATAGAAGATGCAAGAAAGAGTAGTGAAAGAACAACAAATGAAGCAAGAAAGGGAGTTAACCATTGAAGAACGACGAGAGATAGAAGGAAGAACATGAGAGAAAGTGGAGAGGAAACAAGAAAGATAGTGAAGAGCAACGAATGAAGCAGGATAAGGGAGAATCAAAAATTGGGAATGATGAGATTAGGGAGAACAGAGAGACAGGTGAAGAAGATAAGAAAGAAGAAGAACAAAAAGAAAGAATGAAACGGGAAAAGGAAATCAGCCAATTGAAGGAAACGACGATGAGAGAATGAAGAACAAACGAGACAGTGGAATAAGAAACAAAAAAGACAAGAATGAAGCAGAAGGAAATCAAGCAATTGAAGGAAACGACAGATTGGAGAAGGAAAACATGAGAGACGTGGTAGAACAAAAGAAACGAATTTTAAACTGACCAACTAAAGAAGAGCAAGGTTGGAGTCTCACGGAGATGGAAAAAACTCCGGAAATATACGAACAACTAAAAGGCTGCGGAGGAAGAACGACTCAAATGGAAGAAAAGGAGCCAAAGTTAGAACAGAACAATAATATGGATGTTGATATCACCACAGGATAATGTATAGTGCGGAACTGATTACATCACTCGATCATGACACCAAATTTAGAGCAAACCCTGTGATTGAGACTATTGAGGAGCATACGGGTTGTTGACAATGAAATACATTTGTGAGCAGGTCCAGCATGTGGAGCTGACAGCCCAGAGAGTATGGTAACCGATGATGAGTAACCTGCTGGAGAGAAGCGACCGGACAGCAGGGACTCTGAACGAGAAGACGTGGTAACATGCATTACATGTGCGGACGATGAGCTTAAGTAGAAATGAATTTTATGTTAATCAGAGACCTGTCTGATGGGTGCATTAGTGCGCTGACCCTGAAGTGTGTGTGGAGTGCTTGAACGACATGCTGTGAGCCACAGTCCAGACTACAGCACCGGTAGTTGCTCCGTCGAGGCCGAAGTGTGTTGGGTACTCACCTGCGGTCGAGAATGTAACCCTGAGTGCGAGGCAGTTGGTCATACACAGTGCAGGTGATAGTGTGATGTCACACACTAACCTTGGAATGTGTGCAGCCTGCTGTGTTGTGGAGTCCTGAGCATGGAATGAGTGGTGACATAGGAAATAGGTTTGAGTGCAAGGGGAAATAAAATGCCACCAAGACAGAACTTAGACCAGGGACGGAAACCATAATGGACAGCTCCGCATGGTTCTACAGAGTGAGGTGCTGCATCCAGGAGCAGTTTTAGATTGATTTTAAAATCAATTAGAAATTGGATTTTAATTTCTCTATCAGCCTCAAGAACTTTGTGATGCGTGGAGTGCAGCGGCACTGCGCGGTGTGTTCACTTGTGCTTCAACTTTCTGAGTCACACGGATTTGTTTGTTCTAGTTGGATATATGGCGAGCTTGATCTGTCATACTCTCGGGTGTATGGAGAACGAGGAGGGAAATAGCCGAATTCCATACACTTACGCTTTATCGCTCAGATTACGAGCCTGACGAATGAGCGTTCAGGGGCCAGTTCCAGCCCGTTGAGGGCATTACCTGATTTGCCGATTTCATGAATACCCTTAGATTGGGGGACGGCCGTTCCACCGTCCATAAGGGTTTCTGCGTCGAACTTACAGCGCTAAACCTGGAGAAAAGGAGTAGTAATCTCAAGCCCCCAATTGAGTAGCTCTAAAATTTCCCCGTCTTTGGATGACCGTGGGTTGTAGCGCAATAACGTCGCAGAACGAAACAAACTTACCAATGGCAAATTACGACACGTGATGGTCCAGGGTGGTACGCTGAATAACGTGTGGGCTCAAAATTCTAGAAGACGAAAAATGAGGTTCACGATTCACCATCAAGCTGTCAACCAACCACTTCCAATAAAGACCAAAGACGACGCATTACAGCTCATTTAATTAGACATTAGAGGATCTGTGAGAAATTCGTTAAGATAGTGGAAAATAATAGCTTACCGAAGTAGAATTTGCGACAGTCTATGGAAGAGGAATCGACTACTGCATAGGCATAAAACGATAGGCACTTGATGATGACATTGATATAGTCCGATCGAATGTTAAACGAATTTTAAAGTTTGGTGGAGTACAATTAACCGCTAGCTAGTCGTTAACACAAGCTTGAATACAGTGTGATGGATCAAATGTGGCTTTACGTTATCGCGAAAATAGGAAAGTATGATCTGCTTGGTCATGTTACTCATCGAATGCTTCCATGTGCTTGAAGTTTAATTTTGGAGTGTCTGCGTTTAATTGGGATAACTTCACCATTAGAATGGCGAGATATAGGAGGCGACACAGACACGACGTGACCAAACGGAGCGTAGTGTACAACTATAAATTGAGGTTATAGAAACAAAACTGTACTTGAGTTAAATTTTATGTGACGCAAGTGATCGAGATTGGGTGTTGTGTATGCTGGAGTAGTGAGCCCTATCATGGTCAGATGTAATGATGATATAAGGGTATTGAGTCATTTTTGGCGCTAGATATAGCGTACATAGGGAGAGCAGAGATGCCAAAGCAACTACATACCCTGCATCGTATGCAAGCATCTTAAACTAGATTTTTGTACGTTAATAGGGGGACTTAGTGATGGGAATATTATGAGCGTGAAGTCATAGTGCTTCTTTGTCTTCTCGATTCGTAGGTAGCAGTTCACGTTTTGCAGTTGTATAGCAATTCAGCTTACTAATGTCTATCGATACGCGTAGTTGTTGATTTTGTCTCATAGGAAGTTGGTGAGTCTAGGAATAGAGCAGATGCAGAGAGGCTTTGTGTCGATTCACATGGAGATCTAGGTGATAGAGACAGTATCCAGAGAAGTGTTTGAAGAGAGCACGTTTGTAGGATTCAGGCAAACAGAAATGACACGCCCGTCTGCGGTTCACACGCGCGCAGGCACCGTAGAGATCTGCGGACTACGCAGAGAAGCCCCATTCGTAAGTGCCATAGTGACACAGCTATGGTTATGAGAGCACATTATAGGTGGTCCATGCGAGTCACCTATGTGTCTTGCGAGAGCCACTACCTTCAGAAAGCCCAGAAGCGATCTCAGTACCCCGAGGTCGCTGGTGTCCTTCCCCCCCTGATTGTATCTAGACAAAGAGCACTTTATTAGTTATCACAACTCCCAGTCCAGCAATTTAGTGACTTTCGACTCAGCATGGCCAATCTGCACTAAGAACAAATTCGCGCCCCGTTGCCATATAGTGGAAATAGAATGTAACAGTGTTCGCAGGTCGGAAGAATGAGATCCGGAAGGTCATTATACTTTCTGCCATTAGCTAGGTTTGACAGTGTCTAAGCAAAATAATTTAGTATATGAATGACTTCTCCGCACATCATTCTATTCTAGTAACTGCGTACATTGTAATATTGATTGATATTTCTTAACAAGTCCAGCCTTTGTCACACTCGTCAAGTGCAGTACCTGCAGTAAAGCAACTTGCGATTTAATTATGTCTTGCGCACTAACTCACGTATATTTAAGCACGATGAATAGAAACACAACCGATCCTTCCTGCTCCCAAAAGAAAAAAAACGGAAGAGAAGTAGTTGAAAAAAAAGCATCATCTTAGGATCTAGTACAATTCGAATACGTCAAACTTTTGACCTTCGCTATTGGTCCTAATAATATATTCATGATCTCTATAGTTAATAAAGTAAATTCGACTGTCAACTCCCACGAAGTTGTTACGATATATCGCTGTGACTCAACCAGTCAAAATCTGAATGCTCTCTCAACTGTGATCCTTGACCTCTCGCCTCTTTGCTCATCACCTCGAGCGTTAGATATTGAGATCACTAGCCAGTACAACGCGCTTCTTCCTCGATATGCACTCGGTGTCTGATACTTTGATCGATTGGTTGCGTAACTTCTACCGTAGCGTCTTGATTTAAATAAGTATTTTTTTTTTTGATAGTTGACCTCACCGTGACCTTACCATAGTTGTATCGAGTCGTCTTTGACGAAAATCCCTACATTCAGCGCAGAGCCATCACCTCCTGACATCTAGGTAGTGCCTCGGACTTTACTTTAAAAATGATTGCGTTCTGTGCCGTATGGTTCTCGAGTATATTTTTTCCAATGATAGTTTCACCATTGACTGTACTTGTGACCATTTGATGACGATATTTGAACCAATAATATCTATCAATACAGCGCATCCATCACCCAACTTCCTTAAGCAGCGGTATGATTTGAGACGACTATGGGTAGATTCTATTCTGTTCTTCGTATTGTTATCGTTGTCGACGAAATCAACATCTTGATAACACGAGTCATATTTGCATGTACTTTCGTATTCAAAGCATTGTACCTCCATCGGTCACTTGTCCTAACACTTATATTGACGCTCTCTACGACGAATCCCTAAGAGACAGCTCTTTATTCTAGACAACGGTCAGGTCAATTTGAGATTTACTTAAAAGTGAGTACCGAGGTTGGTCTTGACTGGGGTCTTTCACGACGCAAAACACAGATAGTTTTCTGATCGGATTGATTCCTGTACCAAACCATAAAAATCGTAAGCGACGAAGCAAAAAATCTCCATTTCTCACCGCAATTCATTTTATATTAATTTTATCAAAGTCACAAAACCGTAATATTCGGCACATACACAACAATCTTACATAATCCGACGGCTCAGCGAGTCAGGCATGCGACGATAACCTTTATTGGGATAAAAATGACTTTTAAACAACATCTTTATCGAAACACCGTCAGCGCGCACAACGGAAAACCTTACGTGACTCAACGACGCATCTGCTCGAGCGCACATTCACGTGACGACCCGTGACCGTCGAGTGAAATATTTTTTATACAATCTATAAACGTCTCCAAAACATCTGATTTTTTACCAGAATTTCAACACCGAGTTTTAAGCGTCCTAAGCGATCGCAAAAACCGAAGACAAAATTAAAAATCGAAGTTAAAACGAACTCGTAACACAGAGCAGAGCAAAAATCTCCATTTCTCCACACAATTATTTAATATATTTTATCAAAGTCACAAAACCGTAATATTCGGCCATCCACCAACAATCTTTACATAATCCGACGCTCAGCGAGTCAGGCATGCGACGATAACCTTTATTGGGATAAAAAAATGACTTTTAAACACCATCTTATCGAAAACACCGTCAGCGCACACGGAAAACCTTAAGCGACTCAACGACACGTCTGCTCGAGCGCACTGCATCACGCAGACCGTGACGCCGTCGAGTGAAATATTTTTATACAATCTTAAAACTTTCAAACTTCCGATTTTTACCAAAATTTCGACAACCGAGTTTTAAGCGTCCTAAGCGATCGCAAAAACGAAGACAAAATTAAATTGAAGTTAAAACGAACTCGTAAGTTGAGCGAAGCAAAAATACTCCATTTCTCCACATTAATTTAACGGAATTATGTTTGACCTCACTATGACCTTGACCTTTGACCGATTTTGACCAAATCTAATCAGCGCTAGCCATCACCCTCCTGAATCACGTGTGTAATTTGACATTGTAGCTTCTTCGCTTCTCGAGTTATCGTGCCTACAAACAAACAACAAAACACACAAACAACAAACAGAAACGGAAGTGATCAATATACTTACAAATCTTTAGATTTCGTAAGTAACAAACACACAAAAGCAGTCATAGACTTGTACTTACGAAATCGTCAACTTGACCTCTGACCTTGTCTCTAAATGCTGTCTCCAGAGAAGGTAAGCGACGCAAACCAGAATTAGAAGTTCTACGATTATTCTGTACACAAACCATCAAAAATCGAATGTTTGGATGTTTGACCTACTGTGACCTTGACCTTTGACTGATTTTGACCAAATCTAATCAGCGCTAGCACACCCTCCTGAATCCGTGGTGTAATTTGACATTGGTAGCTTCTTCCGTTCTCGAGTTATCTGTACCAACCATCAAAATCGAATATTTGACCTCACTGTGACCTTGACCTTTGACCGATTTTGACCAAATCTAATCAGCACTTGCCATCACCCTCCTGAAGCACTGGTGTAATTTGACTTGGTAGCTTCCTTTTCGATTATCGTGCCTACAAACAAAACACAAACAACAGAAACGGAAGTCATCATATACGAGTCGTAAGTAACAAACACAACAGATACGGATATCAATCTATTATGAAATCTTTAGATTTCGTAAGTAAAAAGGAGAACTTACAAAGCAAGTCAGAAGAGTAAGGTGACACTCCATCTCATGGTCCGAGTCATCACACCATATTGCGTCTCAAGACACCTCCAAACTGCATTTGCTTGCCATCGATGTCACCTGCCACCAATCGTGTCACCTGCTGTCAATGCGGCCTTGTTGCCTGCTGCCGCTTGTGAGTAGGCCATATGGCCGAAGCATTTTTGTGCCATTGAGGCCAAATGTTTTTGGGGGCCACTTTGAGGCCAAAGTGCTTTTGTGGGCGTTGCAGGCGAAGTTTGTGCCATTTTGTGGGCTCAGGGAGCCGGAAACTCTTTGTGAGATTAGGCCACTGGCCGACTGAACTCACCTGATGACAATAAAGGCCACGAAGTGAGGAAACCCTCAGAGGTGAATGCAATAATGCCGGGAGGGGGCATGAAGGAGCGAACACGTGAAAGAACTTTGAACTTTGATGTTCTGCTCCTATGACAATATCTGTTAAAAGTAAAATGAATGCCTCCCGTTCAAATCCATAATTAGAATGTTAAGTAGTGTTGCATAGAGTGTGAATTGTTGTTGTAGATTGGTGACCTGACACACTAGGATAGGACATGCCAATCTTACTGTGACACTTTGGTTTTTGGAGTTAAGTGCTTCCCATTTGTGGGTTAGAGTAAATGGAGATCTGTGCTGTACGTTAGACAGGCCATTCCGTGGGCTGCCCAGATGGAGGCTCGGGAGAGCCTCGGGAGAAAGGTGGGGTATGTTACGGAAATGCCCTTATTGGACTACTAAATATAGGATTAGCTCAGATCCCCCATTAAATGCATGTATAGTTAGGTTGTTTGGTAAAATGGACTTGTAGTGTGTCGGGGAGTGTAAGAGGCTGTATAATTGTTGTGCGTGGTGGTAGAACGAGAACTCCCTCTTCTTCTTCCCCATCCCGGACGAGGCCCCGTCCAGTCGGCTGAGAGGGTGTGGCCAAAAAGAGGAAGTGACGCGAAGGGAGGAGTTTTGTCGGCAGTCCTGAGGAAGGTGTGCTCGTGTGTCGAGGAGCGAATGAGAAGAAACGAAGGCGTGCTCGTGTGTCGAAGGAGCGACGGAGAGCAAGCGAAGACCTCGTGAAACAACTCAGTTTGGCAGAAGTGCAAAACTGCAGTCGCTGAGGAAGGATGCTCGTGTGTCGAAGGAGCGAAGGAAAGAGCAACGAAGACCTCGTGAACAACTTCAGTTTGGCAGAAAGTGCAAAAACTGCAGTCGCTGAGGAAGGCGTGCTAGTGTGTCGAAGGAGCGAATGAGAGAGCAAGCGAGGACCTCGTGAACAACTTCAGTTTGGAGAAGTGCAAAACTACAGTCGCTGAGGAAGGCGTGCTCGTGTGTCGAAGAGCGAAGAAGAGAGCAAGCGAAGACCTCGTGAACAACTTCAGTTTGGCAGAAGTGCAAAACTGCAGTCGGTTGAGAGGGTGCTCGTGTGTCGAAGCGAGCGAACGAAGCTTCGGAGAAAAGGTTGAGTTTTGAGAAACGGCAGTCGCTTTGAGAGGCTGCCTGCACGTCGAGTCTGCCCTTTTGGATAGTGGGAGAGCGGCCTGCACGTCGAGTCGACGATCGACTCGTATGGGGAGGTGATCGACAGGTTCGGCTGCGTCTGGCCGCGAGCCTCCGTACTTACTCACCTCACGGTCGACACGTTTGTCGATCCGCCTCGGAGCTCGGCACTCGATTTGGGCCTTGTCTGGTGAATGGGCAGGCCTGGATTTGTATGCGACGTGAGAGAGATCAGCTGAGGCCCATCGTCGACCTTACGCGGTCAGAGCGCGGAGGCCGCGTGCGGTGCGAGGGGCAGAGTACGACGCCTCCATTTCGCCACGCGCGCGTTCGAGCTAGAGCTCGAATCCTGGACATCCGCCTGTTGCAAGCGACATTCGTGCTTTTGACGCTGTCCTCTCATCCATGGAACATCACCAAGTACTCTGTCTTGTCTTGCATGCATGCTGTCTGTTTGTCTGTCTTTGTCTGCACGTTGTTTAAGGCATATCTCGGTAGCGACCCCCTCGAAACTGTAGTCCGTGGTCCTAGTTAAAACGGGTTGAGGAGTGTTAATAAACATTGTCGTGAATTTTGCTTGTGTTGTGATCCCGATGTTCCCATAAACTGGTTAATTCGTATGAAGTTGCCGCTATGGATTAATTCGTGTCGCGTTGAGGAACGATCCGTTCAGGATAACTGTCACTTAAGATTGTTACGTCTCAACAAACAGGGTGTGCTATGTTAATTTGGTGGTTTGAGGCTAATTTCTCCAGTATGTGATTTCCCCTGTATGCTTTTTCTTGTTTTTGTATTCACAAGACGGAAGTTAAAGAACCACGCTTTCAACAACAACAACAACAACAACAACAGACCCGAACATTTCCGAGCAGGCAAGACCCTGCCTTCTCAGATTTGTGCCAACAAGCCATTCTCCAAGGCTCATGATTGTCGTGGACGTCAGAAGTTGCGGACGCGTGGCGAAATGGAGGCGTCGTACTCTTGCCCCCTTCGCACCGCACGCGGTCTCCGCGCGCTCTGACCTCGCGTAGGGTCGACTATGGGCCTCAGCTGACCTCTCCCCACGG
The DNA here is from genome assembly GCA_035128595.1 of Eptatretus atami. Lineage (NCBI taxonomy): Eukaryota > Metazoa > Chordata > Myxini > Myxiniformes > Myxinidae > Eptatretus > Eptatretus atami. The sequence continues at coordinate 81,003,637 of CM068960.1, read as the reverse complement.
TCCAGCATACGAATCCAGGCCTGGCCTGTTCACCAGACAAGGCCCAAATCAAGGTGGGGGATCGCGTGCTCCGCGGGCGGATCGACAAACTTGTCGCGCCGTGAGGTGAGTAAGTACGGAGGCTCCGCGGCCAGACGCAGGCCGAACCTGTCGATCACCTCCCCGTACGAGTCGATCGTCGACTCGACGTGCAGGCC
>CM068960.1:80957055-80990941 GCA_035128595.1 Eptatretus atami | reverse complement strand
CATTGAGAAACCAACCTTCGCTCTCCACGGTCACGGAAGTTCTCCAGATGACCCAACTGAAGGCCTGCTTGGACACGAACCGCTTAAGTGGTCCGTTCCGTTCTGCGATATCCGAGCGGGTATTATCGCCAGACCTCGCCGGACCCGATTCTATTTACGCTAAATTTAAAAACCAACTATATTCCGAGTGCAAGATGGGGCAGTCAATGAGGGAAAGAGGACACAACGAACAGGTTTACATTCACACAAGGACATTTATTATAACTAGTACGGGCCCGTAGGGCGGGCCCGTAGGTGAGTGCCAGTATGTGCAGCCCTCTCTCGCCCCCCTCTCTCTCCCCCCCCCTTTCTCGCCCTTCCTCTCCCCCCTCCTCTCTCGCCCCCACTCTCATCCCCCCTCTCTCACCCCCCCACTCTCACCCCTCTCTTGCTCCCCCTCTATCCCCCCAAGCCTCGCCCTTCCTCTCTCCCCCTCCCTCTCTCCCCCACTCTCATCCCCCTCTCGCAGATATTGGTCGACAGATAAATGGCCGTAACTTGGGAACCGCTTGTCCGATTGATATCAAACCTTGAAAAGGCACATGAGCGGGTCCCCGGCAATATTCCTGGCAAGTTTCAATCCGATCGACTGGTGATCGTCTGGTTATTAATAATTTGGAAAAAATTGGCATGATAAGGTGACAAGTAGAACGACACCTTCAGCTGCCATATATACACCTTTTCAACACTGAAAAAGCAGTAAAATGGCCGTAACTTGGGAACCGCTCGTCCGATCGATATCAACCTCGAAAAGGCACATCCGCGGGTCCCCGGCAATATTCCTGGCAAGTTTCAATCAGATCGGACCGGCGGTCGTCGAGAAACGGCGGTCGCGCACACACACACACACACACAGACACAGACACACAGAGATTGTGGAATTATAGATAGATAAAGCACGTATGCAATTAAACAAGGCAAACACTATGCACCTATACAAGCAACAAAAGCACAACAAAAGAACTACAACCGTCTACTTATTATGTACAGTCACTTGCACTTAACAGCAGTTCCTACTTATTAGACGGGCCCACGGACACACACACACACACACACACACACACACACACACACACACACACAATAAATGTGGCAGAGGCCTTTAATAACGAGCTCCAGCTCGGAGGACAGGTGAGCTGAAACCCAGAACCTATCTCGAACCTCTCCACCTCGTGTGGTCTTCAAGTTGTTCGGACCCGGGCTCCAGCGAGCTGGATCAATCGCCGTGAGCTGCGATCCTTCCCGAGCTCCCGCGAATCTCCTGCACTTCTCAACACGTGCTGGTGAGACGAGGCGCCGATCCTTCCCGTCGATACGTCGCTTCCCCGAGGAACCACCTCCACGAAGAGGTCGATGAGTCGCACCAAGCCGGGAACCAAAATGGAGAACAAAGAGCTCCACGAACCAAGAAGAAGAAGAAGCCACCACTCGCAGCTTAGCCGAGCAACCGGCTTAACTTCCTTCCAAGCAAAGCAGCTCGAAGCAAAAAGCTCTCCTGAGCCAAGCAGAAGCTGAGGCTCACGGAACCATCAAAGCAAAAAGCCTCCAAAAAGCCTCCTCCCGAGCCAGGCCTCAGCCGAAGTTCACTGAGCCAGCCGAAGCAAAAAGTTCCGAAGGCCTCAACCCTAACACACAGCCAAGCAGGACTCGACGTCTGCTGAACGACTATCTCAACTCCCTTCTCCAGCTTTGCCCCAAACACGAACAAAGAAAAGATGTCTTCCTTATCCTCTTCCGCCCTCCCCCGCTCCCGGCGTGACTCGTGACTCGTGACTCGTGACTCGTGACTCGTGACTCGTGACTCATGCCCCGTGCTCCAACCCCCCGCTCAGCCACGGGTGGAGGGAGTTGTTGACATCATGAGTCACGGGACGGCAGGGTTCTTCTTCCTCTTCGCAGAAGAGGGGAGGGATGTCTCCATTGTTCGTTCCCTAACTATTAAATCGATCCGCAGCGCATCAATCGATTTCTGAACATTTAAACAATGGAAGGTGAGCTATCTCGGAACAAGCACTTCTCGACATTAGCTGACTAAAGGAACCTGTATGTTGTGTGCAATGGAATTCCCAAATTCGTAACAATATATATATATACACACGAAGGTGGATGCTTTGAGACCTGGGAGGGCTCTGTTCCACCTTCTGAAACCGGCATTTGGAGATAACAACCAACAATACCATAAACCACAACAAAGTATTTCTGTTTAATATGATGTCCTCGTGAGTTTTGTAAACAGAAATGTTGGTTCTTGTTAAATAAATAAAACTTACTTTTGACCTTTTTTGTTAGTGAAAGAGGTTGAAAAGCTAAGCCCACATCACATACAATGTCACAGACAAGGAGATGATGAAAATGAGGTTAGGTCGCTCCATCTGTATATTGCAGCCACATGATGCCCCTCCCCCTTGGAATGTGCTTAACACCCGACATAAGATGCCTGCACAGTCCTGGATTATAGCAAAGACCACTCGGTTGTCGAAATGCCAGATAAACAGAATCAAAATTTGTGTTCAATTTACTTTTATTCTCCAAAGCAAGCTGTACATATTGGTGCACAAGACAATCTCAACATCCCACCTGGTATATGTGATGGATGGAAAATAATCTCAATCGTATGTTAACATATGAAGCATTTTTAGCAATATACAATATATATATATATATATATATATATATATATGTATATGATCAATTGCAATCGCTCAGAATAGGATATCAAAATAAACCACTGGTGTTGTATAATTGCTCAAAATGGTGAAAACATTCTTGAGTAAATACATCCAGCTACCCCACAACTCGTTCAAAATGGCGTGAAGAGCTTTTGTGATTATTGTTATTATAATGTAAATAGATGGCATTTTCTGAAACGACAAAATTTCCTTTTCTGAATCATGTCAATTGGTTTTTTTCCTTATCAAAGATTATAAAGCTATTGCATCACATATGGTGATTATATGACGTCAGCAATGTCAATTCGTTGTCTCCATGGAAAGGAAAGTGCATTCAACTTGCAAGCTTGCTGCAAAAGTGTCTTCGGTGATTTCAACCTACTGTTTACTACAAGGTGAGAATTCTGACCCAGCGATAAATTGTCATTTCGGTTTTTCACAGGCAGGGTGATTCATCAGTGTGTGTGCCATCCCTCGGATGGACGTTAAACTGGGCGTCACATCTGCCATCATTTATTGGTGGAGGTAAAGATTCCACAACGTCCTTCGTGAAGAGTAGGCGAGCTATTGCCGGGCACTGTGATCAAATTACAAATTTATGCCCTCAGTTTCTGTGTCGGAGTGGCGACCCAACCAGGATTGTAACTCTGGCCAAGAAACTGCTTCGGTAGAGCCGACGCTCTGGTAGAGCTTACATGATGATGATTACAATAATTATGTTGTTTTTAATTTAAAATAAACATTTTCGATATGGACAGTATTTCACAAGTGTTTGACATTTCAAAACACACGATGTTTAACATAGATTCACAATTAATTTATGGTATCATTAATCTGGGTGGGAGTCATTATTCCACAGCGGTAATATTTCAAACTTCCTATCAGGTTGGCGTACCTATCGGATGAGTTGCTACCTGGTTTGCTGTACCATTTAAACCATTGGCATTTATCTTTGCGATGGTAATAACTGGCATGTATTATTAATACTGTCGAACCCTGCTATTCACGGGGGATACGTTCCTGGAAAATTCCACGAATGTCGAATTCATGAATGCTGGGAAATTGTTTCAATGGGGAAAAGGGGGATAGGTTCCCAGCGGTTCACGATTCATCAGGGAAAATTTTTTTAAATCCCACAAGAAACTGTGGATATGCCCACAAAAAAAAGACCCCAAAAATGTGAAAAAAAACCCTGCAAATATGCTTGCGAAAAACACAACCACAAAAAAAAAACACGAATATGCGAAGCACAGGATCACCAGTGTAGAATAAGTTCCAATTTTATCAACCGCGTATAGTGAATCCACAAATAGCAAATCCGCGAATGGCGAATCCACGAATGGCGAATCCGCAAATATAATAGGGTCCAACAGTGTTGACTTTCCCAGTGTCTGAGACCTTTTCCAACTTTGCCAAGATGCTCAGACATTTAATTATTACTTATCAGCAACTTTTACTCTCTGTGCCTCCCCAATGCCTGCTTGCTACCCCAGAACCAACCGGCAGGGCCTGATATTGGACTGAAGGTGGTAAGAATTTGTAATTTCAATGTGCCACGATGACTCACCTACTCTTCATGAAAGACACTGAGACCTTTAACATCCACCGATAATTTGTCTGAACATGTCTGAGCTGGTGACATTGCAGGCTGTGTTTTAATAATGATGCCATTAGCATCTAACTCTATGTGGTTAACCCTGCAAGCATTATAATGACCCAGGCTCAGTATAGAGTATTCCCTGGGACTTTGGCACATCCTGGCAAACCAAATACATCATTACATACTTTATTGCATCTTGTAAAATTAAGCCCGAAACAGCATGAAGGTGTAAAAGTAGTTTAAACCCAGTAATGATGAACTTTTGGACTAGGCATAGTTTACTCATCTGTGGGCCTGTTTGTTACTTGATCCACATGTGAACAGTTAGGTGAGGTGGTGAGTGCGATTCTCAAATCAAGGTGATAAATATAATTATGTTAACAGGTTATGACAGAACAACATGGAAACCATTTGACTATCTTGGTTGAGAAAAAGAAGAAGATACGTTGAGCTCATCCTATTGTACCACTGGTTTTAAAAACAAAAGAAACTGCAGGTTAAAATAAACAATTAAGCAGAGGCCATTAGACATATGAGGTAAGATAGTGGAAGGAAAAAGTAACACAATTATATTATACCATGGTCGGTATTGGGATGGCTGTCATCATCTACATTACATCTAAATATTATGTACAACTTCATATGGTAGGACTTTTAACCCAACCACCTTCCTCCTCTCTTTCTTTATGTTCTACGAGATGACCCGTGACCCCGTTGTGTTCCCGTTGTGACAGCGGTTGAAGAAAAAAAATCATTTCAAGAAAGAAAAAAAGATAGCTCCAGCAAACTATACCACTGAGGTTGTTTGCATTGATCAAATTCTCCCGAAGAGTACTTCACTGAATCGGGAATTGATTTTTTAATAATTTTTTTCGTTTCCCGATTTGAACGAAACTTGATACTGCACACCGCAGGCGAATGGTGAGTAAGGTGGCCCTAAAAATTTTTGCGCTATCTTGTCCTGTTTTGGCTATATTTCGGGAACATACAAGATGAGAGTTTTAGTAATATATAGCTATCACCTCAACTTTTCCATTGTGAGAATTTAATTTTTCTCAGTTTCGACCCCTATTCCTTATGAAATATGCTGATGGGCACAAGGGAAGTAAAATGGAGAAAAAGGAGGAATTACAGAAGTGCAGAGAATGGATGTGACAAAAATGAGGAAAACAGTACTGTGTTTGAAGATGGGAGAGAGTGAAGAAAGGGGAAAGGGAATGTATGAGGCAATGGAATATTAGAGGAGAGGTAAAGGAAGGAAGAATTTGATTGAATCCACAAATTATAGCGTTTTGTGCATGAAATAATGCAGGTGAACCAAGTCACAAAGAATCCACAAAGCAAAGGACGTTGGAAACTTCCCAAGGTCTGTCCACCGTGGAAATGACAAGGGACGGGAGAGGAAGAAACGATGAAGCGAGAAGAAGCAAGCACAGTGAACTTGAAGATTCATTGCGAGGCAGGGGATGGTGATGTCGAACTATCACGGCGAAACGCCTGCTGATGAACACTGCGGTTGTGCCCAGCACGGTCTCGTGTGGCAAGACGGCTCTTTAACTCTCTGGGCAGCTGGCGATAACACCTCTTACACACCGGCTTCAGATCGAGCTCCACAAACTTGGTTCTAGAAGGATACAGTTAGAATTAAAAGCAGGTACTATGGTAAGTGCACTGTCAATCTTAAATTGACTAAAATGTCAAAGAACATCCAATATGTATGTGTATATACATATATATATATATATATATATATATATATATATATATATATATATATATATATATATCAGGAGTTGCCCCTGCCACTGTGTTGTCATGCACTTTTTTGTTTGTTATACAATTCCATAACCCTCGACCAATGGCCCCAAAATTTGCTAGACAACATTATTGTAACACATTGCAGGACAAATTCACAATAAGAAATTACAATTCTTAATCAAATTGATGTTAAGACAAAAAATAACAGCGCTCTGGGAAATCGAGCATCGTATGTCGGGTGCTCCCGTCAGCGGGGAGAGGGGCGTAGCTTGGCTTACATTCAAAGGTGAATGATTTGTCGGGAATCAAACCAATTGCATTTAAATTTAAAGATTGTTCACAGCATAAAAAAATACGTGGTCTAAGTGGGTCTACAGATGGGGTTTCCCCCCAAAAGATGTATTTGCTTTCTTCTCAGAAATGACAGACACAATTCTGATGAAACTTCACCACAACCTTTATCACCTGTGATGTACTAAACTTTGTTCACAGCATTTTAAAAATCCATACCTGCCAGTGGTTCCATGGTGATCTAATCTAGCCACTACCAGGTGAGTGCCGAGGGGTATTGCCCCTATGTTTTTGCTTCATCTTTAAACATCAATCTTCTTGATGGTTTACTAAAGTCTAAATACCTCAATCTTGATCAGGTGACCAAACTTATGGATTATATATAAGGGTGAAAAAAAAACATGGTTGGACTCTTAAATGTTCATCAAATTCCTGAACATTTAAACAATCTTTCAGAGGTCAAATGAAGGAGCATATATAAACATCGACATGAAGAACTGAAAGGCATGAGAGGAGATGGGGACCATACTCTGTGCAGAGCATTGGTGCTACTTAAGCAGTCTACTTCGCTATTGGGCACAATCCTGGACAGGTCGCCACTCCGCCACAGTATACCAGCATGCTGGCACTCATTTTGCCGACCTCAGAAGGATGACAGATCGAGTTAACCCCTCCTGGTATTAATTCAACAGCTGAGTGGGATTTGAACTCAGGACCCTGGGATCCAAAGCCCACCACCCTAACCATAAAGCCAACACCAGGCATAGAGAAACACCAGACATGGAGAAAACAAAAAGTGTACCTTTGCTTGCTTTACCCTCGGCTTTTTGTACTTTTTATATTGTATTGAATGAGCTGTTCATGCATTTGACATTTCATGAAATTATAGGGACTCTGGATCTCCAGTTCACATCAACAACGTCTCACATCACCGTAGGTTGGCTTGTTTTTGTTGTTCTCATCTGAGCACATAATTCAAGATTCTGGGATTCTAAGTCCAAATCTCATAGACTGTGGGTTTATCTCTGACAATCATCCATAAGATTTGTCAACACACCTACAACATACACATAGTACCATTAACAAACTAAATACATGTCACATTATCCAAAACAATCTCCATCATCTTCAATGCACTTTGTCCAACAGTCAAACAACTTCTTGATCCCAGCACAAAATCCTTCCTTCATGATAAATGGTCATGGCCATGTTGACCTCTTCCGTGAGGTGGGAGTTGCTACTTCTCTACCCTCAAACCCATCCGTGCACAGCCAAGTGAGCCTCATTCAAAAAAAGAAAAAGAAAAAAGAACCCAGATCAAAAAAACTTAAATAATTCTGGCTGCCGGACCATGTGTCCGATCAAGTTGAAATTTAAAACATTTATTCACCATCACTATGAGATCATAATTTTTAAGTTTCATGTCGATTGATTAAGCGGTTCCAGAGAAAAAATTATTTAATATTATTCTTCAATCTAATATGGCTGCCAAACCATATGACCTATCAATTATTCCTTAACAAATTTGTACACCCAAGAATTGGGGAAAATTTGTATGAAGTTTCCCCTCGATCTATCCAGCCGTTCTTGCTGGGAGAAGAAGATTTTTTTTTTTTTATAGGTTTTGGGTAAATCCAATATGGCTGCCAAACCATGTGACCTATGATCATATGTGTGAACATTTTCATGGATAGGCGGTTATATGTGTTAAGTTTTGCCTCGATCTGTTCAGACACTTCAGAGAAGATTTTTGAAGGTTTTTTTTTTGTAAAACAATATGGCTGCTGAATCACGTGACCGATGACGTGAATTTTTTTCAGTGGACCATTTTATCGCTAGATGACCTTTAAAAATCTTCAGACTGATTAGATGTAGCATTCTACATATGCAATTATGACATCATAACGAAAGCACCTATGCCATCATAAAAAAATCACCCATATTCCCCATGAGGAGTACTTGCTATGTGCCAAGTTTCAATTTATCCTTGGTGCGGTTTCAGAAATAGAGGTCCAAATTTTTCCCATTTTTCCAACATGGCTGCCACACCACCTGACCTATGACGTCATAATTATCACTAAAACATTCTACATGAGCAGTCGCTCCTTTGGTGAAAATTTAGTCTCAATCTGACAAGGGGTTGTGGAGAAAAACATGAAAGTTCTGTGCAGACAAACCAACAGACAGACAGACAGACAAACAAATGAAAAATCACTCAGAGTGACACTTGACGAAACGGAACAGCACTCGGTGGAGCGCATACTGTACCTCCGCCAGGCTGAACAGTTTAAATGTTGCATCCCACTGATAGGTCGGATCTGAATACGGACCTTAACCAAAATCGAATCTGCTTGTTCTTGTCACCTAACCAACTCTTCCACCTCGTTTTGCCGCAAGTCGTCCACACCTTTTATAGATTTCATGCCGCACAGAGTTTTTGGCCCCATCTCTCAATGGTGAAGAATCAGTTAAAAATTAAATAATTATCGTATCAAGATTTGGATTCGGATCTTTACCAAAATTAAATCAATTCTTCGTCGTGGCACTCTCAACCTGTCCACAAAGTTTCGTGTGAATCCATCTATAACTTTTTGAGAAATTGTGCTGTATATCGTTCTTGGCCCTGTCTCTCAATGGTGAAGAATCACCGGGAAAATTCTCAGATCCGGATCCGGATTCGGATTCGGATCTTCACCAAAATCAAGCATTGCTGTCCTTGGTCGGTCATCTACACAAACAAAAATTTCAGAACGATTGCTTGAAAACTGTGGCCAAAAATCGTGTGACAGACAAACAGACAGACAAATGCTGCAGACCAACATACTTGGAAAAAAAAAAACTTTTTTGCCAAGTAACAAACGGATCCAAATGCAAAACCCTCTTCTCTGGGGAGGGTAAATATATATTTTTTTGTAATTCAGCTATCATCTGTTTTTGGAAGCATAACTTTTGGGCATTTGAATGTATCATAAATAAAAGGCTACATCAGCATGATATGTATAATGACATAATAACAAAGAATCAATGAAAATCAGGGAAGTCAGAATTGAGACTTCGTTCATGCAAATTAAAAAATTTGTTCTCTAATTAGTGTGGACTCAGAACACCAGCCTACCCAGAGATAGAGTGCTGCAAGGCAGGGTTCGTGACCATTGTCAGATCTCAGATGTAAGGCTTGTGGTGCTTTTGGGATTAATGTTGGATTTGAGGTTAGTGGATGCTCGATTTGGGGTGGCTGCTATGTTTCAGGTATGCTATATTTGGTGCTAGTTGATGCTGGTGCTGAATTTAAGATTTGCTTGAGCTGGATTTGGAATTAACTGGTGCTGGAAGAGTGCAGTGATTCATTTAAGATTACTATAGATAGTCATGGAATTGGGATTTTACAGTGTTGGATCTGGGATTAAATAGTGCTGGATTTGGGATTAGTTGGTGTTGGATTAAGGGTGGTGCTCTATTTCGAATGAGATGGCAGTGGACTTGGATTTAATGGTGCTAGATTGTGGATTAGACTAGTAATAACCGCTCCCTCCAGGAGCAAAATATGGTGTTCGTGCCGCACACTATTTTCTGTCATCGTTTACCCACCTTAAATACCTGTTCCTTTGGGCAGGGGTCAAAGGTTAAAACGTCAATCCACTTGTGCAGGTGAAAATTGCAAGTCGTCTCCCCACCCTCGCAGTTTAGGACTAACTGGTGTTGGATATGTGATAAATTGGTGCGCGACGAAGCTTGTGAGTCCTAGATTCAGGATTAGTAGGGTTTTTTGGGGTTTTTTTTTTTTACTGAAGACTCACTTAAGATTTAGATGTGCATTGCAGGTGCTACAGCAGAAGCAGCCCACACACCAAGCCTTGCTCAATGCAGACACAACTGTAGGGAAAACCATACAAGCATAAACAATGAACATTATTCATCAGAACCTATGAAGGCCAATCGCTTGGCTTTACCTCAATAATAAAAGAAGACAATAACATGGAACCTTTAGGGATTTGTTGGGGGTCATCTACATATTACATACACCCAACGGCAGCATTTTGACTCCGTCCCCCACCCTTTGCCCATTAATTCGTTCCATGCATTCCCCAACCTTTCCTCACATCACCCTGTCACCTCCAAAATCAGTGAAGCTCAATGTAATTCTTCATATGCTTACCATCACCATCAATAACATGGTTGCAATGAAAACAAATGTCTCCATAGAGCTGCAGATAGATGGGCAGATGACAGAAAAAAAGGGAAGATCATTAAGTATTCATTATATGGAAATATTATAAACAATGCCACGAAATACGAAATACAAACTATTACTTTTAACATTTGTTTCTTCCCCAGAAGACATCAGAGTCAGGTGAACTTACCTGGTTATAATGCATTTCACAATAAGCCATACCCTTCCTTTCGTAGTGCCGATGACCCAGAAAGGGTTTCTCGCACTTGGCACACACAAAGTGCTGTGGGAGGTGCAGGATAAAGAATAGACAATCAAGATTATTATTAATTTCTAAAAATATAGCACAGATCTTAGAAAGTGTATATCCCCAAATGTACAGTGCGAATCCCTAAGCCTTTAACAGCTGATCATATATTCATTCCATTTACTTTCTTTCCACCCATTGGGTAATAAACCAATGCCAATGTCCATGAAGGTCATTCATAACAACTACTAAAAACACCCTTATGTACTGTAGCTGTCCATCATAAAACAACATAATCGAGGATAAAGCAAATATGGTGCAATATATTTTACCTGCCTTTCTCTACTCACCTTGGGCTGGTAGGGTACCTTAGAGGTAATGTGCTCGTCTTTGAACTGTCTAGAGTCTAGAATGAGCTTGATTTCTCCACCCAACTACTAAATTGTCATCCTGGCGCTTCGCAAACGGGGAACTGCATCAATAGCGATGCTTTTCGTCGCCTGTTGAAACATATGCTACCATTCACTGGCAGATGTTGGACACCAAGGTACCCATCAAAAGGAGGAAGCCATTATGTGCAGACACCCTACCCAAATTTCAAATTCCTGCCCCGATCACTCCTGGGAAGGGCAAATATGGTATTCCACGTCTGGTGACTACTTCGGCAGTGCCAACTCTCTGGAAAGAACGTAGCCGTGAAGGGAAGGCTCCTTACCCTATATGCTGCAATACATGCCCTTTCCCACTCTTGTCCGTACTTCCTATCTCCTTCAAATCACCTTTCACCACTCCTACCTTCTCTTCAATCTCCCAAGACTCATCTTGGGGGTTTTTTTTGCCAATTTTAATTTTCTCATTTGACCCCGCACCCCACCACCAGCCCTGGTGCACACATAATAAATAGTTGCCATTCATGGTGACGTGCGTAATCATTGGAGAACTTATATGAATTAATAATCCTGACACTGGAATGGAGGAGAAAACTTTTCACAATGTGTGAGTGGGAGTGAAAAAAAGGTAATTTGTTTTCTAATGAAGCTACATTTGTTGTTTTACTAGTGAATAGCTATTTGAATACACAGAATAATAAAAACATATTCGAGTTATGCCAAGCGATGATGGGTCTGGTGAATCCCGCCAGTGTGACCACTCCTCATTTTCATAAATGCCAAGGTGAGCCGATGAAAAAAGCCAAGAATTCACAAGGTTTGGGAAAAGCGATGATAATAGAAAACCTATAGAAAACCAAGACGTCAAAGGTGAACAACGAATAGCCAAGATGTTGTGAAAAAAGCCAAGGAGTGGTCACACTGGTTCCCGCTGGTTCAACAGTACCTCAACGTGCCATTGCTTTCCCATGGCGTTCACGACTCTTCCTTCGATAGGTCGGCGGCAGGCTCCGCAGATAGGTACCCCCAGCTTGTCATGGCAGGGGAGACAAAACAGTTCCCCTTTGAGCACTCGTGCCTCACTAGTTAGCTCCTTCCTGCATGCCAGGGACAAGGATCACAGTGGTTGATGATAGAAGAAGGTGGATTTCCAGACAAAGGATATCAGACAGTTATATATTTATATCTATTACCACAACTATATTTTCATGATCCATCTTGGGCTAAGGATCCTCGGGTCCTGAGTTCAAATCCAACTCGGCTGTTGAATTGATACCAGGTGGGGTTGACTCTGGTGGGATCCATCTGAATTTTTTCCCTTTTTTAATTAAGCTCTTCCATGAACTTGAGAAGCTGTATAATAACAACAAGCATGGTTTTTTCATCGAAAGCACCAAAACACAGTGTTCTATCACCTCTCTTCCAACCTCTCTCCACCTGCCCTCTCTTCACCCCATTCATCACAAGCCCCAGCAGATTGCACATGTTCTTCCAGGAACCCACACCTGGTTACCCTCCCTAAATATAGGCTGGATGCTCACCTTCAACCCACCTTTCTCTCATGATCTTCCTCTCCATGTCTGTTGTCTCACGCTCTTCCCTCGTATTTCGACTGCTGCTCATTGTCATGTCTTGGTTTCTCCTATACCCACTCGAACTCACCACTACTCTCACTGAGTGTCAAACTTCTTGCCATCCCTACCGCTGACCTTATTATAATGTAATCTGTTTGTGTGTTTTATCTCCAACTGTTTACCTCTTCCCTTCTGTCGGTCTATCAGCCTGCTGCACTCTATTATCAAGCTCCTCCACACGCCTCGACTTCTGTAAAAAGAGGTAAAAACCCCAGAAACATTGCAGTTGTATGATATATATATATATATATACAAATATATCAGGTACATTTAGATAGAGGATTTGTTAAGGTACCTGCAGTTCTGGCAGTTGAAGTGATCAGCATGGTATGGGTCGCTGCGAAACATCAGTGGTTCTTCCTCGATTATGAGATGGCACTTGTGGCATAGGGAATGCCCAAGGCCTGTGGCTCGCTCCGCAGTGTGGCAAGGCCGACATAAGTGCCTTACAATGGTTAAAAAAAGAAGTGGTGAAGGCAGAAAAAATAAGTGTAAGAGTTAGAGTGAGATCAAAATGAGGGACATCGTTAGGCATATTCGTTAGTGGTGTATTTGTAATGAAGATTTGGGTTCTAAAACATGGATTCATACCTGTCTGCATTTTTGACGAAGCCCACATCAGCAAGTGCAACAGAGCAGATGTCACAACGAAAGCAATCTGGGTGCCAGCTGTTATTCATGGCCTTAATGACTCGTCCAACAATGAACTCACCTGCATACATGGCATTCGTACGTAAACTCACCCACGGTCTCAGGAAAATCTAGTGGTGCCAAATACAATAGCTTAACATTTCCATTGAGTACTGCACTTCCTGATTCAATACACTTTGGTTTATTCAGTGAAACCCACTTATGGAGAACTGTAGTAAAAAAATAAACATAAAAAACAACAATGGTACACGTACCGCAGTGGCCACAGCATGGAGCGAACAGGATGTGGAAGTCATGCTCACAGTATTTCCGGTCTTCAAACTGCAAGGAAAGCAATTAAAATGAACAACAGAACCAAATCTACCTGGCATTCCCCTTTAGATGCTGTGATGCTTCTTCCCCTCTGCCCTTGTCAGACTGTTGACCGGAGGAATGATGTTTTTGGGGTTGTCCATCTGGCTGTTTGACCAAGGAACAAGTGAAATGGGGAAGAATAAAAGTGAGGGGAGGACGCCGGCGATAGATACAGCCGCAAACTCCGAGCACGGAGTGAACAGAGGGTGCAAGATCAGAAAGGAGGCGGTGGAAGACAGAGAGACCGCTGTCTTGGCTCTGATTTGAGAATTATATGCCCAGAAACAGCTTCATCATGGGAGATTCCACTGATCTTGAAGACTTTGGTTTCCAAGGCATCAAGCTGAGCAAGATGGGAGGTGGGGCTGTCAGTGCAGAGGGGAGAGCAGTACTCCATAAAGCTGTGGATGAAGGCATTGCGGGTCAATAAAAGTTTGGATGTGCTCAGAAAAGTCTTTGCAGGACGGAGAACGCCCAGTTGGCGATTGGCTTTGGAGACCATCTTTGATGTGTGGTTTTCCCCAAGAGAGATCATGGCTGATATTGAGGTCCAAACCTTTGAGTGATTGAACTTATTCAATAGGATTGCTAAAGGGGAAACCAAATGCTCAGACCACCTCGATGATAGTCATCTATCCCTTGATACCCCCAAAAATATATATGATGTGTATTTTTCCGATTTCTGAATTATAAAGTCGGTAAATTTGCGATTAAAGGTCAATCTTGTTCTTCAGATTAGCTGTGACGTCACAGTCAGATTGACTTCAGGTTAGCTGTGACGTCACATATGGAAGTAGACCACCAGATTCGTACTGTCTCCAGGTTACATGGAATAATTTTCGGTATGAGATAACTCAAATGGGGAATAATTTTCGGTTTTCCACATATATGCCAAGTCAATGCTTGCTTGGTGCTTGTATCGTAAAACAAACAGATGGTTCCATGCTACACCAATGGCCGAGGCACCCTGAGTTTGCCAGAAATTAGACGAGGCTTGTCCAAAATACCTTTGTGTGAATCAGGCCTACAAGATGTTCGCTTGTGTGCTCGAACATTTTACAGAGCACGTTATGAAACAACAGAGATGGTAAGATCTTGTGGTTATCCACTATGATTGAGAGAGGATGCCATCCCCACGATTAAGCAGAAGAAACAGCCGTCGCTCGAAATTGTAACACCATCTCTACCCAGCTACCAGCATATGTACATGGACTATTTTAGCAGTGAATCAAACACCTGTTGCCATTACCTGGCAGTAAGTACAAGAACACCTGAAATTACTTATCTATTATTATCAACAAAAATTCCCACAAATCAAATGAACCACAATCTAGCTGGACTTGAGATTATCTACTGTTAGACTTGGGATATGAACCAACATACAGACAGGATAGCAGCATCCAAGATGCCATTGAAAGCCAGGATCTTAATTTTGACCCAGAAAACCTATAATCCCAGCAGCTCTGACTCCTCATTCAGCACCCGGAGGGCCCCCAAAGGGATATCCAGAGTCTCTGCAAAGATGACTGCATCATCTGCGAAATCAAGGTCAGAGAACTTGACATTCCCAAATGATGCACCGCAGCTTGATCTTTCCAACGTCTTCCCCAGAATCCAGTCCATACAAGTGCTGAAAAGTGTGGGGGCCAGTACACACCCCTGACGAACTCCAGTAACAACTGGAGTCGGAGATGGCATCACCACATCTCACAGCACTCTCAGTACCAGAGTAGAGTTCAGACATCAGATCAATCAGTTTTGGTGTCACCCTATGAAGATTGAGAATCCTGTAGATGGCATCCAGATTCACTGTATCGAACGCTTTGCAGAGATCAACATCGGCTGCAAGCTGCCCCTGCCGAAACTCTTCTCTGCGTTCAGTGAGGACCCGACAAGCAAGGATACGGTCAATCGTTGACCTCTTTGGTGTAAAGCCTGACTGCTCTGGACGCTGGTGCTCAAGCACATTGCGGCAAATCCAATCAAGAATTTTCCGAGCAAAGACCTTGCCCGGCACTGAGAGCAGCGTCACCCCTCGGTAGTTGTTGCAGTCCTGGCGATCACCCTTCCCTTTCTGTAGAGGGACCCTCTGTCAGTTGGGATGATGCCTATTCTCCAAACAGATTACAGAACTCCATGCAATGATACGAGTACAGCATTTCCACCAGCCTTGAGA
The DNA here is from genome assembly GCA_035128595.1 of Eptatretus atami. Taxonomy (NCBI): domain Eukaryota; kingdom Metazoa; phylum Chordata; class Myxini; order Myxiniformes; family Myxinidae; genus Eptatretus; species Eptatretus atami. The sequence continues at coordinate 80,974,962 of CM068960.1, read as the reverse complement.
AGTTCAGCATGGATGCCACAGATCCCCTTTCAACCTGTTCACCGCAGCCTGTGTTTCTACAAACAAAGGTGGTTCATAGTTGTTTGAAGGGTCAGCAATATGGACAGTTACACCCCAGATATCTAACACACCAGCTGGTGGGTCAGCCTGGTACAGCCGCTCAAAGTAACTGGCCCAGCGGGCCTTCACTTCAGACTCCTCCGTCAAGACTTCACCACCCTTCGCTCGAACTGCAGTACACCGAGGGACTGGCTTGGACAAACGCAATGCACAAATTCCCCTGTAAGCAGGACAAGAATCACTTGACCACAGGTGATGCTCTACCCCTTCGCAGATTCCTCGCACATTGGCCTCCTTGTCCACCTTCAGCACATGAACAGTTTTATGCCTCAACTCCCTGAACAGCTCAGCTCTGCCATTTAGCCTGGCCCTGCGACTCTGGTCAATGGTATCCAGTGTCCCGAGGGAGACAACTTTTTCTTCACCTGACGGTGAGTTCCAAGACATCCACTGGCGACGTCAAGGAAGGTAGTCTTGAAGGTACTCCACAACTCTTCAGGATTCTCCAAAACACCCAGAGCCCCCAACTCCCCACTTAGCTTTTTCACAAACTCCTCAGCTACCCTCTCATCCTTGAGTTTGCCAACATCCGGCTTAAGTTGGGATTGCACCATTCTCCTGGATTTGAGCTGCAATTTCAGAGTTGCTACCGCAAGCCTGTGGTCGGTATTGAGGAACTGAGCACTCCGATAGCTCCTGCAGTTCTGAATCATCCTTCAGCGACCATCAACGAGCACAAGGTCACTCTCCTTTGCCACACCACCAGCGTTGGAATACCCAGTCCAGCGATGAGCCTGTGGGCATTGAAACCATGAACCAGCCACACTAAGTCTATGACTTCTTCCAAAATCAAGGAACTTGGTGCTATTCTCATTCACAGTTCTAGACCAATGGGGACCAACACACGTCTCAGAACCAGTGCCGGATTTAGACTTGGTGAAGCTATGAAAATGACCTTCCTCCTGAACAATTTGTTCCTCGGGCCTCATCCACACATTTTTACACATCTCACATTTTTTGAGGCCCCTGCGGACTGCTGATAACCATCCCTATCAGTGACAGTCGATGCAACAAAATTCCCCAAGACTAGAAGAGTATCTCTCCTGGGGCACTGATCAACCACAGACTCGAGCGTGGCATAGAATGCGTCTTTCACGGTGAGATCACTCGCCTCAGTCGGAGCATAAACAGAGACCAGGGAAATGACACCCAAGGAGTGACGAATCCTCAGTTCTATAATACTTTTGTTGACCGGAGTTACCTCAATAATTATCATGGGAGTCAGCTTTTTGGACACAGCTTCAGAAACTCCTTGGGCTTGGTGGCCATCAAAGCGACCAGACCAGTGGTAGGTGTAACCACCCGCCATTATCTCACCACTATCCTGTCTCCAAACCTCAGAGAGTACTGAAATACTGATGTTCAAATGCTAGAGCTCAGATGATAGCAGAGACTTTCATCCTCTCTTTGGAACAGGACATTCCAGGCACCCACCAGAAGGGACAACTCAGGTTATCCGGAGGAGACCGCCGTTTAGTGGAAGATACCTCAGCACCACTCCGACACACAAACCACCACAATCCGACCTAGGAAGGTTACTCCGTGCTTTTCCTCCTTTCATCAAAGAATAGGGGTCCCGAAGGCTTTGCCCCAATCTCGTCATGTGGTGAACTGCCCTGTGAAGGGCAGCAGCACAGGAGGCACTCTCACCGAGTGGGTTTTCAGTTTTCTTTGCATTTTGTTTTTCATATATTTTGCGGAATGAGAGCTTTTCGGTCGCCAGAGTGCAAATCCTGCCACCAACCTCCTAGAAAAAGGTAACCCAACTGCAGGAGGACGTCCGCAGGTGCAGTTGGGCACCAGATATGGATGGCTCTTGGCTCACAAGGAGCTCCCCCACCCTTTGACAAATTTTGTTTTTAATCCTGCTGGGTGTCCATATCCAAACACCCTCCTCACCAGGAAACCTGGAAGGGGAGACAGTTTAGTCGCCAACAACCCGACCATGAAACAGGTTAGTACCAAAAATATTTGGGGACCCCTGACCTCGGGCAAACGAGCAGAAAAAGGATGAGCAAGAACAGCAGAACAAAGAAAGAAAGCAAGAGCAGCAGAGCAGGTTTTTAGGATACGTGCACTGATGTCGTCCGATCCAGTTGCAGAATCAGAGTCGAGGGTTGCCAGAAACTTCTCCACCTTCTCAGGTGAAAAAGAGTCCATGGATAACTTTTGAACCACATTGAGAAGCATAACTTTTGAGCTACTGAAGGGATTTCAACCAAACTTGGCACAACTATAGATGGTATCACAAATACAGCATGAACTCATTAGAATGATGGGTACAAAAGATAAGAGTTCAAAGGGCATGTGTTCTTAAAGTTCAAAGGGCATGTGCTCTAAAAATAATTTTGAAAATAATTTGAAGGGATTTCAATAAAACTTGGCAAAAGGATGGAATGTAGCACAAAAATGAACTCATTCCATTTTGGGTGCAACAGATGAAAGGTCAAAGGTCATGTGCCCTTTCAAAATCATTTTGCAGACCATAATTTGAGTTCAAAACATCTGATGTTGTCTCTCTTCTACTTATCTCTCTTTTCTCTCTCATGTGACCTTTGATCATGCGACCTTGAGATCAAACTTAAAAGTGGGTTGACATCTAACTTGGGTATTCATATACATTGAAGCATTCGCATCAAATCATCAAATCATTCACATCTGTTAAAAATAAATAAATAAATAAATAAATAAATAAAAGCAATCAGTGTGGTGGCATCGTGGTGAAGGCCAGACTGCTATTCTGTAAGTCGTAGATTCAAATGTGGCTGAAGGTAGCGTTGTCAAGGATATTGATTTCAAGCTTTTGGAACAACTCAGTCTTCCCACTGTGGATAGAACCAACAACCCTAACACTTACATATCCCAAACAAGCCCCACCAAGTCTCAGAAGAATTACCATAGCTTTTGGATTGCTTGTAAAAACCCACGAAGCTCACAAGTGTCCTTCAAGGAGAACAATGTGATTTGATGTAATTTGATGTACCATCCTCTTTACAGAGCATTGGTGCTGCCGAAGCAGTTTCTTGATCATTGTTATAATGGGTGGTTTGCCATTACCTTCCCAACATTGTTTGTGTTCTATCCTTCTAAATGCTGAGCACCAAGCAAGGAAGCAGCACAGCCCATTTTTAAAGTTTTTGGGATGATTTGAACCACCCACCTCCCAGACTCAGAGTGAACGCTCTAACCATTGCACCACCGAATCTGGTTCTATGTGTGATATCTGTGCACGATTTGTGGATGACCTTCACAAGTTACCTTGACGACAGGTGTGTTGCAACACACCTGTCGTCAGGGTCATTTGTGAAGAGCATTCATATCCTACATATGAAAAGGCAACTGCCCAATACTCAGTATTTTAGTCATAAAAAAAACACATCATACAGGACAGAAAACTGCCATGATTGCTGGACCAACCTCATAGAAGAGTCCATCAGGAAAGGGTTGGAAACACTGGGCACAGACAAAGCACCCCTCATGGTACAACTGGCCTTCACTGCTCACGATCCTCTGTGTCGAGGTGAAACCAGCTTGGCATCGCTCGCATGCTGCACGGGACAGTGCCTCTGCCATGTGACTGTGGGAAAAAGAGAGGCAGTGGAAAATCTGCATCAACATCTCTGTCACTAATGTGTGCTTGTCAATGAGAGGCAGAGAAAGGACAATACCTGGATAACCTTTTGGTCTGAGTCCTGCAATCACTCCCGGAAAGACCAGCTTTTAATCACACGTCTTGTATTAATGTCTGCTGCGTCTTGGAGCCCTTAACTTAAACAGGGGCAGATTTTTCTTTAAATATTTTCCATTGCAGTTTAAGAAGCTGCGTTGGTTGTAGTCCTGCAGCGTAGTCTGATATTTCAGATCAATTGTTCAAATTTGCATAAAAGCACCAAAATTGGTACACATGTAGAATAATGTATTCCGAACAATTCTAGATATGGAGCCACCCGAGATTGTGCCTTGGTCAGCTTCGGCGACCATTTTCCAAAAATGGCCACCATTCTACTTTAGCGAAATTGGCTATATGCTCTTGTTTTCTTATTGTATTGGTGGTAGATATAAGGAAAGTGTAAAATTCAGTAAATTGACCATGAAAAGGCTCTCTATTATGTAGGGCCTTGCAAATAAGGCCATATCATTCTTCACAGATGCTTCCTTTCCTTTGGGTGCTTTTGGTCTTCTGTCTGTTCCGAAGAGGGGGAGTTTGTTCCTCTTTATAGGTTCGTCAATAGTCTTGGTTCTGTCGATGAGGCAATCCTTTGAGTATGTCTGAAACTGTTCTTGTCCAATCTGCTTGGCAGTGCGAACTGTTTCAATCACTGCAGGACCGGCAATCTCCTTGGTGTCTAGGACCAGCAAATCTGGACTATCCTCCTCGAAGGGATTCCCCAGCTCTTCAAATGAACAGCCACAAGTGATTGTACATCTTTGGCAAATGCTTCCTGTGCACGCGGTGTTCTTTCATGGTGCGTGTCTCCTCATTGGCATTTGGATGCATGTTCGCCTCCTCAAACTCCATGATCACTCTGGCCACCTCGGGTCCGGCGACCATCCAGCGCCTCAGAGCACTGGGATTGTCCGTCAGGCCAACGGCACCTCCGTCACCCTTGACACGGGCATTTTGTTCATGCGCTTGGTCAAGAGGAATTGCTGAGAATGCCCTCTTGGTCTTTTGCACTGTGAAGTGGCTGCCTTGAACTCATTGTAGATCATTGTAAACCTACAAAGGGAATAACAATGACAGATATCCCATGTTGTTAAAGTAGAATGGTGGCCATTTTCAAAATGGCGCCCAAAGCTGACCAAGGCAAAATCTCGAGTGGCTCCATATCCAGAATTGTTCAGAATACATTAGTCAACATATGTACCAATTTTGGTGCTTTTATGAAAAGTCGAACAATTGTTTGCTTGCTGCAGGACTATTAGGGTTATTGCAGTTTTGAAATATTTTGTACATTCTGCACATGTGACATGTGATCATACACTTAAAGGGTGTTTTGTCAGCAGAGACAGAAGAGCTTGTATGCCTGGTGTTGGCTTAATGGTTGGAGTGGTGGGCTTGGGATCCAGGGTCCTGAGTTCAAATCCTGCTCAGCTGTTGAATTAATACCAGGTGGGGTTAACTCGACTTGTCATCCTTCCGAGGTCGGCAAAATGAGTGCCAGCATGCTGGTATCCTGTGTCGGAGTGGTGACCCATCCAGGATTGTGCCCACCAGCCAAGGTAGACTTGCTTAAGGCGAGCACCAATGCTCTGCTCAGAGCATGGTCCCAATGGATGGATGGATGTATGGATGTTAAGGTGGCTCGCTTAAGATCGTTGGTCCTTGAGGTTGAGCCCCCTGTCGTGCCATTAAATAACACCAGGTGCGTTGACTCAGCCCATCATCCTTCCGAAGTCGGAAAAAATGAGTACCAGCTTACTGGAAACAGGGGGCACTGCATCAGTGGCACAGCGGTGCTCTGAACAATGATGCAACCAGCAGCCACAGTCAGCATACAAAATAATAATAATGAGTTTGTGTAAAAAACACATGAAGTGGGTTTGTACACAACACGAAGGAGCTTGTGCACAAACAAAGACCCACCTCTTCGGTCAGGCCTGACCGAGCCTGACCGAGCCTGACCGAGCCTGACCGAACCTGACCGAGCCTGACCGAGCCTGACCGAACCGTGACCGAGCTTGACCGCACCTGAGAGCCTGACCGAACCTGACCGAGCCTGACCGAGCCTGACCGAGCCTGACCAAGCTTGACCGAGCCTGACCGAGCCCTGACCGAGCCTGACCGAGCCTGACCGAGCCTGACCGAGCTTGACCGAGGCCTGACCGAGCTTGACCGAACCTGACCGAGCCTGACCGAGCTTGACTGAGCCTGACCGAGCTTGACCGAGCTTGACCGAGCCTGACCGAGCCTGACCGAGCTTGACCGAACCTGACCGAGCCTGACCGAGCCTGAACACGACTTCATGGTGATGGAGAAACAACTTACAATAAACCTTAATATCTCAGAAATGCACAGTAGATTTATTTATTTTTAAAACAGGATTTATCCGTTTTTATATCCTCGCTGAAAGGGAGAGGGATGCGTTGGGTCCGTTTGTTACTTGGCAAAAAAATTTTGACAAGTATGTTGATCGCCTCCGTTTGTTTGTGTGTTTGTTTGTGTTTGTTTGGGATTCGCTAGATATCCGTTATTGTCGGGTTTTCCTGTGTGTGTGTGTGTGTGTGTGTGTGTGTGTGTGTGTGTGTGTGTGTTGTGTGTCTGCAACGCGAGGCTCCACAGCACAAACCAGCAAACCGATTTCGATGAAACTTGGCGAACAGGTGCCGTATGGGCTGGGAGTGTGCGCGTTTGAGTTTCGTTGCTAAGCAACCACCCGTTGCTGTGCAGCGGCCGAAAAACCGCGTTTTAAGAACCCAAACGGTAACTGACGTAGCGCGCTTCTATGATAGGTAGAGCGACCGGACCCACTCCTGCCTATTCCTTGCATCCCCATCTAGTTATCGAGACAGCATAACGTTCCTCTATCTCTCATAGTTTCCGAATGGCAGACCTCCGAATGCGGAAAGGTGGTGAACCAGGGAATATGTTAAGTGACCTTGACCTCGGAAACCGTCGACGGCGGAACGTTCAAATTCGGTGTATGGATAGAGTTTAATAACTACTACAAAATTGAACCACAGCATTTTTCCAGATTCGATCACAAGGGTGTCGGGGCCGAAATACGCAAAATTCGAAAAAATACTTTTTCTCGACCTACGTTCACTATTTTCAATACTTGTCCTACAGTTTTGAATGTGAGAAACGAGACTTCGGAATTAAACACTTCGAGATATTTAGAAAATTTTACTCGAGCCGATTTTTGATTTAGGTTTATTTTTCAAATGGTAGTCCTTCAAAAATAGGGTGTCTATTTACCGTCATTTTTTATGAAGAGTGCCAGTTTGCAAAATACGCAATAGGAAAAATCTTGCCAGGCAGAGGAACAATTGTATGTGAACCAATACGTCTTGGCAATGAATCTTCGTCGGTGGATCGGTCAGAATGAAAAGCATCGTATCCAGCGCTTCGATCCTAGCGGATCCCTCGTTGCCTACCGCTTGCTTGTGTGTTTGGGTGTTTGTTGTATGTTTGTGTGTTTGTGTGTTTGTTTGTGTGTTTGTATGTTTGTGTTTGAATGTTTGTGTGTTTGTTTGTGTGTTTGTTTGTGTGCTTGTGTGCTTGTGTGTTTGTATGTTTGTGTGTTTGTTTGTGTGTTTGTGTGCTTGTGTGTTTGTTTGTCTGTCCGCTCACCTCCAGCCCAAACCGCTCTACTGATCGTCCTGAAAATTTCAGAGATTAATGTCACCGATCTTGCGACGGTCCCGCATTGAAGTTTCGTAAAATTCGGTCGACCAAAGAGGTCTACATAGTCCAATAGGCCAATTTGAGCCAAATTTTCTAAAATCCTCAAATTTCATCCGATTGACTTGAAATTTGAACAGGATTTGCACATCAGGTCAGTGAATTCAACCACATATTACTTTTGAGGTTATATTAGGTCAAAAGGTCAACATAGACCATCAGGTCAACCCAAAATAGGCCAATTTTTTTATTTGTTTCTAAAATTGTCAATTTTCATCCGATTGACTTGAAATTTGAAGACCATTTGCCTATCAGGTCACTGAATTGAACCACCTATTAATTTTGAGATCAACATAGACCAAAAGGCCAATTTGGGCCAAATTTTCTAAAATTCTCAATTTTCATCCGATTTAGTTGAAATTTGAAGAGCATTTGCACATCAGGTCACTGAATTCAACCACCTACTAATTTTGAGGTAAGCATAGGCCAAAAGGTCGACATAGGCCAATAGGCCAATTTGGGCCAAATTTTCTAAAATCCTCAATTTTCATCCGATTGACTTGAAATTTTAAGAGCATTTTCATGTCAGGTCGCTGAATTCAAACACTTATTAATTTTGAGGTTAACAAAGGCCAAAAGGTCAAAATAGGCAAAAAGGCCAATTTGGGCCAAATTTTCTATACCCTCAATTTTCATCCGATTGAGTTGAAATTTGAAAAGAATTTACCTATTGGGTCACTGAATTCAACCATCTATTATTTTTGTGGTTATCATCAGTGAAAAGGGCAACGTAGACCAAAAGGTCAACATCGGCCAAATTTCTAAAATCCTCAATTTTAATCGAATTAAGAAGAAATTTGAAGAGCATTTGCAGATCAGGTCACCAAATTCAACCACCTATTAATTTTGAGGCAAACATAGACCAAAAGGTCAACGTAGACCAAAAGGTCAACACAGGCCAAATTTCTAAAATCCTCAATTTTCATCCAAATAACTTGAAATTTGAAGAGCATTTGCACATTAGGTGACTGAATTAAACCACCTATTAATTTTGAGGTTAACAAAGGCCAAAAGGTCAAAATAGGCCAAAAGGCCAATTTAGGCCAAATTTTCAAAAATCTTCAATTTTCATCCCATTGACTTGAAATTTGAAGAGCATTTTCATGTCAGGTCGCTGAATTCAACTATTAATTAATTTTAAGGTCAACACAGGCCTAATTTATAAAATTTATAGATCGGACCAAAAACTAAATATATCGCTTTATCTCAAAAAGTTGTGGACGAGTTATGAAGAACAAGGTGGACGATTTGAATAAGTGACAAGAAAAAGCGGATTGGATTTTGGTTCGGATCCAGCCCATCTGTGGGATACAAAACGTAAACTGTTCCACCTGGCAGAGGTATGCGGTTTACTGAGTGCCGTTCTACCTTGTGCTGTTTTGCCAAGTTTTGCACAGATTGCCAAGCTGTGCTATTAGTGGTTTTTCATTTCTTTGTTTGTCTGTCTGTCTGCCTGTCTGTCTGTTTGTCTGCACAGAGCTTTCATGTTTTTCTCCGCAACCGCTTTTCGGATTGAGCCGAAATTTTCACCATAGGTGCGACTACTCATGTAAAATATTTTAATCATAATTATTACATAATAGGTCACGTGATGTGTCAGCCATGTTAGAAAAACGGAAACTTTGGATCTCTGTATCTCTGAAACCTCACCAAGGTTTGAAACCTGAAACCTAAGTGTGAATTCTTATGATTCATTGGTGCCATCGTTATGATGTCATAATTGCATATGTAGAATGCTACATCTGATCAGTATTAAAAATTTTGAGGGTCATACAGGGATATAATGGTCCACAGAAAAAAACATTGATGACGTCATCGGTCAGGTGATTTGGCAGCCATATTGTTAAAAAAAAAAAACCTTCAAAAATCTTCTTCTCTGAAGTGGCTGAACAGATCGAGGTGAAACTTTACAAGTATGACCACCTACCCATGAGGAACAAAAGGTTCACACATATGATGTCATAGGTCACGTGGTTTGGCAGCCATTTTGGATTTACCCTGAAACCTATAAAAATAAATCTTCTTCTCCAGAATGCTACACAGATCGAGGGAAAACTTCACACAAATGTTCCCCAAGCCTTGGGTGGACAAGTTTGTTAAGGAATAATTGATAGGTCACGTGGTTTGGCAGCCATATTGGATTGAAGAAAAATATGAAATAATGTTTTCTTTGGAACCGCTTAATCAATCGACATGAAACTTCACATTTATGATCTAGTAGTGATGGGGACTATATGTTTTAAATTTCAACTTGATCGGGCACATGGTCTGGCAGCCAGAATTATTTAATTTTACTGGGTTTTTAAAAAAAATCTTTTATTGTTATGTTTTTTTGGAAAAGGCTCATTTGGCTGTGCCTGGATGGGTTTGAGGGTGGAGGAGCAGCAGCTGAAATGGAATCCTATCCAGGTTCTTCCTGATGACTTCATCTTTGCTTTTTGCTGGTCTGTGTTCCTTCCGATTACTCCAATGCAAGACCGCACCTATTTGGTCTTCCATTTGATTTGAATTGAATTCATTTTAATCCCTTTCTAAACACCAAACAAAAACAAGTTCTGGTGAGGGTCTGCAATCTCTAAATACCCTTTCTAGTTAACCTTGTAATCTTGAGTGTATTCGATGGTGAAATCAATTGAGGAATGCCGCATGTTTTTGTGATTGATTTTTTGAAGTGAGACCATAAAGCTTCTTCAATGTAATCGATGACAGAAACGGATAATAAAGTTTTCCAAAGTTGTGGTTTCTACACGATAGATGATAATCACTGAAAAACAACAACATTAAGGTATCCCAAGGTTGTTATTTCCAAACCTCAGGGTACCCGGCATATTATCCCAAACAAGCCAAGCCTTTGTTCTGTTATGTCATATACGTACATCTGGGTGCACATGATGTCATCAGCACAGATGGTAAAAAGCAAATGAAAAAAAAAAAAGAAAGAGTGAAATATCAAAAGCAAAGAGATGGAATTTAAGGAACGACTCATGCCAGAAGAGAAGTTCACGATCCTGTTGTTGTGGTTAAGTGTGATCTCGTTCTCCATATAATTATGGCAAATATCTTTTCATATAAGGGTATTATGATATAGTTTTGGTGGGACTGTCAGGATGGCCGAGACCCCGAGACCCTAGACGCCTGGAGGTATGAACACTCGCCTCGAAAGTGTGTAGCCTGAGTTCGAATCCCGACCCAGCTATAAACTGTCATCCCGGTGTTTCACAGGCAGGGTGATTAATCAGTGTGTGTGAGTGTGTGCTGAACTTCGAATAAACGTTAAACTTGGCGTCCCATCTACCGGCATTAGTAAGTGGATGTTAAAGATCTTTCGGTGCCCTTTGCGAAGAGTAGGCGAGCTATCGCCGGCACCATGGCCAAATTCAAAATTCCAAATTCCTGCCTCAACTCCTTAATCGAAGGTCAGGCCTGGCCAGCCAGTTCGTGAAAGACTTGGGGGCAAAAACTTCCCCTGGCCAACCCCAGAAGAACGTGGGAATAATTGTGGCCATTAAAGAAATGACGAAGATAACATCGTGCTTGTGCAAAGAGCCATCGATTTATTACGTACACACAAGGAGCGTCCCTGATTGATTTGTCCATGGTGTTTACAAACAGGAGAGGGTGGGGATTTGGTGGTGTTATGAGTTAGGGAGTATAGATAGCATTGTGGTATGTAATGTGTGTATTATGCCGCACGTGATGCTATTAATTACGAGTCGTGTCCAAGTTTGGGTTTTTATGGAATTTGGGCACTGGGATTGCAGGAAGGAATTTGTAATTGCCTCAATTTGTGATGTAATTGTAATTTGTGATGTGGTGAACCCACATCAAAGAGTTAAGGCCAATGAGGAAGAATTTAATAAACTTGCCTTGTGCTCCTGTCCTTTGTGCAAGAACTGTGCACTTCAGTGGAGGAACCTGATAAGATGATCAACACCGATACACTCTTTGAGAGTCGCTGTTGAAATACAACCTCCAGCAAGATGCAATGGCATCTAGTCGAACCATTAAAACCTAAATCTTGTGCAAATCAGCAAGTGTAGGTTATGGCAGATAGAGTGTCCTACCCAATATGTGGGAATGATAATACAATGGTTCCCAATGCATTGGGGCCTACATCAGGCAAGTCCACGGTGAAGAACTGACAACAACTGGTAAAGTCAGACAGAGGGCATAAACGAGAGAGGAAGGAGAAGGAAGATCAGAGATGAGGAAGAAGAGCAGAAATGGCAGAGGGGAGAGGAGCAAAGACCACGCAAAGAGGGGTGTGGGCCCACAAAAAAAAAGTTGAGAGGTTTTTTTTGTATACGCTCTCGAGGCTCACTCGTAGAGGAGCTAGAATAGACAACGAAAAGAACAGAAGAGAGGGAGTGGGCAGTGGGATACACACCGACAGCAGGGTTAAGAGGGAGACTTGGAGGGATAAGGAACGTGGGAAAGAATGAGAGCAAGGGGAGGACCCAGGGGGGTGAGAGAGATGGATAGAGCCACAAACTCTCAATCACTGAAATGGAAGAAAAAACTGGAAACCCAGAAAGACTTTGGCTTGGTAAAGGTTAATGGGGGTAGAAAATATCATGGTTGTGGGTGGGGGTTACAGTTAGGGTTGTGAACAGCTGTCTTGAAGCCCTGGAGGGAAGAATGACATTGAAGAGACTGAGGACATTGGTTGGAAAGAGAGGAAAGAATGAGTGGATGTGAGCAGTGATTCTGAATTTTGGGAGTTTCATGAGAATGGGATTACTGAAAGATCATGTGTGCCTTGCAGAAACCTGTGGCCAAGATAGGGGGGGGGCACAGCACAGAATTGGTTGAGGGTGCAAGATCAGAAAGGAGACAGTAGAAGATAAGAGAGACAACAAATCTGTCTGCAATGTGAAAATGATAGGCCCAGAGATTACGTTTCATCGTGGGAGATAGCAATGATTTTGAAGGCCTTGTTTCCATGGCTTCAAGCTGAGAAAGGTGTGAGGCAGGAGTGCCAGCACAGAAGGGAAGGCACTACTCAATCAACCTGCAAATCAAGACCTTGTAAATAGATAAAGTTCATATTTACATGATGGAGGAGGTGACTGGCTTTGGAGGTCAATTTAAATATGTGGTTTGCCCAAGAAAGATCATGGCTGTTGATGAGGCTCAAAAGTTTAAGTGACTGAACCTCTTCAAGACGATTGTTAAAGAAGTAGATGAGAGGGATTGCCAGACAGTATTTTCGGAGAGACAGAGTGAGAGTGTGAGATTTGTCAGGGTTGAACGACATATTCTCAGTGTAGGATGTGCTCGTGATTCTATCAAGGTCAGCAGAGGGTGAAGCTGCTGCCTGCCTATCTGAAGGATGGGGGATGTTACGGCAGAGGGTGGAGTCAGCAGCGACATAAAGAGGATTTTCTAGAGAGTCGGAAAGATCGTTGATGAAGCTTCGGAATAGGACTGGGTCAAAGACAATGCTTTGGGGGCACTCTAGCCTTAACAAAGAGGGGATATGAGAGAGTCCTGTTGAGAACCACATGTTGGCTACATGAGTGGAGGAAATCAGGAAGCCAAGTGTAGAGTTGGCCTTGGCTGCCAGAGGCGGAGAGTTTGGTGAGCAAGGCATGATGCCAGACTGTATCGAAAGCTTGAGATATGTCAAGAGAGACGACCCTGATGTCATATCTAAGATAATATCTAAGCTTCAAATCAAGACACAAGGTTGATAATATACAGCAACAAGGTATGGTTCAGACACAGAAATTGGTTGAAACACAATTAGCAACTTGGGTATGAAACAATAACAGAGAGACATGATGGACCTGGTCCAGAAAACTCAGCTTTGATGAACTGCAAGGACCAAACATGCATGAACCAATGTCCAATACGCTCAGACTTGGAAGCGGAAGTCTGTCTACAAAGCAATTGGTTGTAGGTGCAGAAGATGGAGATAGTTCAAGAGAAGGAGAGACAGCAACAAGCATAAGACCAGCCAAGCCTAAGGAGATTTTCTGTTGCCTCCTTAGCCAGGGATGACAAGAACATCAGGACTGTCCTTGGACATATCTCAGGCATTTTACACATTCTGGCATCCTGCTTTGCTTGCAAGCCCTCTCCTCCCCTCTCCCAGTGGAGGCTGGAGTTCCCCAAGGCAGTATGTTGGGCTCAGTCTTGTATCTCATCTATATAAATGACCTCAGTGATGTTCTGGAAAACTCTCTCTTCCATTTTGCAGATGACGCCACATTATATCGTATAGTACCCCCATCCCACTGCTAGGCAGACTGCAGTAGCATCCCTCTCTGCTGATGTGGTGTTGATTGAATGCTGGTCTGATAAATGGAACATGTTCTTCAATCCCAAAAAATCTTAGTCTTACCCTCTCACTCCAAAAGGATCATCAAACTAATCCACATATCTATTTCCATGGTCAGCCATTGGAAGAAGTTCATTCTCTTGAACTTCTAAGTCTAACTATTCGCCATGACCTCCTGACTATGTAGCAAAGCTGGCCTTCAAAGCAAGCTCCAGACTGGGCATCCTCCATCGATGCAAGTCTTTTCCTGGAAAACTATTCACAGTCGACAAGGCCTTTGTACATAGCTCAATGGAGTACTGCTCTCCACTATGGGCTGGCTCTCCAACATCACATCTGTCTCTCCTGGATTCTGTGGAATCTAAATCTCTCAAGATTACTGGACTCTCCAATGAAAATGCCAATGTACAATGTCTGTTGCTTTCACATTGCAGACAGTTCTGTACTACTTTATATTCCTTTAAAAAAAATTTTTAGATTACGGCTCAAGGAAGAGGTGAATGATAGAGAGGTGACAATGATACAGCAATGGAGGAGAGGGAATTGACATACAAGGTAGGATGGAGATATGGGAAAGGAATGAACATACAAGCAGCATAAGTTGGGACATACAGACAGGACAAGGTAAATAAATGGGCTGAGTATACAAGGAACATGTGCACAGACTGGAAAAGCTGACAAACACGGTAAATATGGAGAAGTGCAGGCAAAAATGAGAGGAGAGTCAATAAGAGTAGAAAAGATCAGGAATATGAATAGATGATAATGAGATGATATTTGGGAGGAGATTGCACAATATACACGTGCAATCTCCTCCCTAAACCTTATTTTCCGCTACTTTAAACGAGTAGAAAGAAGAACACGATCAAGCAGACTCAGGAAGGTGATTCCACAGTCGTAAGAAGAGGGGGGGACAAAAGAATGGAGGTGACTATTCAGCTTGGATTTTGGGAGGCTAACAATGATTTTGTTGTTGGATTAGTTAGTGTGGCTTGATCAGGTTTGTAAGGCACAAATAGTTTGTCAGAGTATGTGGAACAAGACCATAAATGAGCCGATAGGATAATTCTGGGCCATCAGCTTGTCTGCAATAGAATTGGAGTGGAGCTTGCACCTCAGCCTTCTGTTGAGCAACTCCAATTAGCCTGAAGGACTGGGATTGTAGTGTTTCCAGGAGCCCATGAAGATGACATGAGGCAACCCAACACCCAGAGGACATTCATGTACTCCGTGGCATTGCACTTGAAGTATTTGTATTCTGCTCAGAGATGAGAGTGGCCAAAGTAATGACTTCGTTCTGCAAAGATTTAAAAGTGCCTCCCTGCACTGGAGGCCAGATGAGATATGCAATCAGCCCAAGAAAGGTCAAAGTAGACTGTTAATCCAAGGAGTTCAAGTGACTGCATCCTCTGTCAGAGATTGTTTTCAGAAGCAAACTGGAGAGTTCATCATATGGCCTTTATGGAGAGATAGACGAATACATTAAGTACACACATGGGGTCAAGTTCAAGGACCCCTTGTAAAGTGGAAAACGAAATCTCAAGTTTGTTTAGACAAAATAAGACACCTTTTGTTAAACAGCGTCGAGGCTCATGGAGGAGATAGAATATAGAACGACTAGGACATAACAGAATAACCAGAGTTGGTGTCAAAGCCACCCAATGCTCGCTTGTTTATACATTTATCATTTTAAAAGACTAGTCTAATAATTAATATTTTTTATTAAGCATTGCAGTGAAGTCTGATCCAAATAATTTTAAAGCAATATATGTATTTGTTTGTATATTGTAATCAGTAACAAGAGCGCAGGTGAGCACAATATACGCCCGAACAAGAAGGTATATACAGAATTGTGCTACTACATGGAAAACAGCATCCTGGTTGCCATGGCAACCACTTTAGATGACGAACGTATGTCGCGACACACCGTTCCCACAGTCTGTACCTATGTACCAAATATGAAATGTGAAAGTTGAAAACTTTGGGAGTTAGAGTGCGGACAGGAACGGACAGACAGACAGACGGAACGGACGACGACACACATAATACGCCCCGATATCTACTATCCTAAAAAAACAGAATATGTTTGTATGTATGTTTGTTCGTCCTTTATAGGCGGCCGAACCGTTGGATGGAATGAGATGAAACTTGGCATGAGTGATCCTTGGGACATGAGAACGGACATGGGGGGGGGGGGGGGTCAACTTCAAGGTCGAAGGTCACGGGGTCAAGGGGTCAAGGTCACCGGGTCATTTTCATCCGATCGAGACGGGACCAACGCCATTCGACAGATAATCAAAATTAAATGACACAGTTGATTGAGGACATTCACTTCCGACTTCCGGTTTTCGAGTTATGACGTCCTAAATTGACTAAAACGTCAATTTTTCATGTTTGTTTGTCCTTTATAGACGGCCAAACCGTTGGATACAATGACATACCTAAGCTGTTGGGTTAGGGTTAGGATTAGGGTTAGGTTAGTTTGTTAGGGTTAGGGTTAGGGTCATCTAACCCTAACCTAACAGCTAACCCTAACCTAACCCTAACTCTAACCTAACCCTAACCCTAACCCTAACACTGCTTTCCATTCCCTCCCCTCATTCCCTCCCCACCCTACGGGCGGGTACTGTCTAGTATATATACTGTATATATATATATATATCGGGCGTATAAAAAATAGTGTGGTAGATAAAAACATTAGAAAGGAAAAAATAACTTGCACCAAAAACTTTAACATTTTCACGCTCAGCGACGCTGACGCTGACGCTGACACTCACACCGGGGTATCGCTATAGCTCTCTGTTCTTCGAACAGGCGAGCTAAAAAGTGCATTGGAAATTGGAGGGGGAGGGTGTGAACACCCCAACGGCAGGGTAGAGGGATGACACTTAGCTCTGCAGAGGACACCTGCACAAAGATTTTTGAAGAAAGAAAAGAAAAAAAAGTATGGTAACAGATTATACCTAAAAATTAAAAGTGGGCACTCCTATATCCAAGTGGGCTAAGGTAGAATCGTTTTGCATTGTATTATCCCCAACTCTCATAAAATCTGTTTTGTTTGACATTTACTCTGTTACAACACAACCCACTGGCTTTCCTACTCCTGATTACATCTTTCTATCAACCCTCTCCTTGTTTCCCTCATCAACCCAACTCACTCAGAATCATGGAAAGAACTGAAGATCCGAGCATCGCTCTGTCGTCTCTGTGGCTGAGAAACGGCATGATCACCTTCAAAACGTTCATCACCATCTTCTTTCCCAGGTCCCATTCCATTTTCGTGTCCATCTGTCCTCGTGTTACCCGCACCATCTCCAACCGCCAGTTCACTCACTGCCACGATCTCCACAAATTCTCCGTCCATTTGTCCTTTCCTGTTTAATACCTTATTGCTTGACCTTAACCTCTTCCAATGACTTGACCTTTGTAGGCTGACACCTTCTGATGCCTAATTAACTCTGCCCTTTTTGCCTACCATTACACATTTTCCCCATAATGTTCAACAATGTAGTCCATCTCCTATTGCTCAGTTTCTTCTCTCGTTTACCACCTCACTTTCCTCGACCATTGCTTCCCCTTTCCCATGACCCAACAAAGAGCAAAGACTCTTGAAGACTCCAGAGCCAGTGGGTGGGGCAGCAAAATAAAAATGTGGAAATTATGAGAGGGGGAGGGATGGGAAGAGAAATGGAGAAAAGAGGGACATGGAAGAAAAAAAAGCTTGTGGCTAAAGAGACATAAAAAGGGGAGATAAGGACGAGGTTGAGAGAGGAGACGGGGGGTGGAGAGGTGTTGCGAAAGTGGGTATGACAAAGTGACTGTGTTCTCCCATTTTCCGTTGCTCCCGGATTTTAAAAACGGACTGTGGAGAAAAGGGTGTGCCGGGGGTGGCAGGGATTCAAAAAAATTCCCCTTGCTCGGGTGGTAAAACAGCCCAGCCTTTTAAGGTCAGGGTGAGTGAGAGAGAACGCTGGCAGGGTAAGTGGGAGGGAGTGAGCAGCAGTGAGAAAATGAAAGAAAAATGCCAAAGTCTGAGGAAAGGGAAACTTGAACAATTAAAAAAAAATTTAATTAAAATGGAACGCGAATCCATCCATCC
>CM068960.1:80923879-80957045 GCA_035128595.1 Eptatretus atami | reverse complement strand
ACCATACTCCGTGCAGAGTGTCGGTGCTGCCGAAGCAGTTTCCTGGGCTATTGGGCAGAACAGTCTAGTCTAGTGTGTGCACTATGGAAACGATTGTCACACAATTCTAGGACAAGATCAGTCGTTGACTATAATATCCATTGGCTGTTATAATACACCTGCACAATTTAATGTGATCAGCGCTCCATTCTCTGGCATCTTTGACTTAAACATTCAGAGCAATTGATAACTGCTGTGAGAACATGTTTTGATCCCCCCACAATGTCCAACCTCCACATGTGTGATCCGATGACAGAACACACCATATTTCAGAAGAAAGATATGAACCCATTACATGTCATAACCAGTGCGTCCCTGATGCTAGTGCAGCATTACGTGCACTCAAGACACCACAGGAAATGGTGTTCTCTTCCAAGATTGTTATGACCGAACACAGCATTGTTTATGACATTAACTCTGCCTTCAATTTCCTTTCCTTTTATAGTTTGTTTTTTTTCCTCCAAGACTGGAATCAAAAGCTTCATCTTATTTTCTTTTCCTAATCATGTAAAAGAGTGGTAGTGATTTCCTTCACAATTAATGCATAATATTCTATCAGTAACAGAACTCAAGTCCAGTGTACATTTGCCTGTTTGAAGTTAGCATTTGAATACTTGGCTCAGGACGATGGGATGCCAGGTTCAAATCCCATTTACTCAATTGATCTGTTTATCATCTATGAGTGCAATGTCCTAACAACTTATATAAAATGGTTAATAACGACTTGGAGGGCTGGCAGGATGGCCTCGAAGTACACACACTCACCTCTGAGCTCTCTAGCCTGGGTTTGAATCCCGACCCAGCTATAAACTGTAATCCCAGTGTTTCACAGGCAGGTTGATTCATCAATGTATGTGCCGTCCCTCGGATGGACGTTATGTGCATCCCAACTGCCGACAGTAGTTGGTGGACGTTAAAGATCCCACAGTGTCTTTTGCGAAGAGCAGGTGAGCTATTGCCAGAATCCTGGCCAAATTCCAAATTCGTGCCATAAGTACTGCTGGGAAGGCAATGGCAAACCACCCAGCATGTTCCTTGCCAAGAAACTGCTTCAATCGTACCGATGCTCGGCAACAGAGTATGGTACATCAGAATCAGAGAATGACTTGTAATGTGTTTGTATTCGGTGGAATATACATGTGCAAGCACCTCTCTGAGCCTTTTTAAAAGTTGTATTGAAAAAAATAATTATTCGACAAAGTTATTGAAATCTTAATGACACAATTGTACCACGAAGGCAATTCGTTTTCAACATTACTTGTACTAGTTATAAAACGTGGTTTAAGTACCCTGAAAAAATAATGTGAAGGGTCAGCGAAGTGCAGAGCACGTCAGATTTGGAGTTACAGTTGGAGTTGGAATCAGACCTTTGCAGAGCCAGCATCACTCTCCTCATCGCCATCCTCCAGCCCTGTGCAACACCAGCCTGCATGGGCCGTACCGGACAAAAACCAGCTCACGCCTTTCTCAAGTCCTCGCTTGTTCCCCATTGTTGTGCGAGTCCTGGTATTTATATTTGGCACCATAGTGGGTTATTCCTCTCCTTACACATAAGTTTTGGTGCCTCCTCATTCCTGCTTATGCCTGTCAACTACTTGGTTCATCCGTTTATTTATTAATAGCATCTAGTCTGCCCTTATCCCCGTATTTCTTTCAGTAAACCCCATTTTAACTATAGGATAAGTTTTCCTGCCTTTTACCTCCTGCACGTTTCACCGCTAAGTTCGGCTTTGGATTGGAGCGACCCTTGGGGTTTTGTAAATGGTAAAGAACAGTTAAATTGAACGCAGTGTAGATTTAGTAATCTCAGTGATCTTCAGAAGTAGCGAAAGCTCCTGGCGCGACGGATGACGTGAGTCGATCACACACGTTGACGTGACAGTACTATCACTGTACTAGCATAACTGACAACTCCAACGCCAAGACTTTGTTTTTCTGTTTTTGATAAACATTTCAATCCGTTTAAAACTCCCTTTCCACCGACTCCATCTCCATCAGTAATCAAGCAATTTGCTGCTCGCTTTCAGGATAATATATTGTTGCAAAAATGACTTTGGGGTTAATTATTCAGTAATTTTATCCTAATGAGTGTCAGCAGAAGTGTTTGTAAACCCAAATTATCATCAGCCAGAATTGGATTGTAGTTAGAGTCCCTGTCACCCTTTATCCTTGTGTCTATCTCTTTTTTTGCATCCACCATCCGTGTTTCACCTGAAATAATCCCCCTTTGTACTTCAAGACCACAAACACACACTACACGAATGACTGTTCCACATGTGTTACCACGGAGCCTCAAACATGGGGTTTTAGCAACAAGGCTGTTTATGTGTGCTACCTCGCACAACTGGGACATCGAAAGTGCATGTGCAAGACCCACACAAGAGAGGGGAGGGCTGGCTGAATAAGGCACAATGAAAGCACCTCACGCTCTCTTCGCTCTCTTTCAGCCACAACCATAGAACTCACTCCTTTTTCCTCTCTCGAAGAATCACAGCGTGGACCCCCCAGAGAGCAGATGCCCATCTAAACAATCTCACAGCCCAGCTATCGTTCACACACTGTGGAGATCGAGCCACACAGCCGAGATAACCTCCCCTCCCCCCAGAGAGAAAGCGCACAGCCATCGGCACAGCAATCGACAGCCAACTGTGAGACCAGACCGGCAGAGGCGACCGAGGCCGTGCTTGGATCATGCACCTCGGCGCTCCAGGAAAGGCCACACGCACCACACATAATAACACTGTCTATCTTATGTTTGTCTTGTGTTCCCCAATGAGTCTGCCAGGGTTAAGTTAATATTACCATAACTGAGAAACTGTTACAGTCCATTTAAGCACGATATCCAGTTATCTCTCTGTCTGTTGATTGCATTTTCACTTCCCATGTCCCCATCCACATTATTCATTAAAACCTGTTTGCTTATAAACGATTGTTGTGTACTGTATTCGAGTCATGATCTCGTCCTCATATGTAAATAAATTTACCGGCGTGCGCTGAAACAGCAGCGTGGTTAAATCAGTAATGCAACCGCATCGTGGTGGATTATCCACTTACAGATTATCCATGGTGGATTATAACAAACAGATGGGTAAAAACATAACCTATATCCACCTTTGGTGGTGGAGCTAACTATTTCTCAAGGGCTTGTTCACTCCACAGAAGATAAGCGATAGAGAGTTTGTACAAGACATGAATACCACAGCTCGGTCCAGTGCAGACATGGATGGACGGCCTGGCAATCCCAGCTCGTGATGCAGACTGAAATCGGCCTGAGGGGGAGAGTGGGCACGGCCTGCTGATTGGGGGCATTCCTGTCAGGCAGCGCACGCGAGGCTAGACTTGGGGAGACCCCGATGCAGTTTGCTCGCAGTTTCGCTGTTAAGCTCCATGACCATCTGTCCCCGCGTCATCTACAACACGCCGTTTTATAACGTTGGCCCCCAACTCCAACCATGATGCACTTATCCCCTCCCCGCTCAGCTGCTATTGATCCGCAGCTCAGTCTGGGTGGGACGAACCCAACACCGCCCCTTCATCCGGCGTTTTGACACGCTTTACTCGATATCAGCTTTCCCACCTAAAGTTGGTGCCTGATGACTTATCAGACATTTTAAAGGCACATTTAGGACAGATTACAAAGGAAGAACATTAAAAAGCATATGAAGGGATGGTGGTTTTCAACACACATGGAGTTAGGGAGAGGGTGGGGGGAGTAGGGTGGGGATGAACATGGCATCTTTCCATAAATAAGACGATGCATATTCTATATCACAACTGAATTACCTCACACCGATTCTAATACATGCACTATGGGAAATAACTAACTCTATACTATGCAAAGTTAACTCCTAGAATTCCCACAATAATATTTCAAGATTGTAATATACTGTAAACATTGCTGGGTATTCATCAGAACCACTTTATCTCCATCTGTCATTGCTAACCATACAGAGATATATTCTTGGTCCACACCTGTTTTCTCTATCTCCATCCTCTTTGTACAATTATCGGAATTTTAATGTCACCTTTCATTGTTAAGCCGATGATACCCAGTATACCGAAACCTGCTCTTCATTCCAAGCCGTGGAAGCAATTTGGTGAAACATAGCATGGATATGAGCTTGAGTTAAGTGGTTATGAGACATAAATGGAAATATATGAAAATCCTTCTGGAATCTCATCATAGATGAGGTGTTAATATCCTGAGAATGCAGTGGATTTTAGTCTGTTGCAATTTTTTTGTGTGTTAACCATCTGCATGGACCGAAATCCCAACAAGTAGTTGTTTCCTGTACCAATGAATTAGGACGCGTGGGTCTTCAAAGTCATGCCGGGAGACAACGGCTTAACTGCAGGTCACCAAGCAATGTAGAGGAAACAATAAAATGCATCAAAGGCGTAAAAGGGAACTCACATAAAACACCAGATTCACCCGCATGACCTTTTCATAAGTCACAAGAAGAGCTTTTAATATTATTAGAGGGGAATTTTTTAAAAATCAAAATATTTTTATGCATGCATGGGCATGGGGGGGGGGGAGTAAATTGATTCCACTCGAATTTTTAAAAATGGAAGAGAAGGAAAAGTAATAGGAGAGAGAAAGGAGGGTAGGGAGTGTGGGAGGAGTGGGGAGAGAAGGGAAAGAAGTTGATGAAGATCACAGTAAGGGATGGGGGTGGCAGAAATTAAGGAAGGGGTAGTGTTTAAAATTTAACCATATTTGCATCCCGAATAAATAGAAGGCTCCTGAACTGGAGGCTTCCAAATCACACCTGATTCGGATCATGAACTGCACAATGCTTTGGACTCAGGTTTATCCTCATGCCATCTATTAAGTATAGGATTCTAACTAAACAATTTTTTTAAATTTATGATTAAGCATAAAAACTTTCAACAAGTATAATTCTGCAACTTCTTTCCACATCTTTACTTTCATCCCAATCTTACATCTCTCCAAGCAATGATTAGCTAAATACCTGAAGCTTCCGGGTCGGCTGAGACGACGACGATACAGATCAGATCGTGAGAGCTCCTGGAGGTGGAGTGACATCATATTCTCAGGCACAGGTTGTAAATTATTGGCACGCTTTTCCTCTGTCTTCATCTGAACCTCTCAAGCTGTTTGCCACACCACAGATCCAAGACTTTTACAGTTGCTCTCAGCCCAGGATGTTCTAAGCAGGAAATTCTGCCCATTCGGTTCCTTTACATCCTATATCCCACCCCGATCTCCTACAACGCCCTACTAAACATCCACCCTCAAAACCCCACCCCCACCTTTGCTCACCCCAATCCACCCCACCCCCAAATAAACAAATTTCTCACAAACTTTGCTTCCAAATTCAAAATCTACTGCTACTTAACGAAGTCCTAGTCCTGAAGCTTCCTTCGCACATCACTCATTCGATTCCCAAGCCCTTGGCAAATACTGTACCTTATATACACCATGAACAATCAAATCCCCACCTACGTGTTTTCAACAATGTCGCGAGGAGTCCCCTTGACCTCCGACCTTTTCCTCTTGGAGCTATTTCCTGCTGCCCGTTTGCAGACAATGCAATGAGACGGAGTTGTGTCGCACTTTGCTTATGGAGTTGAATCTTGGCAGGAGCGCTGCACTGCACACCTCATCATCATCATCATCATCATCCAGGTCACATGAATCACTCCATGGATATGAACATTGTAATAATCTCAAACGAGCACTGATGGAATAAAGCCTTCTTATTAATATCCTCAATGTCTCCTGCTTTGCCACATTTGTGTCGACTGAAGTCTGTCGTTTCAGAAATTGAAATTAAAGTTCAATACATTCTGTAGTCGCCCACTGACATATTTCTTTAGTTGACCTATTATTCTACATTGTGGAAATGTTCAAGTTCCTTCACCCTGGTCACTGGAGTTATAAATATATCATTTGTACATTGTTGTTCAAATCAAGAAGCACAATTCCAAAGTAGTTACAATAAAAAGAATTACTACACTGGCATTTCTAAAGGGGCATAACAGCTTGTATATCCCCGATGGTGTCGTACACTCCCCCGGGTCATAAGTTGAGAAAAAACAGATTTTGGAATTGCGAAAGAATAAGAGGAGGGAAGAAAAAAGGGGACGTTGAGAAGTCTATGAAAAGGAAGTGGGGAGGTTTTGTAAAATAATAGGGTAGATTAAGTTAAGAGTTAACTATCCAACAGCAAATTTCAAAGAATTTAGATTTTTTAAAAATACACTCATTTGATAAATACAATATTTAGTTAAGGGAATTCCATCATTTTTCACACGAATCCAGATGAAACTAGAATGGCACTCTTCGACGTCTTGATATCACAAAATATGCCTCCGCCAACATTATTACATCATTATATATACTTGGACCAAGTTTGATTTAAATCCCTGAACCTAGATTCAAAATCTATCTATAATTCCAGCAATCTCAGTGTGTCTGTATGTGTGTGTGTGTGTGTGTGTGTGTGTGTGTGTGTAGTGATCTGTAGCAGGCCGTTTCTCGACAACCACCGGTCCGATCGATTGAAACTTGCCAGGAATATTGCCGGGGCCCCGCAGATGTGCCTTTTCAAGGTTTGATATTAATCGGACGAGCGGTTCCCAGTTACGGCCATTTATCTGTCAACCAATGACAGGACACGGTGCTATGACATCACTAACGACGTCACAATTCTTCTTCTT
Organism: Eptatretus atami; assembly: GCA_035128595.1. Lineage (NCBI taxonomy): Eukaryota > Metazoa > Chordata > Myxini > Myxiniformes > Myxinidae > Eptatretus > Eptatretus atami. Next base: position 80,950,319 of record CM068960.1, on the reverse strand, counting down.
TTATTTATTTATTTATTTTTTTTAATATTTTTTTTGCACGATTGACGTCAACATTCTTCTTCTTCTTCGTTTGATATGACATCACAATTGACGCTGGGGACCTGAGTATGTGCCTTTTCAAGGTTTGATATCGTTCTTCTTCATCCGTTTCAGCTGTTTCCCAAGTGTTTCCCAAGGTATGAAAGCTGTTTTTTTCCAAAGGTTTGAATTAACTGTTCAAATTATTAATTAATCCCAAGGTTTGAATTTTCCCAAGGGAAACAGCTGTTTGAAATATATATATATATATTTTTTGCATGTACGGCCACACACGAACGGGCACGCACGTACGGGTCTGTGTGTCTTGTGTGTCTGCGACCGCTGTTTCTCGACAACCACTGGTCCGATCTAATTGAAACTTGCCACGTATATTGCTGGGGCCCTGTGGATGTGCCTTTTCAAGGTTTGATATTAATCGGACAAGTGGTTCCCAAGTTACGGCCATTTATTTGCCAACCAATGACAGGACAGGTGCTATGACATCACAAATGACGTCACACAATCCTCTTTTTTTTTCTTTTTTTTTTTTGCACGATTGACTCACAATTCTTCTTGTTCTTCGTTTGTTATGATGTCACAATTGACACTGGGGACCTGAGTATGTGCCTTTCAAGGTTTGATATCGTTCTTCTTCATCCGTTTCAGCTGTTTCCCAGGTTTCCCGCAAGTTCTGGCCATTTATGATACGGTTGGTCAGATCTAATTGAAACAATGCCCAATCCAGTCGTCGTTTACGAGAGCGAAGGAACGAAGCTGCACGTACGGGCACGCACCTACGCGGCCACGCACCTACGGGCCCGCACCTACAGGCCCGCACCTACTGGCACGCACTACTCTATCTATAATTCCAGCAATCTCTGTGTGTGTTTGTGTGTGTCTGTGACCGCTGTTTCTCGACAACCACTGGTCCGATCTAATTGAAACGTTGCCAGGTATATTGTGGGGACTGAGTATGTGCCTTTTCAAGGTTTGATATTAATCGGACAAGTGGTTCCCAAGTTATGGCCATTCATTTACCAAACCAATGACAGGACACGGCGCTATGACGTCACAATTCTTCTTTGTCGTTTGATATGACGTACAATTGACGCTGGGACCTGAGTATGTGCCTTTTCAAGGTCTGATATCGTTCTTCTTCATCCATTTCAGCTGTTTCCCAAGTTATGGCCATTTATTTACCAAACCAATGACAGGACACGTTGCTGCGTAGGCGTGGCCGATGGGGAAAGGGCGCTTAATTACCGTGGCGTAGGAGTGGCAATGGTCAATGGCAGCGAATATCATGGCTCGCAAAGACAGGGAGGTAAACTTGATTTTAATTTGGATTTTAATTAACTCTGTGTGTGTAAGTATCACAGCAGTTGTTACTTCAATGCAAGTGATAATTCGTGGAATGCATGTGAACATTCCGTACGGGCACGCACTACTTCCGGATAGTGATGACAGTGTATTCTAATAATTTCTCGATTTCTTTATGCGCATTTATAGATAAACACAATGCCCCAATCCAGTCGTCGTTTACGAGAGCGAAGGAACGGCCTGTGCATTTGTTTGAAAGTTTTTTTTTTTGCACGTACGGCCACGCACGTAAGGCCACGCACGTACGGGCACGCACTAGTATAAAATAATTCTAGCTGCCAGACAATGAGTTCAATCAGGTTGAAATTTAAAACATATATTCCCCATGAATACGAGATCATAATTGTGACGTTTCACGTCGATTGATGAAGTGGTTCAAGCGAAATTATTTTTAAAATATTTTTGTTCAATCCAATATGGCTGCCAGACCATGTGACCTATTAATTTTTCATGAACACCATGGTATCGCCAAGGGTTGGGGAACATGTGGGTGGAGTTATCCGTCGATCTGTCAAGTCTTTCTGGAGAAGAAGATTTTTAAAGTTTTATTCTTCAAAAATCATAGCTGCCAAACCATGTGACCTATGAAATCATAGGTGAGAACATTTTGTTCCTCATGGATATGCGATCATACCTGTAAAGTTTCGCCTCAATCTGTTCAACCATTTCGGAGAAGAAAATTTTTGAAGGTTTTTATTGTTTTAAAAACAACATTAAAATGGCTGCCGAACTACATGACCGATGATGTCATGAAATTTTTTTTCCCCCATATGATTTAGCCCGATATTACCCTCAAAATTTTTCATAATGATCGGATAAAGCGTTCAACATATGCAATTATGACGTCATAACGTAGCTACCTCTGACATCATCAAAAAATCACACACATTTCCTATGGGGAGTGACATGTGCCAAGTTTCAATTTTTCCCATGGAGTGGTTTCGGAGATAGAGGTCCAAAGTTTTTCTTTTTTTCCAACGTGGCTGCAATACCACATGACCTATGACATGATAATTATCATTAAAACATTCTACATGTGCAGTCACACCTCTAGTGAAAATTTTCTGTCACTTGGATAAGCAGTTGCAGAGAACACAGAGAAAATTAGTACGGACGGACGTACGGATGGACGGAAAACCTGAAATCATAATGCCACCGCCGACTTCGTCAGCAGAGGCATAAAATGTACTTTCGGGGCAGAGTAGTTATTTGCGACCTCTATTCCAGACTGCCAATAGGACGGTTCTGGGAACTGAGACCCCAAGGCAATGGCACACAACATATAGTGGTTCCTGAGTCAGTTATTCCATTATTATGCATTCCAGATAGGGTCCTCCCCTTGTGTCTCATGGATTATGAAGGGAATATGCATTGTGAGGGATTAGTTAGGTTTTCCCCACTTTTATCATGTACAGATCGAGCCTTCTCGGCTAACCACCCTATTTGCATATGCGTGCCAAAACTACATTTGAAACTGCGCGCCAGATTCAAACTGTCACCTCCACCACAATAGCCTATTCATAGCAATTATTTCTCAATACCAGCGATAACCACCCTGCCTGCTTAAAACACCCACTGGACTTTATTTCCATCACACTCAAAACCCACCATTTAAGCTCGCCTTTCCAGCCTTCGCCCCCAGCACACATTCCTATTGCCGGACAGCACTGCTTCAACAACGACTACACAAACTTCCATACGCCTCACCACTGCAACCGCCTTCCTGCACTTCCAAATCATCATCTCGCCTTGCCAAAGGATGTGTTTGGACAGTGCTCTCACCCAAGCACAGTGCTGCAGAGCCTGATATACATGGGCGCATGTGTACACTCCCCGTTTTATACTTTCCAGTACCAGCAAAGACCACCTTGTTATCTATCCAACATGCCCTCCACACTATTCTCGGGTGTTCGGGCGGCAGATGGGGACCACTGCACGACGGCCCCATGTTAAGTCTGGAGCTTGTGCTTGTGGCATGCTCCGGGATGTTCTAAGGACGCTTCCAAACCAGCAAGCTCGCAGAGAGGGGATGACGTCACATCGGAGCACGTCTGGGCCAATGGGCATGCCGCGCTCAAAGCCAAGAAAGCAGCACGTGACCCTTGCTTCCGGCAACCACGCCTACAAGATTCCGTCTGAATCCGTCCGTAAGTCCGAATCCATCCACAAGAGGCGGGGAATCAACTCTGCCCCCCGCCAAGCTCCATCCATCCATCCATTGGGACATTACTCTGTGCAGGGCGTTGCTGCTGCCGAAGCAGTCTCCTAGGCTATTGGGCATAATCCTGGATGGTTGCCACTCCGACACAGGATACCAGCAAGCTGGCACTCATTTTGCCGACCTCGGAAGGATGACAGACAGAGTCAACCCCAGCTGGTATTAATTCAACAGCCAAGCGGGATTTGAACTCAGGACCCTAGGATCCCAAGCCCACCACTGCCAAGCTTCACCTCTCCTGAGACGCTTAAATAGCAGAGCTGGTTGCAAAGGAAAAAGGGTGTTCGCTGGTCTGTGAGCTGTTTGCTGGTCTCTTATGAAAGGAATGGAGAGCAACGCTGGGAGAACGAGTGGTCCGAGCGCCATCCACTCTGGGCGCCATGTGGAGCGAGATGCCAGACCAGCAATGCCACCCATTAGATAGAGCTATTTCTTAAACATTATTTCTCTCTTCCAACTTGTCAACTGTGGACGCACAAAGAGTATCAGCGAGGGCAACGCCCGACCAAACGTTCTTTTCAGAATGACTACTGACTTGCACCTTGTCCATTCTTCATCTAAAGCACTGACACCACACCCTGATTGCGTCTCAACACATATCTGGACACCACTTTATTCCTCATTTACCCCTCCCCTCACCTTGGCCAGCTCTTTGGACCAGCACGTGCCCATGTGTTCGTGCCGGGTAAGCAAGGAGGTCGACAATGCCTCGGCTTCTCTTAGGTCATAATTCTTTTGACCAAAGAGATCATGGTGGCACGAGTTCATGAAATCTGTGGTCATTGTGCATAATGTGAGGAAATTGCTGCAACATACAGCAAAGATGGTAGTGGAGTTCAAACGTGAGGGCAGCTCCATTGAAGAAGACCCATAGTTGGGCCAGTCTACTACCACCACCACCACCACCACCACCACCACCCCATATATCCTCCCTCTGAAAGGATTTAAAGCCAAATTGGCTATTCTGACAGTGATCGATAGCGGTTCAAGACCCAGTGAATTTAAAATGTGGATTAAAACGGGTAGAGGAAAGAACAGGTATGCAACAATTAAAATACAGAATAACAAGTTTATAAATAAATGAAATACATGCCCAAGGAAAAATGAACAGACGGGAGCTTTAATTACCTAATATGGTGTACCATTTTTGCAAAAGTAGTTGCTGGAATGAAGCACTATGTGCCTATCGATTCCACTAGTGAAGTTAGGTGATCGACCAAAGTTTGAAAATTTTCCAGCCTTTTTTGACCGTGGGCCGGCATTTTGAAATTTCAGGAAAAATCCATTTTTGGAAATAATATTGATTTTTGAATATTTTAAAAATATATTTCTCTGTGTTTAGATGGCCGAATGCACTTCAGTAGGCACTGAAGTAATAGTGATAGTAAGTACCCGTAAATATTATTCACAAACTTGTCCCGACATTTTGAGAAGGGGTTGCCATTTTGGCAATTCAGTGAAAATCGTATATTTTGTGTATATCTAATGAAATATATATATTTTAAATTCTTTGTGTACTTGCAGATAAACCTTGACTGACCAATGGTCAGGGCTCCTGTGGCTATGTGGGACAAGTTCGCTAGTTACAGGAAATTTTGCGAAAGTGCTAATTCTTTGCGTGTCGTAAATGATCTAGCTGAAAGAGGAATTAAGCTGGTGTCTGACTTTATTCATATGTGCAATGATGAGAAACAACGTCAAGCATTGCTACAGTGCGTGGAAGAGCACAGGAAGCTTTACTCAGACTATACAAAACAAATATATGTCTCTATAAGATATCTGTGTGGTTGCTTGTTTGCTAGATTGTTATGTTGTCATATATGAAAACCATGTCGCTTAAACATATTTGGTTGTTCTCATAATTAATTGATCATGCTCTCATTTGTCATTAATAATGTCTTTATGAAAACGCCACTGCTGATATTCTGTAAATGCCTAACAATGTGCCGTGCAATAATTGTCAAAATATGGGATTTTCAGTGAAATTCCAAAATGGCAACCCTTCTCAAAATTTGGGACAAGTTTGTGAATAATATTTACGGGTACTTACTATCATACTGGTGCCTACTGAAGTGCATTCGGCCATCTAAACACAGAGAAATATATTTTTAAAAATATTCAAAAATCAATATTATTTCCAAAAATATGGATTTTTCCTGAAATTTCAAAATGGCGGCCGCGGTCAAAAAAGGCGGGAAAATTTTCAAACTTCGGTCGATCACCTAACTTCACTCGTGGAATCGATGGAACATAGTGCTTCATTCCAGCAACTACTTTTGCAAAAGTGGTACACCCTATTACCTAACATCAGGCCTCAATCATACCACAGAACAGAGACGACGAAAATAGAGTTGGACAGGACAAAAGAATACTTCATGTGGCCGGTTTGGGCCCCACAAGTCCACTGCAACACTGCTGTTTTGCACTCCATGGGGGTGGATCGACACAGGAGCTGCGAGAGGCAGGCAGGAACCCATGGTCATGCAGGTGGGTGTGGCATGATGCTGGAGGCACAACACTGGGTGGGAGAGAAGAGGATGGCATGATGATGGGAGGATGTCTGCTCATTCTCCCCATCCAATCAGCCTTCTGTCTGCTCCCTTTTCCAAAATGAACTCCGCATTCTCATCCTCCAGCCATTTTATTAGCTCTTCCTACGCCCCGCCCTGAGACTGCGCCAAGCCCTACCCGCTCTGCGCTCAGTGGTTGTTCAGGTATCATTCGAGCTGAAGCCCCACCCCGAAACTTCTCAGTCTGTCCCGAACATTCCAGGTCGAGCAAGAATGCACCTGAACTTACACTCTAGCCTTCCTGCAAGGCCACAATCTTTTAAAAGAACATAAAGGCCAGATTTACAAGAGACAATACAATAAAAAGGGATGATGGGAAGCGGTTTTGTAGACCAATATTGTTAAGGGAGATGGCATGTTATCCGAATGATAATTATTGATGCATATTCCTTCTACAGTTTATTTTACAACACACTGACACTAAAACATGAATTAAGGGAAATAACTATTGTATTCCAATCTATGCATTTCTTTACCCTAGAAGTCATTTTATGGGGGAAAGGGGGGGGGGTAGACATTGCCATAGAACAGATAGCAATGTATAGAGTAGCATGGTCCGTGTACAAGTAGTTAGCCAATCTCAATGTAATAAGTAGGGAAGGTAGATTAAGAATCGTGTTGTTTGATGGTGCATGGTTAACAATTAATTAGGGATTATGGTCAAGAAATTGTGCGTATAACCCCTCTGTAATGTCCCACCGCTTGGGACTGCGTGGCCTTTGGGGTCTGCCAGGCAATGGAGAGGGGGGCGCGGTGGAGTTATGGCCACCTCGATGGGCAGAGTATTGTCCAGAAAGCAAAGGGAGGAGCTTGTATTGGTGGGTTTGGTGCATTTTGGAGGCCAGCTGACTCTGAGGAGACCTGGTCAGAGGAGAGCTGATTGAAGAGAGCCTGGTCAGAGGAGAGCTGACTGAGGAGAGACTGGTCGGAGGAGAGCCTTGTCAGAGAAAGCCTGGGCGGAGGAGAGCTGACTCTGAGAAGAGCCTGGTCGGAGTCGAGCTGACTGAGGAGAGCCTGGTCGGAGGAGACCTGACTCTGAGAAGAGCGCTGGTCGGAGGCGAGCTGACTGAGGAGAGACTGGTCTGAGAGAGCCTTGTCAGAGAACTGCCTGGTCAGGGAGAGCTGACGCTGAGAAGAGCCTGGTTGTAGGAGAGCTGACTTTGACGAGAGCCTGGTCAGAGGAGAGCTGACTCTGGGGAGAGCTCTTAAGGAGATAGTCCTGCCAACCTGCCTTCACCCTGTGCCTGTTTCGTCTGCCTGTTTATTGTCCTCACCACATCACCTGCTCGTTTCGCCTGTCCGTAGCTGCTTCAGTGCCCCCCCCCACCCAACCAGTCCCCCTCCTTCGATGTCTCCACCAATAGATATAAGCCACCCGGTTTTGTTCCCTTTCTCCATCTGTGATTGAGTCTGGAGTGAGACACCTTAGATTTCTTTAGATTTATTTTACCTCGCTGTATATAAAAAAATATTTACTAAGTGCATTCCCTTCCTCCTCCCAACCTGTGGTCGTATTCCTTTGTCGGCTTATCTCCCCTGGTTTGTTTGTTTCTGGAATATACCTGTTGTTACCCCTCAGCCCAATTGGGCTAAGGGGTATTGTCGTCACAGGCGTTGTCCGGGCGTCCGTCCGGGCGTCTGGGAGTCTGTCAACTTTTGGTTTCCGTCAATTTCGAGGAGAACGCCTTGTCCGATGAAATCCATTTTGGCAGTGTGTGTTGGGGCTGGGTAGAGGAAGGTTACTTTCGATAATCAGTGCGATGCGATATCCAATATGGCGGCTAGGGCAGCCATCTTGAATTTGGTTTCCGGACAATAACTTGAGAACGGCTTCACACATTGATTTTATTTTCATGGGGGTATAATGGGGCTGGTTAGAGGAAGGTTCCTTTCGATATACAGCACAATCCGATATCCAATATGGCGGCTAGGGCAGCCATCTTGAATTTGGTTTCCGGACAATAACTTGAGAACGGCTTGACTTATTGATTTCATTTTTGTGTGATATAATGGGGTGTTTAGAGGAAGGTTCCTTTCGATATTCAGCGCAATCCGATATCCAATATGGCGGCTAGAGCAGCCATCTTGAATTTGGTTTCCTGACAATAACTTGAGAACGGCTTCACACATTGATTTTATTCTGGCGAGGTATAATGGGGTTGAGTAGAGGAAGGTTCCTTTCCAAAATGGGCATGCTGCGATTTTCACTGTGGCCGCCACGGCAGCCATCTTAAAATTGGTTTCCGTCAATTTTGAAGAGAATGCCTTGTCCGATTAAATCCATTTTTGCTGGGTGTGTTGGGGTTGAGTAGAGGAAGGTTCCTTTCGAAAATGGGCATGCTGCGATTTTCAATATGCCACCATCTTGAAATTGGTTTGCGGCAAGGGGCTGAGGGGTTACGCCCGCTTTGCGGGTGCATTTTTTTTATAAAAGCTTTAAGGTTCTCGTATTTCTCCTCACAACCGCGCACACATAAAGCCGTCATAATTGATGCAGTTTGAGGAGTTCAAGCCCAGTTTGGCCGATCTGTTCATGGTTCTGTGTGAACATACAACTTGAACATGACAATTGCTGTCAGGATTGCAGATGTTTGAACCCACCGGACAACCGTAACATTGGGCTTTTCAAACTCATAATTTGGAACGATCACTCCTGACCAACACGACATTTGTTGATCAGTCGGAGGATCTTAGAACCTGAGAACGTCTAAATTTAAAGTTAATTGGTGTGCGACCAGACGAAGGGGAACGTGCTGCAAATTTAAATATATAATTATTTTTTAATTGTTTAAGCGCGTGGGAAGAAAGCCGCTGCACAAAATTGTAGATGTGCAAGATTTGGCCTGAACGAGGAAGCAGCGAGGATGAAGGAAGCGAGCCGGGGTTGGGGGCTTGTGAAGAGCCCAGGTGAGGAACTTTCACCATTCCTGAAAAATCTCGCCAGGAAGCGGGCGTGATGTCCACCCAGGCCATATTTGAGCAATTAATAAATTGAATGAAAAAATGGATGACCAGAGTGAATGAATGGAGGGTCAAATTAGTTTTAAAAAAAGTGGCGGTGCATTCAAAATACACCACCCCCATGCCAAATACATAAATAACAAATCCTCCAGAGAGCGACATTGCCGGGGTGCCCCTGGCAATGCCACCGTGTAGCACATGGAGACGGAATTGGGAGGGAGCGGTGTGCAATAATTGATGAATTCCTCAATTGCATAATTAAAATAAACAAACAATAATCGAAATATAATTTTTTTTATCAAATGCCTCATCGCAAACCAAAACCACCACCGTTTCATCCGAGTCTGTAAGTTTTTGAAAATTCAGTAATTCATCGAAAAATGAATAATTAATTGATTAATCAATAAATCAAAAATACCCTTTATAGCCAAATCACTTGTTCACCGTAGTGTCCAAATATCAACTTCCTAGCTCAAAAGGTGCCTGAGATATTGCAAAGATGAGAAAGAAAATAAATACGGATTTAATAAATCGATAATAATTAAGTAATTAATCAATTACTTGATTATTCAAAAAATAAAAAAAAACGTTTTTGCCAAAGCACATCTTCACTTTTGTGCCCAAACTTCAGCTTCCTAGCTCAAAAGATGGCTAAGATATCGCCCGGACAAACAAACAAACAAAGAAAACAAACGGAGTAAAAACTGAGTACTCCCTTCGGCACCTGGCGATGACATCACGCATCACTTGGATATGGAAATGGGAAGGAGCGGTGTACAATAGTGAACACATGGAGCATCGAATGGATAAAAATAATGAATGAATGAAAAGTGATTTGGGGGTGAAGTTTGAAAATCAAATGGATGAACAAATGAATGATCAAAGTGAACAAATCAGGAACGAGATGAAATGTGATTTGGGGGTGAAGATTGAAAATAAAATGGAAGAAATAAATAATGAATTGAAAGAATGGATTGATGGTATGGAGAAGAAGATGAAGGGACAATTATTGAAAACGAATGGCCTGGAGAAGCATCGTGCCGGTGTGAATGTCGCTCTGCTCCAGTGGAAAGAGACCGTCCAAGTGACAAGCAGGTTAGAGGGGTGAGGCTCCGTGGTATGGGAAGCAACCTCCGTGGTTTGTGGTACGGCACTCATGGGCGCACGTTTAGACCTGGCAAGGGTTCTTCTGGTACGTCAGTCCCTGACGGGGTGCAACGCGGCACCAGCTCCGAGGTACATGAAGGTGGCCGAACCTGAGCCGGTGAGCCAAGTGTCCGAGCCTATGACGTGTGGAGTTACGGGCGAGCCTGCTCACAGTGTGAGCAAGGTTGGACCCCTGGTGTATGGGTCTGGGCCTGCGCTGGAGGGCGAAGCTAAGTCTATTGTTGTGTGTGAGCTGGTGTCGGCGGTGGTCATGCCGGTTCCTGGGGTGTTCGAGACAGAACCTGTCAGGGTCGACTCGGGCCCCAGGGTTGTCGATCCGCGGAGCATGGGGTGTGTATTAGCTACCACGGGGCAGCAGATAGGAAGGAACAAGTTGAACTGTAGGGCACTTAGAAAGAGACAGGCCAATGTGAGCCTGTGTTAGTTTGAGCCTGAATTGGTTTTGAAATGCGCTTGCTCATGTGATGCAGGAGCTGCGAGTCATGAGCAGCTGGCGACTCATGCCAATGGAGAAAAGTTGAAAGAGCAGGAGGATCAAGGCCAGCAGCAGCTGCAGGGAGGGGCAGAAAGGCCCGGTATTAATGGGGTTTATATGTAGCTGCACTTGGACAAGCAAGGCCAGAAAATTTTAATTCAAACAAGAAATTGTTTTGGAGCAACCTTGGTGGGAGTTGGTCCCCAGGCTGCAGGATTCTGATCAGGTGTGTTTAAGGGGGTCAGCTTCGTGGGAATTCCCCCCCCCTTAGAGATCGGGCTGTGCTTAGAGATCGGGCTTAGAGATCGGGCTGTGCCCCCCTAACAGCTGTTGAACTGCACTGGCAGAATTTGGACGTGGGGTCCAACCACGGGTGGTGTGGTGCGACCCGGGCCCCACGGAGAGTCTGGTAGAGTGTGGCATCCCTTTTCCATCGGGGCACTGTCTGAGCGAGTGTCTCAGGCCGGTGGGGTCGCCAGACCCTGGAGGGGGTTGAGACCTCTGGGGGGCTGAGGTGGTATGGTGTAATGTGAGGACCACTAGGGGGAGGTGTTGCTGGTTGTGCTTTGGTGGCGGCACCACTGAGGGCCAGTAACGGCCTGATGAGGTGACCGCCCCGATATGCGGAATAGCAGCCTCTTCGAGGCTCTGGGACAGCCAGCATGAGGAACCTGCCATGCTGGGCTGGGCTATGGACACAGGTCGAACTGCACGGGGATGTCACGTAGTTTTGTACAACTTTTGTTATATATATAGAATACAGCCAACACGGGTTGGCAGACTTTGCAAAGACTTCTCTACCCATGAACTTTCATGCAACTGAGCTCCAGCACCCTCCCCCAAGCTTTACCATTCGGCCAATGGGGTTTATGACAGTCATTGGCCAAAGCACAGACATATTATCATGGCAAAATAGAAGTACATCCCCACCCTGCTCCCAACACAAAGCATATGGTACATGACGCACTGTTGGATAACACACCTGGCCACATTCTCCCACATGACAAAAGACGTCACGGAATACTCATCATACAATACATCTGGTAAAAACCTGGACAGTACAAGTTTCCAACTTAAGGCAACCCTGCTGAATGCAGAACAGGTTTCATAACTCAATACTGCTGGAATTCAATGATAATTGGAGGAAAAGGAATAAACATGTACAAAAAAGAAATTTGACCATGTTTATTGTTGGAACATTTTGTTTGGATAGCATTCTCGTGTGATCTCGGTCATGAAACTGGAGACCATATTGTGAAATCTTGTTACAGTGAAGCCTTGTGCATCATATTTAATCACTACAGTTGTCTCTCCATCAGGCTATAGCCTTTCTCCCCTGGACAGGGTCTTTGGTCATCAGTTGACGACCTAAATGGAACCTTTAGCACAACAATAACTTCTGTGCGACGCATATGAATTTGTTTAGCAAATCGATGAATACACTGACAAATAAATTATGAATCTACATACAAATTTGAGCCGTGTGTGTTTGTGTGTGTGCACACACAAGTTGCTGTTGTTGACTGCTATCTCCACACTTGGGTGGGTTTTAGATGGAACGGAGCCCGAGCAGGTCTCAAAGTGTCACCATTTTCTCAGAGATTGACAAACAGATGTTCGTCAAACTTTCAGAGGTTAATCAGTGAGTGCCGGGAGTGTTTTAGGCAAAAAACCCCCAAAAAATTGAACATTTTGAAATATATATATATATATATATTTAATTGCTCCATAATGTCAAGCCTTTGTAACTGTGGGAAAGGTAGTATTAAATGATCCCCGACCCCATTAGGGAAGCATTTTAAGCCCCCAGAAAAAAAAAAACAGAAAAAAACCAAAATATGATTTCATCAAAATGCCAACAGGATTAGAAGAGCACCAGGCAATACTAGGTACTCCTGCTAGCATCATATATTTATCAATACTCACAATAAAGGATTGTTTAAAAGTCTGAATGTACAATACTGTACTGCATTATATTTAAATGGAAATAATGCCAGAGAATAAGCTTCCCTCACCCAATCCTCTCCCAAGACTGCAAAATCGAATGATCAAATGAAGCAAAACAAATCAAAATTGATATTAACTTTCATTTCACAAATCTCCCTAAAAAAAACACCTGAATAATCCATGCAAATGCAAAACCACATCGTCAGATCGGTTGAGATTTGAGATTTCTTTTTCATTGACGAACTGTATCAATTGAACGATGTCCTTCATCATGCTGCATTCACCCTCAGAGGTAATTAAGCTAAGTGAGTTTGGCTCACGCAGCTGGCTTCGGGCCGGGAAAATCCAGACACCGCATAGCGTTTACAGTCCTTTCCCACTATGCCGACACGACTGGAAATGGAATACAAGTGGCTTGCACGAACTTTGGTAGGTGTGTGGATTGACATGCTGGTGAACAAGTATCTGGCATGCGATACGATAGTTTAAGTACCGGCGCTTAGCGAACGTGTGTAAACAACAAAAATTTTGAGTAACAATGCCCTAAGATTGATGAGCAAAGATAATGTTTAAACATCATACCTGTCTTCTTGTGGATTCATGCGCCGTAAACTTGCCTGTGCTCTTCACCCTGGGATACCACATACTGTGTACAACTAAATTGCAACCCCACTCAGCCTGTACACCCACCCACCCACCTCATAATGTACTGCGATTCCCTCACCCCACCCTCAACCACTCTCTCGCTCACACAAGTGCACTCAAACACTCCCCCACACCGTCACCACCATGTTATCATTCTATTATACCTTGTCGATGTGCTGATCTGTCAGACAGCTTCAAGCCACCATAAGCTCAACCACGAGGATGAAGTCGAGGCTTGGGTGCATTGTACGGAGAAGACAAGATTACGACGGGGTAGTTCAAATGTGGGATATCTAAAAATAGAAATTCAATAACAGAAAGATCTTATATTTCACCCAAAGATGTTTTCAATGTGAAATCAAAATAACTGTTGCGTCATCTCAGCAAAACCCAAGAAACCGATTTGTCGGGGGGTTAAGTGCCACGGTGGATAATACAGCCAACAAAGGCAAGAAAATAACATCAAACTAAAATGTACATTAAATGCATTTTATTATCATTTGATTTTCCATGTGCAGCAAAATTGGTCCTACTGCTTGAATGACGACGTTGGCACACAAACTTGCTGCTCCGATGAAGATGTTGCCAACACTGACATATGGAGGCCCACAGAGCCTAGAATTGGTTAAAATTAAATGGAGGTCCAGATTATAATTACTGCAATTGAGGTTTACACCACGATGCACTTTGGTCTTCTTTGACCATGGATGCAATCAATGCTTTTAAACTCCCTGGGGAGGGGAGAGGGTGGTCGATATGACGGCTATACAAAAACAAAAACAAACAAACGTGACAAAAACGCATCTTATTGGTGTGGTAATAGTTGGCATAATTAAAGCTGCAAAAATAAACAGCATTTCCATGCATCAGACTTTGAACCTCAACCCTTTGACAATTAATAAAAAGTAATTGCCAGGAATTTTCAAGGGTTAAAATTTGAACTTTGATGAAAATGGATAGAATTGCAATATATATGTGAACTCGATGACCAATAACAAAATACAGAAAGAAGAAAGCGAAAATTCTGTAAAACGACCCAACAAAATAAAAACAACATACAAATCAAAGAATGTTGGGTCCACGTTACAAGAGCTGATTGCACAAAAATTTAGCTTTCAGCGTTTCGAGTAAATACAGGCTACAATATCAGAAATACATTTGTTATCAAAAATAGGCCAGCATCTTCAACATGATGTCAAAATTCTAATGTCAGACATTTGCAGACAATGGCCATTGCAAAGTAAAAGCACCCACGACCTGGCATAGGTTCAGCCACCAAACCACAGTCCACCGTTGCTTCCGTGTGGGTGAGGTTGCCTCTACCCCCATCTTACACCTCGGTTGGTCAATGTAGGGTATAATTTCAAGTTAGAGATGTAGGGAGGTCAAGGCGAAAGGGTGAGGGGTTTGGTAAGATGCTCGAGAAGATCATAAATATAATATCACCAACCCCGATTCATCCTATTCCTGAAAAACAACTGACAAAGTCCATTTGCTCCTTTCTTTGAGCTAACCAAAACAACAGTCATGTGCATGGACCTCTCCTGGTGTTGCTTCCATACCATAATCCCACCACAACCCATTACAATCTCTACTTCCTCTCCCTTATGCTTTGCCATGTTACACCCCTACCTCCCTTCTTCCTCACCCCCCCCCCCCCACATCATAAATGAGGTCATGGTGTATGGTGCAGCAGAGCAGAGCATAGCAGTCTCTCTAGCCCGTTCCCACAATCTTGAACGTTTGTAGAATGGCGCTGGTCTGGTGAATCAACCGGTTAGCACTTTCATATACTGTGGCACTCCTAATGGAAAAAGGGGAGAGGAGAAGGAATAAGTTAAATCATGATGGGGGAGGGAGGGGGGGTGGAGGTGGGATGGGGAAGTCAGTATGATAATGAAGGACATGTGTAAGTTTATGTTCAAGCTTATGTCGGAGTACCTGCCATCCTTGAAATATGTTTTCAGGGAGTCACTGAAGCTTTTCGATTGCATTACAAACTCCTTCTTCTGATGTTCCAGTATCTGAAGATGTTGCACATGAAAGATGAACCACAAGCAATTTGGCAATATGGCTTTGTCAGCAACTGTCATTTTACAAGCTTTCAAAAAATAATCCATTGCCAGTTTTGCAAAGGATAGCAACAGGAACAGTATCCAGGAACAGATTGGAAGAGACAGATTACATCAAGAAAAGTCAAAAGGCAGTTAAAAAAAAAAGACCAAGTATAAAACAGACAACGAAGATGAACCGAAAACGAGAGTGAAGTCGACGGCGCGTGTCGAAGTTGATTTCCTCTCGAAGCATTTGTAATTGGTGTGAGTGAATAAAGACATTGTCCCACCACTCACAAAATATTAATTGAACTGAGGCAAAATGCTGCAGTTAAAAGGATTCCGATTCAAAACATAAATCTACCTTCAGTTGATATTGATTTGTCATTTATTTGTTACATTGATTAGAACGATGTAACAACCTCAAAATGTTGCATGAGTTCCCAGAAGACTTAAGTATATCAACTAGTACATGATTAAATATAACTTTGGAGACATTTCTTACTTAGTTCACAAGCTTCATGAATATAATACATGGCTTTTTGTGTGGAGACATTGAAAAAGTTGCCGAGGTCCTACGAGCGGCGCCAGTCAGAATGTCAGAAAGCAGTGTTGTCCTTCATCAAACTGAGAAAATGCCAAAGTAATGATTCACTCCTTTGATCTGTGTAACTGTCTGTACCTCCAAACTTTGTGGGACCTTGAGGGGCTGTTTGTGCTCTTTTCTGATTGGCTGTACTTGGGACTTGCCTGCCGGAACCAACATTGTTTACACTGTTCCACTCCTTTCCCAGTGGTAGAAAGCACTTATTTGACTTAAAGCTACGAGAAAAGTTACTCCTTCCCAGACGAAAGGCTATTTCTCTTTTGTCCTGCTTGTTCAATCATTTCCCCCACTTTTCCCGGCTTGGATTAGGGCATTAGTTTGAGAGAGTTTCATTGATGGAGATTTCTCCCGTATGTACGTACGTACGTATTAAAGATTCTCTTTTGCATGCTGAACCTGAGTGGAAATTGAAGTTCATTCCACCACACGCACTATAGCAAATCGCCACACTTCCCACCTAAAGCAAAGTTGAAAGATGGCAGAAAGTTCCACAAGGAATGACCCAATATCACATTTTGAGTTAATTTAAATTAAAAAAAATTTTTTTCACTGTTTTGGCCCCTGTGATCGATCCCAAGTCCCCACCCATTGCATATGGAAAGTTTCATTTAAAAAATGTTTTAAAATATGTTCCCGTAATTGCATTTTTATATTTGAGCTTTTGACCCCGCCCCAGGGGGTTGCGCCAAAACTGACACTGCTCTTGCACCTTCATGCCATGTGGTGATCTTAACAACCAAGTTTGGTGAATTTCTGCCCAACCGTTTAGGAGGACATCGAAGCGTGGATAATTTTTTTTCAAAAATCGTGGGGATGATAAATAAACATGTTGCTGTGAAATGCAGACTTACCCTGCGCTTGTTCTGCTGGGGGTATGTGCGGCATACCAAATTCACTGTGTCAAGGAGGTCCTTAATAGCGCTTGCAGTCTCCCTGCAAAGTACAAGCAAGGGTAAGAAAAAAAAAGTGCAAGACCAATTTCAATAACCACAGTTTATCTTCATGACAAAAGTTAAGTTCAAACATGATGAGAAAGAGAAACATGGAATATCCATATTGCACTTCTCCTTCTGACTACTACTACTACTACTACGACCATTACCCCAATCAACTTCTGGAGTCGGTCAGAGAAAGTTTTTTTTGGGAGGGGGGGGGCACAAATCTTTCACGAACTGACTGGCCAGGCCTGGTGTTCAACTGAAGACGATTTGGGCAGGAAGTTGTTAACAAAATTTTTTTGTAATCATCTTCACGATAACTCGCCGACTTCGCATAAGACGCGGCGGTGGGATCTTTAACATCCACCAACAACCAGTTCTGGCAGACAGTTCCTCAGGCATACCATCCTTTCAACAGATGGTGCACACATTGATGAATTGCCCTGCATGTGAAATACCAGGGTGACAGTTTAGAGCTGGCTCAAGATTTCAACTCAAGCTGGATATCTCAAAGGTGAGTACGCATCCGGCCAGCCCAAGAATTACAAGGCTCGAGGTAATTGATGCACACATAGGTATTTGGGATTCAAACCTGGGTTACTCACAATTTGAGCCAGGGGTCAGACGGGAACACTTATTGGCCAAATGGAAACAACAAAAGTGAAAACTTGTTTCGACAGTTAGAAAAGACCACTTTTCCATCGTTAAAAAAAACAAAAAACATTTGCAAAAAATATTTTATTGCAGTACATTGTAAACTAGGTGCTCAGGACAAGTGGTGAGTGAAAGGCACAATCTGTGAATCCACAATGCAAGCCAAACTCTACATTGAAGAACAATTGATTTGTCAGCTTACTTGATAGTGTGCAGAAATCGCGTCCTGTCGCCAATCTCATCTGGGATGCGACTCAAGATGAGAATCAAACCGTGAGCTTTCTCATTGAGGTCGCGAAACTCGGCCTCTGGCCGGTTAATGGCACACTCTGGATGTGCACACGGGCAAGCGAACACTTGATTTGCATGCAAATAAACTGAAATCAGCACCGTAGCCATGACAATGCAATGGGAAAAGTAAACAGAAAGACGCTGCTGATACAATTACGTCCATTTCTCCTTTAAAAATACCCAAACCTTGAACCTCCACATCTCAAACAGGTAAATGTGCATTTCCCATCTTACAAAACGGCTACCCACATTCACCACCCTGTTTACTTAATCAACAGGCATAGTTGTTTTCAGGATGCCGTGTGATCCCTTCGATTATTAATTTTTTTTAACATGATCTTAGGCTCATGGAGACAAATACACACAAGGATACACAAGGAACTCTGGCACAAGAGGAGGCCATTCGACCAATCATGCATGCACTGCACCAACCCCCAGAATGCATCACTCATCCACACACACAAGCGACTACCTACAAGTCCTGCCGATATCCCCGCACCCCTCTCATCTCCAATGCATCCAGGTAACTATCCAATTCCAATTTAAACCTATCCACCCCTCACTGCCACAACCTTTCCAGAGAGACCATTCCATGCATTAGTGCTCAACTTCACTTCAAACGCAGCCACAACATTTGGGGGAAGTGACATAACTTCCCAGGGCACCCTAGATTCCAGCAAAGCTATCTTTGCAACATCACTTTTCTCTCCGCACTCAGCGGGGCAATTATAATACAATTAGACCCAGCAATAAATACTGACTCAATTGATATTGAAATATAATTTATCCAAACGCACACAAAAGATTTTTGGCAATGTGCCCAGTAGAAAATACTGTATATTTTGACAAAAAGTTCCGCTTTTGAGAGAGACTCCATAACGCCATGTGTTGGAAGCAGAAGTGCTCGTGGAAGTGACGTCACAGCACCATTAGACTGTTACCGGGACGCCGCAATGGAACACGCCTCAGCAATGCATTTTCCTGCTGGAATAGAACCATATTCTTTGTTTTGAACCGAATACAGTGCCGCAGAGCAAAAGAATGTTAAAAATGCATCTACTTCAGAAGAACAAAGTCACAGTGATAGTGACAGTGTGGAGGACACCGTGGGCAGTGAAAGCTTAGACTGATGTGAATGTGCACATTGGGAAGAAATGCCAACAGCACGGGAATGTGCGTGTTGCCAGGACTTGGATTTATTATTCAATAAATTAATCAAAAGGATGACCAGTTCCTACATTGTGAAGCCATTTCATTGCAAACTCTCTCTTCCCTGGATATATATCTGCATTTGGGATCTGGAAAAAAGCTTTCACTGCACTTTCCCTTCCCTCATATTGAGGATAGGTATATGCCTGACACTAGGTGTCAGGTCAGGCCAGATTAGATCTGTGACTTGCTACAGGTATCATGTAAACCTGTACTAACCTGTTCCATGGTCGGTTGTCGGCGACTAAACCGTCTCCCCCCAGGTTTTTGGCGAGGAGTGTGTTTGGATATGGACACCCAGCAGATTAAAAACAAAACCTGTCAAAGGGCGGAGGAGCTCCTTGTGAGCCAACGCCATCCATATCTAGTGCCCAACTGTGTCTGCGGACGTCCTCCTGCAGTTGGGTTACTTCTTATTAGGAGGTTGTGGCAGGATTTGCACTCCGGCCACCGTAAAACCCTTCATTCCGCAAAACACAAAAAGGCAAACAAAATCTGAAAACCCACTCCGTGGAGTACCTCCTGTGCAGCTTCCCTTCGCAGGGCAGCTCACCGGATGATGGGATTGGGGCGAAGCCTTCAGGACCCCCAATCTTTGATGATAGGAGGGAAACCACAGGGTAACATTCCCGGGTCAGATTGCAGGAGAGTGTGTCGGAGTGGTGCTGAGGTGTCCACCAAACGGCGGTCTCCTTGGGTTAACCTGAGGCAGTCCTCTTCAGGTGGGTGCCTGGAATGTCCTATCCCGAAGAGAGGATGATCACCTGTTTCTGTTGTCATTGAGCTCAAGCGTTTGGACATCGGTATTGCAGCACTCTCTGAGGTTCGGAGACCGGATTGCGGCGAGATAATGGTGGGTGGTTACACCTACTATTGGTCTGGTGCTCTGATGGTTACCATACCAAGAAGTTGCTGTAGTTGTGTCCAATAAGCTGACTCCAATGATAATTGAGGTAACACCGGTCAACGAGCGTATTATGAGACTAAGGATTCGTCACTCCTTAGGTGTCATTTCCCTGGTCTCTGTTTATGCCCGACTGAGGCGAGTGATCTACTGTGAAGGATGCGTTCTACGCCATGCTCGAGTCTGGTTGATCAGTGCCCCAGACGAAATACACTTCTAGTCTTGGGGATTTCAATGCATCGACTGGAACTGAAAGGGATGGCTATGAGACGTGTGTTGGTCCCCATGGGTCAGGAACTATGAACAAGAATAGCACGAAGTTCCTTGACTTTCAATGACATATTGGATGCTGCTGTCCTGTCTGTGCCTGTTTGTGGTGAGGATGTTGAGGTCGTGGAGCGATTCACTTACCTTGGCAGTGATATTCATGTCTCTGCTGGCTGTGAGTCAGAGGTCAATAGACGTCTGGGTCGGGCCTGGGGAGTCATGGATTCACTGGATAATGGGGTGTGGCGCTGCCGGTACTTGTGCGGGAGGACGAAAGTCCGAGTCTTCAGGTCCTTGGTGCTTCCATCTTGCTCTATGGATGCGAGACTTGGACTCTGACCAAGGATCTGAGACGGAGACTTAATTCCTTTGGTACCAGGACTCTTCGGAGAATCCTTGGCTATCACTGGTCGGACTTTGTGTCCAACGAGCGGTTGCTGAGAGAGACTCAAGTGAGATTTGTTACCTGCATAGTCGTGAGCGTCAGCTGCGGCTGTATGGACATGTGGCTCGTTTTCCTGACGCTGATCCTGCTCACCAGATTCTCTCAGTGAGGGAGTCTCGTGAGTGGAGGAGGCCAATGGGCCGACCACGTGCCTCGTGGTTGCAGCAGGTTGATCTGCATCTCAAGGAGATGGGGATGGGCCAGGAATCTGCCTGGGGGATGGCCAGACAGAGGCCCCTGGAGTACCGGCGGAAATTGGACGCAGCGACGCGCTGCTCTGGCGCATGTCCCATACCTGACCTAGTCCATGAGCCAAGACCCGAATTTTGGGATATCGGTACCACCCGGGGTGACTAATTCTCTTAGGTGTTTTTAGCTTGCTACATGTCTCTAGTTTATGTTTTGATATGATAGCCCTTGCACACTGGTAGCTTAATGGTCGTTATCACTTCTTGAATAGACACACCCTACCGAAAATTCAGAAAAATTTAAAATGTCAAATTTGGGGACAGGAATGCCTAAATGTCACTAAAATGAATATAGTAATTGTCACATTTAATACAAGTCCTGTAAATACACACTAAGCATGCCATGGGCTTGTACTTACTATTATGGCAAATTACTCCTCCTCAATATCATCTACGTCAGACTCGGAATCTGACTGTTGTGGTACCGGCTCTTCTTCAATAGCCTTGTTCTGGCATGTCTGTAACCTGCACATGTCCGTACACTTCAGGCCATTGCTGAGGCAAGTGCACTTAGGGAGTTCGCATGACCGCACACACTTGCAGGACAGTAGCTGCATAACAGCACTGGTGCTGGTGACCTCGCATCCAGTTGACAGCAAGCTTGCCGTCCTCATCTGTCATCCAGCCGCAGTCTGTTGGGTTCGCACAAATGGCTGGCTCTGCAGACTTTTCCTCCAGATCGCAGCCTGGTAGTTTGCACGTAGTGCATGCATGAAGAGGCAGTCCTCACAAGGAGGGAGTTGACTTGACTCCACCTCTCCACGTCTCGCACAGAACAGCTCATACCGAAGCTTGTTCACCTCAGTTGTGTGGTAGTGATGGCAGGACATGTGGCAGGTGATTTCCTGTAGCTTCTCAAATAGTTCAGGAGACACTTCCATGAGCGCCCAAGTTCGTGGAAAGCATCGTGGTATGTCTTGTCCATCTTCAACTGCTTGAGTGTCGTCATCTTCCCCCGGCCAGCGAATGCACTGACGGTATCACAGCCTGTAAAGGCATGCATACCAATCAATGAATCACACACGCTGCCTCCCAGTGTACGGCTCAGTGTGGTGATATCCAGGAATCTTGTCCGGTTCTTCGTCCCGCACTTCTGGAACAGGTGGGATGGGATCTTGTGGCACATGCCCAGACACAGGACCATGACATCTGTATCCTCTGCAGTGATGATGAAAGACTTGTACCCAGATTCTGCTGCATGAAGTGCATGGAGAAGGAGGCGTGTGTCTGCTTCTTCTTGACTTGACTTTAGCTCAGGAGCTTCTTCCCACTGCTCTTTGGTGATCTTGAAGCAGAGCTGCTCACATGTGACATACAGCTCCTTGCCCTCGAGCTTGTCCCTGTGCTGTGGTTTTTTTCCATTCTTCTACCAGGAACTTGATGAGACTTGCCTTGTTGGAGGAACTACCGAGTAACTTTCTCCACTGCTGGATGTTGTGCCCAGGTTGAATGTTCTTGAAATGGATCCCTGTGCCTGCACTTCTGTTGGCTCGTTCTGCATCTTTGATGATGTCTCCTTGTAGACGTCAAACACACATCAATGCGCCTGCTCTTAGCACCCTCATGGACAACGTGACTCAGTGCTGTGCCTGCAAGCTGTGAAAAAGTTTTGTCGTTCCTTCAGTTTCTTGGACCAGGCTCATCCCATCAATTATGGTAGCAGAGGGCTCGGGGATCACCTCTGCAGGAGAAACATTCCTCTCCAACTCCATTGCTAGGGCAGCCTTGTTGGTCTTGCGGAGAGACCCATTACCGCTGGCAAGTGCCCATGGCAAAGGCCCCAGGGATGAGCCAAGACATCACTCATTTTGAGCTTTCTGTTCTCAGCAACAAGGATCATCTGGCCAAATAGGTTCCTGTCAGCCTTCAAGATAGCCTCCTTGGCATGGCCTTGTGAGCGTGGCTTCATTCTGATGTTAGTGAACGTTCTCAGTTTCGTCTTCGTCATCGTGTCATGAAACTGTATAGTTGGCGTATCGGTCTCCAGGCGCTCTTCCTTGAAGGCTTGATATGCATCCTCTCCTATCTGTAGGCCCCTAGAAGGTCTTTGGCAACTTCTGGTGGTGCTGTAGTCGCAGTTGACAAACTGACAAGATCCCTTGAAACTTGAAATATACATCAGAATAACTCTTGTAGAGAATCAAATTAGCTACAAGAGCTGTTAGAATATATTTTTCAATTCCTCCCATATTTAGGGATTTATTCCAGATTTATGGGAAAATACCCAAAATTAAATTTTTTTAGGGTAAATCCAAAATATGAGGAAATTTGAAAATATACCTAGGAACAACTGGTAGAGAATCAAATTCTACATAGGTGTCAAAGTTTCGCGTTGATCGTGTGATTGATTTTAAAGAAAATGAGGAAAACCCCGAGCGTCCCGCTGAAAATCTGTTTTTATGGGTAGCACCCCCATTGCATACAAAATCAGACTAAGCTACCAGTGCGGGAAGGCTATCATATCAATGTATTTACAGTCACTCTATAAACATTTTAGTACCATTCGTGTTTAGTCACCGCAGGTGGTACCGATATCTGGCCTGGCTCAATGGATGGAACCTGACCTGACTCCAACATTGTGCTGTGACGTCACTTTCTCACTAAATCTCGCTCTCACGATAGCACCATGGTGGCGAACAATGTATACGCATTTGCGATCTTTATTGTCTGGTATTTCATAAAATACAATGATATTAAAAGCAAGATTTCAAGGAAATTAAAGAGGAGGTATTTTTGTACTCAAGGACTTTCTTCAAAACTATGGGTTTTATTACGCTTTAAAGAGAGACATTTCCTGCTCCCCATGTATGCCAATCGATGGGGTTTATCTGTACTTTAAATCAGGGGTTTTCAACTATGGGGGGGATTACCCCCCACCCCTTTGGAGGTGAGGAAGGAGTCATCAAAGACAATGATGTCACAGCAAACGTAGAGTTCCTTGGTATGCAAGAAGATAACACGATGAAAGCACACTTTCAGGATTCTAACCTGGTAACCTTCTGGTGATGAATACCCGATTTTCTCTGACGAAGCTCTCAAAGTCCTCATCCCATTTTCCACACACAACCTATCGCTGTGAGGCTGGCTTTCTACATTGATCAACATTAAAACCAAGGCAAGAAAAACATTGGATCTTGCTAATGACCTGCGATGTGCTCGAGCTGTGACAAAGCCTCGTATCTCAAAGATGATGGAGAGAAGCAATTCTAACCATCACACTGATACTTCATCAGTGAAGTATTGCTTATCATGTGTTTGAACTTACTTAAGATAGGACTCATGACGTCAGGGCACAAGGAGTGTTCATCTTCGTTTTCTAACACTTAGAATACAAGTTAATGTTTATTTTCAGTATAACCAATGGATGGCGAAATATCTCGGAAAAATGCTGAGAATCATAAAATAATGGGTGTAAGCCTGGAAATTCTAACACACTTTTCTCCGAACATATTCTGTTCATACTTCCAAAATCTTCACATTATGTGTTCCATGTATTTACACAGGTTATAGAGGATTCAAAAAATCGAATATAGATAGAATTTTCAAAGAGGGAATCGATGACGTCACAATCAACAACGTTCGGCGACAAACCGACGGCCGGGTCCCAGACGACGTGCCTTACTTAACCAAGTCCATGAGTTCAGGACGTTTGTTCAACTCAGCATTTACGACTTTTATCCTGCCATGTTGTTAATCTGTTGATGGAGGTAATATAGAAATGATGAATATGTCAAATAGTTTGTGTTCCTCATCCGGCACTATGTGTCAAGGCCAACAATCTAAAGCGAACGGTCTCAAACGCTACCATGGGTACCCAGACACGCCACCAATGTGAACTGAGCTGTTGAATGCGGCGCAAAACATCCAAAGAAACTACCGCAACCGAGTATTGTGATCCGTCCTGTCCCCCATACCCGCCGTAGACGGGTATCTGCTAGTATAATAAAATTCTGCTTTGCCTTCCTAGTTTTCCTTTTCTCACATTTGCCTCTTTTTTTTAAGGAGGGGTAATTACGGTTTTGCTGGATCGCTCAAGGGGCAACAATGCCAAAAACGTTTAAAATAAATAAATAAATCATTCAAATGCTGAACTTCGAGCTCCAAATGCTGAGCTTCAAGTAAGGGAGCAGCGAGTACCATTTTGTAAAGTCATGGACATCAGTTAGCCAGGGTTCCAACTGCCGAGCTCCCACACTCATAGCGGACAGACGCTTCCAACCATTATGCCACACAGAGTCCGATAAAAAAAAGAAAAAGGTCGTTGCATCAACAAGCTCAATTTCACGTAGCCGGATGAAAAGGTTATGGTTAAAATAAATGAATAAATGATAACAAAAAATAAATTAGATTCTGCAAGGATTCTCAGGCTAAAGTAGACAGCTCAGATGTCGGGAGTAAGCGCCGCCTTTTGGAGCTTGTATAAATATTCGGGTTAATCACCAGGAAGGAAAGTCACAGGATGGAGTAAACACACCGTGTACAAATTCCCGTGACATGCGTAGCATCGTCTCCAAGAAGTTCACATCTATTCCCTTCTTTTGCAAAACGCCCAGAACAATCTCCTCTGTGAGGCCTTGGTGAGCAGTTTCTGCCTGGCCAGACACATTTCATGGAATAAAGTTTATAACAAAAATAAAAATAAAAACAACATTTATATGTGCAAACGTTGTGAGAAACGACCAACATGGACAGTTCATGCTACCACCAGGTGTCTCATTTTTGCCACATGTATAGCACTAGAGTTGGAGGTATGAATTGCTGATATTAATAAGGAACGTGCTATATCAACCTGAAGCCTTTATGCAGTTACCTTGGGAAAGTGTGGGAATTAACTATTCTAATCATAAATTGAACCAGATTTTTAAATAAATAAATAAAAGCAAATGTCCTAGTGCACAAAAAACACCCTGAAGATACCGAAGTTGCTAAACACCATTGTCCTCAATGCAAGGAAAAAGCAAATACCTTGAAGAATGCTGCACGTAATGTCTGTGCGGCAGACAGGTTTGTGTTCTCAAGCTGCACGTGGAAAGGCACGGGTAGAGGGAGACAAAAATGTACCATGTAAGGAAGGAAATACAAGGACAGAGTTGGACGGACTGGATGGTGTCACAATTCGAGTTCTGCTTACAACACATGCAGAAGAGGAAGCCTCCGACCTCATGTTAATTGATTAAATGCAGACTTGTTACATAAGCCTTATACCTTGTAGGCAAACAATGCCCCCCCCTGCCCAATCAAAGCATAAAATACCAGTCCACCCCACCTCTCTGAATATCGGGCTCATGATAACATGCAGAGGCATGGCAGTGGCCATGTTTGCAGAGTCTGCATCCACTCGTGTCTCAGCCATCGTCTCCTCAATTCTCACCTTACTCCTTCACCTCGTAGTTGCAGCCCTGACTGTAAAAGAAATATACCATCAGAGATGGGGAATCCCCC
>CM068960.1:80874371-80903784 GCA_035128595.1 Eptatretus atami | reverse complement strand
CTGCCGGTACCTGTGCGGGAGGACGAAAGTCCGAGTCTTCAGGTCCTTGGTGCTTTCAGTCTTGCTCTATTTATGTGAGACTTGGATTCTGACCAGGGATCTGAGATGGAGACTTAATTCCTTTGGTACTAGGTCTCCTTGGAGAATCCTTGGCTATCGCTGGTTGGACTTTGTGTCCAACGAGCGGTTGCTGAGAGAGACTCAAATGAGATTTGTTACCTGCATAGTCCGTGAGCGTCAGCTGCGGCTGTCTGGACATGTGGCTCGTTTTCCTGACGCTGACCCTGCTCACCAGATTCTCTCAGCGAGGGAGCCTCGTGAGAGGAGGAGGTCAATGGGCCGACCACGTGCCTCGTGGTTGCAGCAGGTTGATCAGCATCTCAAGGAGATGGGGATGGCCAGACGGAGGCCCCTGGAGTACCGGCGGAAAGTGGATGCAGTGACGCGCTGCTCTAGCTCGTGCACTCATACCTGACCTGACCTGTCATGTAACGTGTGGTAAAGTTTCAATTTCCTCCGGTAAACGGTTTTCGGTGTACGCTTTCAAAATGCAGATATGTACCTGCGCGACCGATTGCTTAACGCCACTCTTCGCTTCATGAGTGCGGGCTAATGATGCAAATCAAAGTGATCAAATACAGTAAAACCGACTCTCTTTTGTACAGTATGCCCAAATCGTTGGCAGAGTGAGCAGCCGAGGGGAATGTGCATGTCTGCTCTGCAGGCGGGGCGATTAATCGATGTATGTGCCGTCCCTCGGATGGACGCTAAACTGGACGTCCCGTCGCACACTCGCCTCTAAGCTGTCTACCTATCACCGGCACCAGCCTGTTCGTTAAAGACTTGGGTCAAACTTCCTTCGGACGATATGACGAGAAGGTGGGATTAACGGTGGCCATTGACATAAAAAAAAACACTCGTTCATCCTCTCTCGTTAATCCTTCACACATTAAAAAAACAACAACAACCTCTCAACCAATTTTGCGACAACAAACAAATCAACTTAAGCACAGGGTTCACGTGATGAATGCCAAAATGAGAAGCTGCGATACCACAGTGATATTTCAGCGTAAAATTACACCATTCCTGTTCATCATCATGTAAAAAAATACCTGTGAAATCTCTTTCCACAACCCTCCCTTAACCGATTGGAAGAGTTTATTGCCGCACAAAAATGTTTGTTTAACATGTATTTGGCTTTTTCAATCTGGGATGCGTTCAAAATAAACTGGATCCGCGCCGCAAGTCAGCCAAGTAGTGCTA
Source organism: Eptatretus atami (assembly GCA_035128595.1). Classification (NCBI taxonomy): domain Eukaryota; kingdom Metazoa; phylum Chordata; class Myxini; order Myxiniformes; family Myxinidae; genus Eptatretus; species Eptatretus atami. The sequence goes on along the minus strand of CM068960.1, from coordinate 80,902,521 downwards.
ACCAAGTTGGCGCCCGATCACGTGACCTCGAGTTCACGGCAGCCACACTTTTAACTGGTTCTGAGCATTCGATTTCTTTTCAGTTCAGTGGGCCTAAGACATCAAGGCCTGTAGGCCCTCTGCTGATTAAGCGCTGCTCAGGTTTGTTGCGGAAGATTTCAATTGGCTTTGTTTGGGTAGTATGTTTATTCACGATGAGAGACCGCAAAAAATTCGAATCATTTGTTGAATAAAAATTATTTGTAAGGTTTAATGACGAGGAGTTAAGTGGACAGAGGAGGTGAAAATATATAGGTATTTTGTGTCGCAGGTTGTGACTACAGTGCAGTGATTATTGTTAAGTAAAAAAACATTCGGTGGTGTTATCCTTTTTAATGTGGGGAAAGTTTGGACAGCAAGATTTCCTCTCACATCTTGGATTATTTTATCATCATGCAAAAGTGCTTCCATCCTCAGGTCACCTAGTGCATTGCAGAACCACCGGGAGATGCCAAGCTGCGTGGTCAGGAATTTTGCAACAGGTGCTCGTACGGTACATGGGTTTATCACTCTATAACAGTTGAGGTACCAATATATATATATAGCTGGCAAGATAGTCTAGAGGTGTGCATGCTCCAACCCTGGGTTTGAGTCTCGACTCAGCTATAAACTGCCACACCGGTGTTCCGCAGGCAGTGTGAGGTATCGATGTGTGCACCATCCTGCAGATGAACGTTAAACCGTCCAAAGAAAAAAAAGAAGACTAAGAGGTCAACCAAACTGGAATGGAGAATGTCATTGTAAATGCCCTAAATCAAGGACATTATACTAAAGGCTTGAAGAAGATGACCAAGCCAAACTCAATCGAACAAGTGTAGGTTCTGCAAGGTAAAACAGAAAACACTTTCCTTTGGGATGTAAATTTAAAAAAACATGTCAGAACAGCTGTACACACAAAGGCATAACAATGCATGCAGAGTAAACCACTGGCGCATCTGCAAAAATTTCAATATCTGTCTCAGAAAAATCACAGAAGTAGTGTAAATCAAAAGCGATTGTTGAAAATGAGTACGCAGTGCTCACATCAGTCCTGAAAATCACATTGGGTGTGAACACGTAAAACAAAGACTTGCAACGACACATAGTACTCAGATACAAAAAGGAAAAGACGGCATTGCTAATCGAGGTGTCAATACCCAACAACTTTGGTCTAAATAACGTAGAATAATCAAGAAGGGCAAGACCTGATGTTATTGTTCGGCTTTCGGCTGCTCCCGTTAGGGGTCGCCACAGCGGATCATCCGTTATGATCCGCATACTGATTTGGCACAGGTTTTACGCCGGATGCCCTTCCTGACGCAACCCTGGTCGCCTCTTATGACACAGGGATAAGGATTGGGTTTCGCCATGATTCCGGGCTGCCCTACACCCTCTTATAGCGCGGCTCAGCGCAGAGGTCCCGTCTTCAAGCAATCCTCCAACCCAAGCCTCCGAGTAGCTGGATTACAGGCGCACGCCACTACGCCCGGTTAGGGGCAAGACCTGATGCAGGGCCCAAAGGGGAGAGCAGTACACCATTAAGCTGCGAATGAAGGTCTTGTCGGTTGCATGATAAAGGATACCCATTTGGCAGCTGGCTTTGGAGGTCATCTTTGAAAAGTGGTTTGCCCAATAAAGATCATGGCTGATATTTGAGACCCAGGAGTTTGAGTGATTGAACTTCTTCAAGAGGATTGTTTAGAAAGTACATGGAATGGTGTGCCCATACAGTGCAATCGGATTAGAGGAGAGTGAGACTATGAGATTTGTCAGGATTGAAAGACTTATTCCAAGGCTTTGACCAGCTTGTATTTTTTGTCAAGGTCTGAAGAGAGGGAAGAGGCTGCAACCTGCCTGTCTGAAGGGTGAGGGGTGTCATGGCAGAGGCTGAAGTCATCAAATAGGTAAAGAGGATTTTTCCAGAGTCAGAGAAGTCGTTGATGAAGATGAGGAATAGGACTGAACCCAGAACACTGCCTTGGGGCACTCCAGCCTTGACAGGGAGAAGAGATGAAAGGATTCCATTGAGTGCCACACGTCGGCTGCGAGAGGAGAGGCAGTCAGTCACCCATGTGTGGATTTGGTCTTGCATGTCACAGGCAGAGAGTTTGGAGAGGAAAGCGGGATGCGAGACTCTCGACATCTCAGGATATTTATGGAAAGACAGCCCAGATCTCATGACTGACATTGAGGGCCTCCATCCGTTGTTGGGAGAGTAGGCGTAGCATGTCGAAGGTAGAGTAACCTGGTCTGAATCCGAATTGGTGAACTGAGATGAGGTCGTTGGAGAATAGGATGGATGTCATATCAACTGCGATGATTGATTCCATGTCCTTGCTGATGATTGGAAGTAAACTGATAGGTCTGGTGTTAAGGGGATCGGTTTTTCACCTTTTTATGCAATAACGTGATTTTGTCTGCTTTCCAAGCAGATGGAAGATGTCGAAGGGCAAATATGAAAAGGGCAGAGAGAGGATGTGCAAGAGTAGCAGAGCAGGCTTTTAGGATACGTGAGCTAATGCCGTCTTGTCCCGTCACCGAATCGGAGGTGAAGGTTTCCAGAAACTACTTCACTTTCTTCGTTACAAAAGACACAGTGACCAGAAGCAGTTGGGTGCGACTGTGTCGTGTGGGTACAGAGAGTGAGTGGTTGGGGACACAAAACTTGAAATCAAACACAGAATTGAGGTATTCTGCCTTCTCACGATTGCAGTCAGCTATGGTGACATTTGAAGGGAGGGAAGGGATCGAAGGGGAGCATTCTCCGGAGACAGACTTAACAAGGTGCTGCCAGGTTTTAGAGGAGGGAGACAGGTTTGAGAGTAATTCAGCCCTGAGGTTGGCCAGACGTTGTTTTCCGGCTCTCCTGAGAGTCGATACACACTTGTTCCAGGCTTTGTGGAATGGCCTGAAGTAGCTTTTGTTCGGATTTTCCTTCCAGAAAGAGAAGGCTCGATGTTTGAAGGCAACTGCCTCACCACAGGATTCTGCGTACAAAGGGCGAGAGGATAGATATGATAACTGCAGACAAGATGGAATAAATTTGTACATAATGGAAAGCAAACTTGTCTGGAAGGATTCCCAGGCAGTGTTAATATCAGGAGAGGTGGTAATGAACGACCAGTCTAGACATGAGAGAGCAGCTTGCAGTCCCTGCCAGACTCAAGGGTGCTCTCTGAATATGGCCAAAGAGTTGTTGACTCTCACAAGCCACAAGCACATGAATGCCAGATGAACCTATTGGGGCAGAAGAGGAACAGGAGACTCATGGATCACATTTGTAGGAAAATTTGTCATACCAAGTCCAGAAGGGAGGACATACCATTGGGAGAAATCAGGATCGGAAAGCTCACTGATCGGGTGAGGCCCATATTTGCATATCACACCTGATTTTGGCCCATACCACTCACAGGGAAGCACTCTAGACATCACAAACATCATTCAGAGTAATTGTTGAAGAGGATTGTTGAGTAGCTGGTGTCCCTTTAAGTTAACAAAGCGAAAGGTTCCAACTCAATCATGTCAAAATTAACAATAACAAGTCTGAAGACGACGATGGTTCACGAGCGGTATTTGACGATGTAGATTGTTTCAGAAGTCAAGGATGAGACAATGTGATAATGTTTGACCAAGTTATAAAAATGATCAACATGATGTGGTACGAGTGAGGTTATTAGCTGCAAAATGTCGAAAACCCGGTTTCGTTCAACAACTTTAAAATTTGACCTTTGCATAACCTTTAAAGGTCACAAAACAATGTTGTGGACATTAAAATAAGGAAACAGGATACGTGCTATAGCTTATTGGAGTTAGTTCGTCGAAGAAGGTAAAACCCGGTTGATTCCCACAACTTTGAAAATTTGACCTTTGTGAACGTTAAAGGTCAAAGGTCAAGGATTATGACCTTTGGTGCAAAACTTCCTCTGGAACATTCCAGCAACAATATAACGTCATATAGGCTATATGGCATTTCGCACTCATCAGATTATCCATACTTTGATGAAATCAGCGTAAAAACAAACTTGAAGGGGGCGCACGGGCAAGGTGTTCGAGATAGGCAAAATGGTTTCAAGACTTTAGGTGGGCAATGACCTCAAGATTATGCATAAAAATATTGTCATCCTAGCTCTCAAAGTTTGGGCGGTCGTATGATTTTTATGTCAAAATTCGAAATTTTCTAATTTCGTGACCTTGTGACCTTGACCTTGGGACGAAAATGAAAAATCGAGCTCCGTGGGGCTATGCAGGTGCCATTGGGATAACTAAATACCAAAAACCCCTGTCAGATTCGACAAACCCCCTCGGAGAAGATGCAAATTGAAATCGGCTACCCCCTAAAAACACATGTTTTTTGGGGCGAGGCTCCGCCCATAATGGGCGCACCACGCCATTTCAGGAAAACACAACTAGATCATGATATAAACCTCCCACCAAAATTTCATCAGGATCGGATCAAACCCCACGGAGCTATGCTCGGGACAGACAGACAGACAGACAGACAGACATACAGACATACAGACAGACAGACAGACAGACATACAGACACACATACAGACATACAGACATACAGACATACAGACAGACAGACAGACAGACAGACAGACAGACACACAACAATAACGAATATAGTGTCACTTATTTTTTTCCTGAAAATATTTTTTCGTGAACCAAAAAGGCAAATAAAATTATTTTACAATGGAAACTTGTGATTTGTTTTCCCCTCCCAACGTGTACCAATGTGGTCAGTGGATGCTCAGAGTGCCCGAGAGCATCTATTAAAATCCCAAAGACTCGGAGTGCTTCAGCAGCCCAGGACCGCAGGTTTTGTGGATTCACACTCACAGCATCTGGGATTTTATGTCCCCATTCACTTGATTTATAGACCCCTCTTTCAAAAAAAATCCTGGACACGCCCCTGGACAATACTTCCTCGGATGGGTACAGACCACAACCCAAAAGAATGCAACTATCCATACATAATGATAACATCTCACAATGGGATGGGGGGGGTCAGGGTGAATGGACTAGCGTGTCATCAGAGAGGGTTAGTTACGCATGGGATGGGTCAGAAGGTGTTTTAGTCTGCATTATATCTACTATATATCTTTAACTGGCCCAATTATTCTACCTTCTTGTGGGGTCGACTGGGGAAGGGTCTAGCTACCACAAGTCTTTCACGAACTGGCTTGGCAGGCCTGACGAGCGACTCATGAGTGTAGCAGGAATTTGTAATTTGTTCAAGTTACCGGCGATAATTCGCCTACTTCTCAAAACGGCCCATGTGATTTTTAAAGACTACCAACTCCCCCCCCCCCCCACCACCCTATTCCCTCAAAAGAGGAGAATGAGAGAAAAATTATTTTTGTGCACATAAACTAAGGGAGACAATGTGTTCGCGAAGCAAGCGGAGCCTCAGAGCTGGAATCGAGAAAGAAATCGTTGACAAACCTTTAAAATCTTCGGAAAACCTGCTTTTGTGCTGATTTTATCGGCGACAAAAGTCAGGTTTGTGTGTTTGTGTGTGTGTGTGTGTGTTGTGTGGTGTGTGTGTGTGTGTGTGTGTGTGTGTGTGCGCTCCATTACCAAATCAGCTTATAGAACACTCGCCGGTACTTTAAGCACTCCAACAAAACGGTTGATAAGGAACAGCCGGCTTGGCAAGCAATAGCAAGCTAATTGGCATCGAGGATTTTTTGGTGAAAGGGAGAGTGGGGTTTGGGGCTTAAAATTGCTTTCAAAATGTGCACTTAATATATGGATGTCCAAAAAATTGCATTTCGTGCACGACATCAAGAAATGGTATATATATATATATATATATATATATATATTGGCTGGGGAAAAGTCTGTGTCTTTACAGTGATGTCATAATGGACCGAGTCATAATACATTTTGGCGATAACGTCATTGCACCTAAGACGTCGTTGTAACACCAATCTCGTGTCGGAGAATTCGGTGCGCAATTTCAGTTGAGGTATATATATATATATATATATATATATATATATATATTATATATATATATATATTATATATATATTATATATATATTTTCAGCTGAGGGATCATTGCGAATTAAGGAAGTCAATTCGATAAGAAATTGAAACCATTTTTGTTTTTATAGCATTAAAAAAATGTGTGCCTTTGGATGTGAAAGTCGAATAATTTATTGATTTCTTGGAGAAAAACAAAAAAAAAATTGAAATAAACAGAGTGGGAAGGACAGACACGGACAGAATATAATAAGCATGGCGTCCCCGAGTAGCATCGCGCCGTGCGCCAGTGTGAGCGACTCGACCGAGGACACGGCGAGCCTGTCATCGAGCTCCTCTGGAGATGAGCGCTTTGTCACGGCATCTGAGGATGAGGACAATGAAGTCAGAGTACTGGGAAAGCGGCGGACTGTCCGCGTGGATGGCCTTCATCACACTCGCAGCATATCGGCCACTGCGACATCACCGTCGGGCCGAGGTCACCCTTCGCATCGGGCTTCCCACTCCCTGCACCTCACGCGCCCACAATCCCGCCGCCGTGAGAAACATTGCCGGGGAGACGTCGAAATGGAAAAGGCGTGAAGCACCGTGGTTTGCTCGGTGGTGGCAAGAATCACCAGGTCCAGAAACATGTTGGAGTACAACGTGCTCATGCGAACTGGAGAAGGATACATGCGAAGAGCCTGGTCCCTGGGCCATGGTTTCTGGTCGTCTGCAAGAGCAGCTGCTTATGCGATCTGGAAGAAATGACAATAAGACCTTCCCTGCCTTGTCCGTGAGTTGGGAGGGATGTGGATCTCTCAGAAATGCAGTGCCAAGGCACGTCATGTATTCAGAACGACGAGCAAGCGACTGTGATAGCGATTCCGACACACAGTGCGGCCTCTCATTCCCTGAGGTGGCTGACGGGAAGGACGACTGGAGTGGTGGAAATAGTGAAAACTGTTGTGAGACATGGCAGGGAGAGTGCGGGAAAAGTGATGGGCATGGAGATGATGAGGAAAGTGAGCTAGACTTAGAAGGGACGGTTAACGATAAGGCTTTTGTCACAGCAGAGCAGGTAGAAGAATGGAGGTTGATGGAAGAGGATGGAGGAGGTGGAGGTGTAGGATGGGGAGAAGGGGTAAGAAAAGAACAGGATGTAGAAGGGATGGAAGTAAAAGAAAAAGAGTCTTGCCCTCCAGTTTTGGATCTTCCTTGCCCAATTCTTGAACAGTCGCTCAAGCAGTTAATGGCTGAGCAGACTATCGAGTCATGGGTTTATCATGACAACGAACCTCAGCAAACAATGTGGAGTTTCTACAAAAAGGAGCAAGAGAGTGAGCACCCAGATAATGAGACCAGAGCATCAGGGCAAGAAGCTGAGAATGTCAGTGATTTCACAGTCTTAGAGCCAGGTTCTTCACTAATCACAGGACCGACTGATTCCCAACTTGTGTACGATTCAGCAGAGACTGCAGGAAAGACCGAGTCAAGACTAACTTATGGAGAAACAGAAGATAATTTTTCAAGTGCCTTGTCATGTCCTCCCCACCTTTCACAAATCACGAACAATTGCAGCAAGAAAAGTCCAAGATCTTTTAATGACTCATGCTCTGATGATCTTTCAAACCTTGATGATCTAATTTCTTTGAGTCATTGTGGCATTACTGATGAGAAAAAGCACAACCCTTCTGTCCCAGATGATAATCCCAGTTGTCCCATATTTCCTCACCTTGAAGAGGTTCCTCACTCCTTATGCAAAGCCTTAGCTTCTGCTGGATGTTGCTCATCTTCTCTGCCATCCCCATATGCAACAAAGCACATTTTTAGCTCCCTGGATCTGGGCAATATTCCTGCAGATACTGGAGAACGAGACACTGGACATGGTAATCCACCCTCCTCAACAACTGGTCTCTCGTTTAATTCTGCTCATCCAAGCAAAATTCATCCTGCACACCCTCTTCCATTTAATGCAGGTTCATCTGATGGTTCATTCACACCATCGTCTTTACCTGGGCATTGTCCTTTTGCTTCTTATGACCACGGAAGCACCATATGTGCACTCATGAAATGCTCAGAAGCACTTGCGGCTTCTCTTGCTACACATGGTATGACCTTAGCTGAGACAGAAGTGGATTCTAAATGTGGAAAACAGGGGTCATTGGAGGAGGAGGAGGAGAAAGAGTCTAAAGAGAGTACAGATGTTAGACTTTCATCTTCTCTGATCTCCGAATGGCTTCGAGGCTTAGCCGGAACTGTAGAAGCAGCCAGTACATCACTGGGAACTAATGATAATGCGCTGCCTTCTCGTGGATGTTCATGCACTGCTAAAATAACCAGAGACACTAAAACAATTCACAGGACCATCAGTGACCTACCAGCAGTGAAGAGTTTGATGTTGAAAACTAATGATGATTCTTCAACCCTTAAAGCAAGTCAGAATTCTACAAATTCAGATTTTAAGTCACATGTTAATGATTTATCTAAAATGATCTGCAATCAATGCAGCTGCTCAACTGACCAAAGGTCATGTCTCACCGTTTGCCCAGGAGAGTTGTTAGTACATCAAGGTCTCCACCTCTTGCTAAGCAAGGAACAATCTAGTAAGAATAGCAGTGAAAATGAATCGTTCTCAGACACAGGAAAAGTAGCAACTGATGCTGGAGAGAGGTGGGATCGTTGCTGCAGTTTGGATGAAGAGTTCTTCTTACAAATGGCTAATGGGATTGTTGATCACTTGCGTCTCAAGTCTGCAGCTGGTGTGGAAGTGTTGCAAGTTCTTCTGGCTCTCCTACGGCACATCTGTGAGCAATGTAATGCTGCAGGGCTGCATCTTGAACCACCAAAAGACGCAATGCAAGACAAAGTGGAAAATCAAGCAGACAATTTTTCTGGACACAAGGGAGGTGTGGACAAAAATCAAGAGGATGTCCCAAAACCCTCAATTTGTTATTGCTTAAACAGGACGGAAATCTGTAGCTCACCTTCCTCTATGTCCTCTTCTTCCTGCTCTTCTCTGTTTTCCTCTGGCTCTGCACTCCAAGCCCCCACTCTACCATTACACAAGCACAGATCCACAATTTGGATGCAGAAAAGGACAGCAAGCCATTCCTCTCGCATCTCCTCTGTCCCCTCAGTCATTTTGAACAACAATGAAGCTGTACATAAGAGCTGTTCTCGCCAGAGTAAGATGCACAGCTCTTGTGGCACCACCGCTTCTGGGGTCTCTCAGGCAAATGTCACTGAAGAGACCATGCAAATCTCCCCTGACCCTCTTTTTCTTTCATGTCATGTGTGTCATAATACAGACTCACCTGGCGCAAAGCATGACTTTGTTACATCTCCTAATGATGAAGATTCTTCTGATGAGGGGTTTCATTCAAATCCAGACAAGAGAATATGGGGCATGCCAGTAAAAGAACTTAAAGGAACAGGCACGAATGAGACAGGGGAGAGGGTTATTCAATCAATTGAAGATTTGAATGACCCGACCTCCAAAAATTTTGCAAGTCAACTTTCCCAGGATTCAATGTTGATAATCGAAAACGGTGACTTGAAGAAGAATGGTGATGGAATGTTTGTCCATACCTCAGAGCAAGATTGTAAAAATGAACAGTTGTGTTCCAGGTGCCAGAATATAATAGCTCTCTGCTACGAAAACATTGATACGTTACCTGATCAGCAGTCCACCGTGTGGAAAGTACAGTATCAGGAATCACTGAATAAGGAACAAGACTGCAGGGAAAAAACAATGGACCCCAAAGTTAGTGATGAACAATTGGAAAGACAACATTCTCATGTTTCAGAATGTTCATGGGAACAAGGAGAGGAAATACCTGAAAACCTAACAGGGGGAAGAAAGACCAGTCAGGTGCTGGTATCTGCTCAGCAGCAAAAGGAACAGGGGCAGCAAACAGAGGAATGGAATAAGCAGAAAGAAGGTCAAGTACAACAGAAAGAACAGCAAATAGAGCAGCAAGGGGTTCAAATCATGACAGATCTCCAACAAGGTCATCAGTTGGTCCACATTTCCCACCATCCTGGCTTTTTAAATGACAAAATTAATGACATGTTCTTATTGGACAACTGCCCTCTTAGTTCTGGAGGAACAGAGGAAGTCTTGAAACCTATATCTGGAGAAGGAAAACAAAGCAACATGGAACATCGAGAGAATTACGGAGAGGCTCATGATAAAAGGGGTTATGCTCGACATTTAGGGGAGAAGGTAATGGAGAATACCGAAGGAAGAGCAGAAGGAATGGTTGTACATCGTGCTTATTGTTCAAAAATTTCAGAAGAGTTTGAGCATTTCACTGATTTTAGAAGTTACAGGCATTTTGAACAAATGCATGCACTCACAAACATGCTTCAAATCCACGCAGAGGAGTGGGCACATGTTTGGATCTGGGAAGCAATGACACAAGCAGTGGGAATTATGAGAATGCAAGATAATGATACGGGTGGAGAAATCCAATGGGATGAAATTTTGAAGGAAATAGGAATAATCGAAAGGGTAAAGGTAGTCGGGAAAATTAAGAAAGATGCAGGTACAGGTGAAAATGGAATAAGTGTAGAGAATGAAACGGACATTGATGATGACGTGGTGACACAATGGGGCAACAATACAACAGCGAAGAGTGATCTAATAATCTGCGCTCACAGAAGTGCCGAAAGGGATGAGAAACGGGAGAACAGATCAGGAGTTGGAAAACGTGATGAAGAAAAAAGTGACATAGAATTGGTTGATAGTGAGGTTGGAGTTGCAGGAAGTGAAAGAAAGACCGGCGAAGAAACAGGAGCAGGAGATGAGATAAAGCAAAAAGGAATGAATGAATTTTCACTTGGAGATGGAATGACTGGAGGAGACAAAAAGTCAGAGAAAGTTTGGAGATGTGTGACGGGAGAAAAAAAGCTGATGTTGCAATTTGAAGAAAACAAAATGGACATTGGAGGAAAGAATGAACATGGAAATAAAGAGGCTAAAGAGTGCAAGTTGGGCATTAGGGAAGAAAGGAAAAACGTTTGGAAAGAAGCGGATGAAAACATGATGAGGATAGTGCAGGACGATAGTGACATTAATGCAGGAAGATGCAAAATAGAAATGAGAACAACAGATGGAGAAACATTTGGTAGTGAAGAGCAGATTATGAATGGGATGAAAAAGATTGATACGAAAGAAAAAGGGGAATACGGTGATAATAATAATATAGAGCAGCCAGCCAGCGCACGCAGAAGAAAACGCCATAAAAATCGAGCCAGGAAAAGGAAGCATGCAGATGAGCTCTTACAGAATGCTGTTCAAAATGGGAAGAAGTGCGAAGAGATGCAAAGTGAGGTTGAAGGCAAAGGGCACAAAGGGCTGATTCTTTTGAATCTTGATTCGACATTTCAGCCTTCTGATTCACAAATTCATGCTGTGCTGCACTGGGTGTCCTCGTCAAAGTTGGCCCTTGACCCAGAAATCTTGCTCTTGTCACCAGAAGACATAATAAAGGTAAACGGATATGGTTAAGTGTTTTGTCATCGCGAGAATTTGGAGTAAGTGTTACGGATATTCATAGAACGTAGGTAGTGTTAGTCATTGCTGACATTTAGGGTTGTCTTAGAGTTATTAGAGTTATTACACTCGCCGAAGGAGATGGTATTGCATTTGGATCCGTTTGTTTGTGTTTGTCTGCACAGAATGTACTGATGTAGGTCACAAGCACCACCTAGTGGTGGCCAGTAGTACAAGTTCTCTTTTTTTTTTGTCAATCGAGTACCTCTACAAAGTACGAGTTGAAGTACCTGGCATTGCCTGGGGAAATCCAATGAAATACTGTATGTATTTAAATACTTCCTGCATGACAATCACAAAACGTATTACTCGATCACTCCCGGTGAAAACCCCAGGCAATGTATAAGCAACTTACTCACTCGAGGCCTGAACGCGGAGGTGTTATAATAAACTTGTGTGAAGCAATCTTTTCACCATCAGGCGCACGTGTAAACACTCTCGTACTTAAATTTGTGTTGTTGACAACAAATCGCTGCAACCTCAACATACGTTCTTGACAATACATATTACTCAATCGCTTCCAAGAAAAAAAAAAACCGCAGGCAGTGAATCCTGGACTGCAATCTGAGACAACAAATGATGCTCAGAAAATGGATTTCGCTCCCATCTCTCAATTATACTATTTCTGTAGGGTTCCGGACGGCTGTCAACGTGCCTGACCTCGTGTAAAAAGTTGAACTCTGAGATCCTGCCAGTTATTATGCCAGTTATTTCATACAGAGAGGTCAAAGGTCATGTTGAGCTAAAAAGTGCCATTTTGAGCCCTGATATCAACTTCTCGGTGAGTATTTTCCGGATGAAATCTATTTGGGGCTCAGTATTCTGGACAATCGTGGACCTTCTTGGGTACTACGAGCAAACCGATTTTGAAGGCTTTGAGCGGTACATCGAGTGCTTGATTGGTGAAATTGTGAAATTGATACCTTTGTGGAAAATATTGTAACGCACTGTAGGTTTCGATAACTTTGAGCTTAAATATCTCCAACAGGATCTGAGATAAACTTTCCAAAATCGGTGATCCATTAGTTTGCAGACAAAACTACTTGAGAAAAAAGTTTGATGGCCACAGCAGCAGAGGGGCACCAACAGAATGGTTCAGGAGCTTATGGGGCCAGGTTGTTAGCCGGGGGGGGGGGGAGCAAGGTGGCATCTTTGGTGGAAGCCTGTGTCATGTGCTCTGATGAAATGTGCCCCTGTGACAGGACTTTATCCTACTATTGGACATTGAACCAGTATTAATATGGCATCTCATGATCATATTTTCATATTTTATTGGCAAACAAATTCCATTTTCCATCAGACTCATCACACTTTACGATGCCGAATGAAACCGATCATTTCATATTTCATATGGAGTAACACTGGGACACATATTCATTATTATGGACTGTATATTATATTATATCAATAAATAGTATTTAGTATGCAGTAACACAAATTAATGCAACAAAATACCGGCATTTTCGCTTATTCATTGATGTCATCAGTCCCATCGTCGTCAACATCGACACCCCCACCACTTCACAGACACTGTTCTTGGACAGTGGCGGTATATTTTTTACAACTCTGACATTCACAAAAATCTTTACAAGACAAACCCGACCGATGACATGAGCACAGCCCTCCTTCATAATGAGTTTTCACACAGTTACAATTAACATTCTCTTTGAGGACACACTCTAGGGCTGGATCCATTGTCATCCATGTGATTGTTCATTGTTTGATACTGTCCATTCTTGTCCACCGGGGAATGAGGAATTTATCATTTATCATATCAGGGGACGACCCTTAGAAGCCAAGTAAACAACATCTTGGCAGATTGATGTCTATGTGACTTTGGTGTCATCGTCTATCTCCACAAAGTGTCATCAGTCCCATCGTCATCATCATCTATCTCCACAAAGTGTGTCATAAGGTCATCTGACGGTCTAACACTCCAGGCAAGGAGGTTATACATTTCAATAGGGATGGTATCTTCAGCAGATGCAAGCATAAGATCTGCGGCAATTGGTGGCATTGGACAGTCCAGAGCAGGTGTTCTTTGCAAGGAGTTTTTTTTATGACGAGCACTGCTTGGTAGATGTGCAAAGTTTCATCAATCTTCGGTGCTGAAGCGACTGAATAATGATTTGATTCAGTCTCGATGACTGGGACGTCACTGTGTAGGTTTCTGTCAGCTTCGGACGATGAACCATCCGCCAGCCCTGTGGAAGAATTGTCCTTGAAGTGGTCGAAAACAGTTCAGGTTGAGAGCGCGTCAACGAATACAAACTGACATCAGCTGCGCATGTTTGGTTGATGGAACGTAAGTTGTGGGTAGTCCTGTCGTAGCATTCACTTCAGTTTATCTGATGACAACCCCAGTTGTCCAATATTTCCTCACCTTACAGAGGTGCCTCACTCCTTATGCAAAGCCTTGGCTTCTGCTGGATGTTGCTCATCTTCTCTGTCATCCCCATATGCAAGAAAGCACATTTTTAGCTCCCTGGATCTGGTCAACATTCCTGCAGACATTGGAGAACGAGATACTGGACATGGTAATCTACCCTCAACAACTGGTTTTGTTCTGCTCATCCAAGCAAAACTCTTCCACTTAATACAGATTAATCTGATGGTTCAATCACACCATCGTCTTTACCTGGGCATTGTCCTTTTGCTTCTTATGACCATGGAAGCACCGTACTCGTATATGCACTCACACAATGCTCAGAAGCACTTGCGGATTCTCTTGGTACACATGATATGACCTTAGCTGAGACAGAATTGGATTCTAAATATAGAAAACAGGGATCATTAGAGGAGTCTAAAGAGAGTTCAGATGTTTGACTTTCGTCTTATTTGATCTCCCAATGACTTCAAGATTTAGCTGGAACGGAACATATCTCTGACCTACAAATTTGACAAATCCCACTTTTCAATGCATGTTCGTCTTCCATCAATCGTTCTTTTTTTCCAACTTCAGTGCAAATCTACCTCTTCCTAACCCCTCCACTGCTATACCCCCTCCTTACTCCTCCCATCTTGCCCCCCCATACTACCTCCTCTCTGAGCACTCTCTACTGCCCTCTGCTTTGCTAACAGCTCCTCCTCTGGTATCCCAAACTGTATGGTTTTCAAACATCCGTGGCTCCGTTCCAACCTAACAAATATCTCACACTCTCATTCAGTACACTCCTCAATATCTCAAACATGCTCTCTCTTTACTCTCATCACACCTCCCCTCTTCCCACCCCTCAAATCTTGTTCCTCCCCCCCCCCACAACTACTCACATCTTTACCATACCATGACCCAGTCTCATCCTTCCCCTCTCCCCACTCATCCCTTCTCCATCCTCCCCCATGGCCATCCCTGCTCTCATCATCTCCCCTCCCTTTCAAAGCTTCCCTCTCACCCCTCCCTCTCAAATCAGCTGCCTCCTCCCTCTTCAAAGCAAACTTCACTCTCTTCCGCCACACTTTTCTCAAAAACTCCCCCACACCTTTCTCCCTCAATTCTCCCCCTCATCCCTCCCTTCAAATCTCCCCCTCACTCCCCTTCTCAAATTCCCTCCCCCTCCTCACATTCACAAAGCTGCCTACTTCCCCCACCCTCTCTCTTCCAACTCATTCCTCCACCTCCTCCAATCTCCTACTTCCCTTTGTCGCCTCTCTTATTACTCCTCACTGTGCCTTATCCCATCACCACCTTCGCCTGTGTCCTCCCCATCTGGCCCACTCACCTAACTCTTCTGCAATCTCCTACACACTGTCAACAACTCTCCCTACCTCCACCTCTCCACCCTCTCTCCCCCTCATCCAACTCTCCCCCTCTCCTCCCCTGCACCCAAAACCTCCTCCCCTTCCTCTTCCTTAAAAGTGTGGACCTCAAGCATCTGGGGCCTTCGCTCCAACCTGATTGATCTCTCCATACAGGTTGCTACTGACAAACCAGACATAATCTGCTTAACAGAAACTTTCCTCCTTAAAGACGTTTCCGACTCCCTAGTATCTCTCCCTGGTTACTCTCTCCTCCAGTATGACAGGCCTGAGCCTCGTCCAGGCGGCGGAGTTGTTCTCTTCATTAAAGACTATTCCTCACTCACCATGCACTGCCTCTCTCCCCCACACCCCAGGAATACCTCTGGCTACGGCTTCCCCTCACTCCACCTCATGTTTATATGTGTGTTGTACCGTCCACCAAACATGATGACTCCATTTACATCTCGCTCGCCAAAAACATGGACCAACTTCTATCCACTTATCCAAATCTCTCTCTTCCTCATATGTGGTGACTTCAATTGTTATCATGCCAGTTGGCTGGGTGTGGGTACCTCTCTCACCTGTCATGGCACCTCAGCAAAGGACTTCTGCAACTCATTGGGACTGACTCAATCGGTCAACTTCCCGACCCGGATCTCAGCCAACGGTACTCCATCTCTTCTGAATTTCCAACCATCCATTGGGATCATACTCTGTGCATAGCATTGGTGCTGCCTCAGCAGTTTCCTTGGCTATTGGGCACATTCCTGGACAGGTCGCCACTCCGACACAGTATACCAGCATGCTGGCACTCATTTTGCCGACCTCAGAAGGATGACAGGCAGAGTCAACCCCACCTGGTATTAATTAAACAGCCGAGGGGGATTTGAACTCAGGATCCTCAGATCCCAAACCCACCACTCCAACCATAAAGGTCTGGATTTGATTTTGACCAATTTCCCTGCGAATGTCTGCTGTTCTGCTTCTGTCCCAATCGGTTCATCCAACGACATGCTTGTCAAAGTAGACATCTCTCTGGCCGTTATTAGAGAACCACCTCAGCACCGACGAGTGTGACATTTCAATCAGGCCGACTGGCAGGGACTTCAAGCAGCCATCAAACTTCTAGACTGGTCTCCCATTTGTACTCTCTCTGACATCAACTCATCCTGGGAATTTTTTCAAAGAAATTTGCTTTCTCTCATGTACAGATTTTTCCCATCTCGTCTTCAATTGTCCTACCCTTCCTCACGTCATTGGTACACTGAAGCTTGTGGTGAGGCAGTTGTCCTGAAGCAACTTGCCTTTGCCTCAAGGAAGGCACATCCAACTGAAGGCAATATCAGTTCCGTCCACAAAGCTCGGAACAAGTGCATGCCTCCCCTCATGAGAGCCAGAAAACAACATATTTCAAATCTCAAGTCTGAACTCTCAAACCTGTCTCCCTCTTCCAGATCCTGGCAGCATCTGGTTAAGTCCATTTCTGGTGTATGTTCCTCCTCCATCCCCTCCCTTACATCAAATTGCTGCACAGCTGACACTGCACATGAAAAGGCAGAATGCCTAAATTCTGTGTTTGCTTCTAAATCTTTTGTCCCAAACCCATCACTTTCTGTACCCACCTTACCCAGTTGCACCCAGCTGTTCCTGGACTCTGTGTCCTTTTCTCCTGACAAGGTAGAGAGCTTGCTGTCAAACCTCGAGTCTGATTCTGCAACCGGTCGAGAAGGCATCTGCCCACATATCCTAAAAAACTGGCTGTGCTGCTCCCCTCTCTCCGTTCTAGTCACCCTCTCATTTTCTCTTGGTCATCTGCCATCTGCTTGGAAATCAGCAAACATTACCACTCTGCATAAGAAAGGTGGAAAAACAGATCCCTGCAACTACAGACCAATCAGCCTGCTCTCAATCATCATCAAGGTCATGGAATCCATCATTGCTTCCGACATTAAATCCTTCCTCTTCTCCAATGGCTTAATTTCCCATCATCAATTTGGATTCAGACCAGATCACTCTACCCTGGATATGCTGCTTCTGCTCTCCCAAAAACGGATGGAGGTCCTCAATGCCAGACATGAGATCAAAGCCATCTCCCGAGACATATCGTGAGCTTTCAATACGGTCTGGCATCCAGCACTGCTCACCAAACTCTCTTCTTCTGGTATCCAAGACAATCTCCACACATGACTCATGAAATTCCTCTCCTGTCGCAGTCAACACATGGCTCTTAATGGCTCTCTCTCATCTCCTCTTCCTGTCCAGGCTGGAGTTCCTCAAGGCAATGTGCTGGACCGTGTGCTTTTTCTGGTTTTTATCAATGATCTCACCGACTCTCTGGAAAATCCACTTTATCTCTTTGCTGATGACTCCACCCTCTGCCATGCTATCTCTCATCCCTCAGATTAGCAGGCAGCAGCCTCTTCACTCTCTGCAGACCTGGATAAAATCACAAGCTCGTCAAACACTTGGAACATGTCTTTCAAGCCTGACAAATCTCACTCTCACAATGTCTCTCCAAAAGGACCATCCGGAACCCCCCACCCTCATCTACTTTCTCAACTGATCTGTTCTGTTTCCGAGCTCTTCCACGTGCCCAGACCATGTATAATAAAAAGTAGCCACATGTGGAGTTGATCTTGGATGCCATAGGCAGAGAGTTTGGAGAGAAAGGCACGATGTCAGACTGTATCGAAAGCATGAAAATTGTCCAGAGAGACGGCCCTGATCTCATGTCTGATATTGAGGTCTCCATCCATTGTTGGGTAAGTGGAGGCAGCATGTCCAAGGTGGAGTGACCTGGTCTAAATCCAAATTGGTGATATGAGATGAGGTTGTTGGAGAAAAGGAAGGATTTTATATCAACTGTGATGATGGATTCCACAACTTTGCTGATGATTGGAAGTAAGCTAAAAGGTCTGTAGGTGGGAGGGGGGGGATCTGTTTTTTGAACTTTTTTATGCAGTGCAGTGATGCTGGTGGATTTCCAAGCAGATGGAAGATGATCTCGCACAAATGAGAGGGTGAACGGGACAGAGAAAGTATGTGCAAGAACAGCAGTGCAGGTTTTTAGGACACGTGAGCTGATGCCGTCCCATCCAGTAGCAGAGTCAGAGTCGAGGGTTGAAAAAAACCCTTATCCACCTTCTCAGGTGCAAATGACACAGAGTCTAGGAGCAGTTGGGTACAACAGTGAAGGATAGCTATCAAGAGTGAGAGGTTGGGGACACAAGATTTGGAAGCAAACATAATTGAGGCATTCAGCCTTCTCACGACAAGTCGGTTGTGGTGTCATTTGAAGAGAGGGAAGGGATTGAAGGGGAGCATACTCCAGAGACAGACTTAACAAGGTTCCACCAGGTTTTAGAAGAGGGAGACAAGTTTAAAAGTTCATTCTTGCGGTTGGACAGATGTTGTTTTCTGACTCTACTGAGAGTGGAAACGCATGTGTTGTGGACGTTTTGGAATGCACCGATTGCCTTCGGTCGGATTTGCCTTCCAAGAAGTGATGGCAAGTGGTTTCAGAGCAAATGCCTCACCACAGAATTCAGTGCACCATCTGTGGGAAGAAGAGTAGGATAATTGAAGATGGCATGGGACGAATTTGTGCATGAGATTGAGGATGGTTGTCTGTGGAAGAATTCCCAGGCTGAGTTAACATCGGGAGCAGTAGATATGGGAGACCAGTCCTGAAGAGAGATGTCTGCTTGCAGTCCCTACCAATCTGCTTGAGTAAAATTCCAGACTTGCTGGTGTTGAGGCAGCTCTCTGAGAATAGCTAGAGAGATGTTGACTTTCACCAGCACATGATCAGATGAACCAATTGGAGCAGAGGAAGAGCAGGAGACATTTGCAGGAAAGTTAGTCATCACCAAGTCCAGAAGGGAGGATTTGCCATTGGGAGAAGGTTTACAGATTCACGTTAGAAGGTTTACAGATTGAGTCAGTCCCATTGAGTCGTAGAAGTCCCTTGCTGAAGTGAGGTGTGAACACCCAGCCAAGTTGTATAGTGACAACTGAAATCACCTCATATGAGGAAGAGAGAGTTGGGATGAGTGGTTGAAAGTTTGTCCATGTTGTCTGAGAGAGAGATGTAGATTGAGTCGTCACTGTTAGGAGGATGGTACACCATGCAGATAAACAAGAGGTGGGAGCAGAGGGCAAGTCGTAACCAGAGGTACTCCTGGGGGTTGAGAGGTGTAAGGTCAGTACAAGGGCAATGAGAAATTGAGTTATTGATGTCAAGTGTAGCTCCGCCAATGGGGTGTGGTTCAGGCCTATCAAATCAGAGGAGACAGTAACCGGGGAGATACACTAAGCTAAGGAGTCGGGGTCGTCCTCTGGGAGGAAGGATTCTGTTAAACAGATGATATCTGGTTTATTGGCAGCGGCCTGGATCGAGAGATTTGTCAGGTTAGAGTGGGGACCTCAGATGTTTGAGGTCCACACAGTTAGAGGTGGGGTGAGGAGTCATTGGAATATTGCAGGATGGGTGGGGGTGAGGCTTTGTGGGGGCAAGGTTAGGCTTTGGTGGGATGGGTTGGGGGGGGGGGGGGTTGATAATATGAAAAAACTAGCTTAAAACAACACATTGACAAATGACACAACATAAAATATGACAAATCCAGTTATGAAAACTCAGCTTTGGTGAGGTGGAACCGAGCAGCTCTAATTTCACCATACACGTGCAAAGAACCCAAACCGGAAGCCAAGAATAAAAATAATTTTCTAAATGGTGGTTTAGACCTCCAAATGATCTACGCAACTCTGTGGTACCATAAAAAAATTGGGGGCATGAATTGTAGAAACAAACCCTACACCAGCTATGTCTATTTTAATATCGAATAGATTCATCATTCATTCTCCGATGTAACATTATCTATATATTCTGACACCGCAGGTGTTTTGTGATGCGCTGTATTAGGAAATTGGAACAAAATTTTCTAACTTAACCATAAAAAGTGAAGAATGCACAGATTTTGTGCCATATCTCTTGTCCATAGCAAATTGCGCTTCGAGATAACATTTGCAGCATTTCTCTCAGGCCGAGCAACACACTTCAGACCACAGGTTTGACTCGCATGCCAATGCATCATGCTTGGTTATATTTTGAGCTGCATAGTTGAGCTCATGGTCTGAGGTGCACTGCCATAAGTTGATTTTAATACCTTGGATGTGGATCATGTCCAAGTTATCCATGCCGGTTCCTGAGGGTGTTTGACCAGACTCGGTGGTGTAATGGTCAGAGCATCCGCTTTGAGTTTGGGAGGTCAGCGGTTCGAGCCGCAGCTGAGCCACACCGAAAATTTTAAAAATGGTACGTGCTGCTTCCTTGCTAGACGCTGAGCATTTGAAAGGATCGAGCATGGACAAAGCATATGTTGACAAAAACAGCACAGGTTTTGATGGGCCTAATGACCTTCACCTGTGATGAAGTTGCTTGTAAGAGAACTTGTATTATTATTATTATTATAGCAATGACTGGACAGGTTATCCTTTGCTCTATATTAAGCATCATCATATTTTCATGATATACATGGATATGGTAATATATTGGCGACCTATTAGCCTTGCATGTTTCCGAGTATGCTATTGCAATGGTGTTGTGAGTCAGAGTGAGCGAGTCCGTACTGGTTTTCAGATGTACTGTATTCTATATACCCTGACCATGGGGCTGTGCATTGTTACATGCTCTGTCCTATTTTCTCTTTGTGACCTCCTGGTATACCCTTTGTTTTTCTGTTGTTTAGTTTTCTGATGTGCATAAGATTGCACACAACGCAGAATGGTGTGTCGGAGATCTGTGCCGCCTGTTGGATTCCTATCTCCATGCAAGAGGAAATGGATTTCCTGGAGAGCAGCCCGGCATTTTCGACTGGATTCTCAGAAATCACTTGGAATAGTTATCATCACAGTGAGGGTTTTTCTTAGAATTGCCAGAATATAGAGGACGAGGAATAAAAAATAAACTGTCCGGCGAAAGCTTATATCTATTTTACTATTAATTACTTTCAAACATCTCATATTGTGTTTCCTTTTCCTTCTCAAATCTTCAGTGAAGCTTGATATGAATGATGTTACACAAATTTATTCATCATTATTCATGTTGTTTCTGACACAGCATACTTGTCCTGGGTTGTACACACAGATTTATTGATATCCAGTCCATAATAAAACTGATAATCCTTTATTGTTACAGAGGGGAGTGCTGCATCTCGAATCAATACCTTATTTGAAAGGCACATCCAGTTTGAGATTCCACCTGGATTTGCTGCTCGGCTTCAGATAATGCATGGTGTCTTTTACAAGAGTAAATTGATATTTGCACGCGAGTCCAAGCTAAATTACAAATTCCCTGTACCATTTCATTGAACCGGAACCGTGAGGTCGACTTGTGATTACACTTATCAAAATCAAAAAGAAAACGTTTATCTTACACAAGGAATCCTCCACTGATTGGTTCTTCTTCTCCTGCTTGGTGAACTCCTTACTCAGTGTGTTCTTGCAAGGTCTCAATCCTGCAATACACCAACACCTCAGATCATCATCCATCTTCACTCGTGATCTCTTTATATCCGCATTAACTCCCTCCCATTTACATCTCTCCATTTATACTCGTGATCTTGTCTATCCTCATTCACCCCCACATTACCTCTTCCCATCTATTTGCAGGTCACTATGTTTCCTTCCTCCTTCACTCCTCCTCCCGTTAGTTTATCCTCTTCTTGCATCTGTGTGTCGTCACACTGCCACACTGTCAGTGTGTTGCCTTCCACCCTCTGTCACTTCGCTTGTCCCTGAGCCTCGATGCTGCATACGCAAATAGGAGAAGGGATATGCAGAAAAAGGCAACTGTGTCCACTTAGCTTATCCCATTACCAGAATTTTGCACCAGGGCAAGTCACTTTAAAGACCCAGAAAGAAGACACGTATTTATGGATACAAATATATCAGACTGACCCTACTCTTGATCCTACCCTACTCCATTCAACATGCTCCATACGTGTCCATTCCATTCCCTCCTCTCCACTCCTTTCTCCTGGACTTTTCCCTACTCTCCTCACTCTTGCCTCAGCCCCTACTCTCACACACTCTTTCTCTCTCTTCCCCCTCCTCATCCTCGTCACCCTCCCACAGCTTAGTTTTTATTTTATTTTTTATTTTTTAACTGCATTTTGAAAACATGGTGTCTGGTAATTTTGTGAAGTTCTTCAATTACCGGTGATATAAAATTCCTCGGGTGCTTTTATTCACTATTGATATGAATTTCCATCCAAATTGATGAAAAATTTCCGATACAAAGTAAAAAACTGTGATCTGCATCGCAGTATTTTTAGCCAACAATGCTTAGCAGGAAATAGTAATAAATTTTGTGTGTACGGTGGAGGCTACAGGTGCAGGACTGCTATGCATGGCCGAGGTTTCCAACGTACAATTGCACTGCATCAAGCATATGAGACCGCTATGTATGGCCAAAGTTCTCTATATGGCTGCTGACCCTGATTGGAAATCCTAATGCATTGTAGTTCCTCAAGCTCGATCTACAGTACCAAAGTGGTCAAGCACATAAAGATAGCACAATCATTCAAGAGATGTTAGTGGTTAAAAGTATGTCAATTTCAAGAAAGATTATTAAAAAAAACAATAGTGGGGCGATAATGATGATGTTAAAAATATAGTAACGACGACGAGAGAACATATTTGTATTGATTGAAAATACTATATTTATAGTCACATTTTCAGTGCTGTTTTCTGCATCAACAGATACAGACTGTAAATATTGTTTGTGCCAAATGACACCCAATTTGATTGTGATTATTTTTATAATATAAATTATAGTTCCCTGAACCCCCTAAAAGCACAAAAGGTTGAGAAGGTAGAGAATACAACTTCTGAGATTGCACAGGAGAGGAAGGTTTGGTGTTATTGACTCATCGGGTGTAGACGTCTATGAAGGTGTTCTAACGCAGCATTGAAACCTGTGCTCTCTGCAAACGATGTCCGTAATGTGTGCATACTGTGTGTACATGTTTGTTTTGTTTCCAAGCACGTTCAGCACTAGAATGCAAAGCTGTGATTGTAAAATAGTTCATGAAGAAGCGAATTAAAATGCATGTGCAGCAGTCAATTTTTCTTGTTCTCTCCCTTGTCCCACAACCTCCGGTGCTTTGTTGACGATTGATTTGTTTGTTGTATAAAGCATCGATTTACTCCACAGTCCGGCTAATGTTGTACTTTCTATACAATGAGCTCATTGTAATACAATGCTTTATACTGGTGGAAAAGCTGGATTAAAAAAGATAGAAGTTTGACAAAACAGCAACACGGTGGAGAGACTCGGGACACACAGCCAAAAAGGTGTGTGTGTGTGTGTTTACACTGACTCGGTTCTGCTCACCGGGCACTTTTAACCTGCCGTTGCTGGCGCGAAATCTGTGATTCAAATGTCTTTTAAGCATAATTTTCAGCATTTAGATGAAAGAGTGGTAATTTCAAGATGGTCAACCACAATTGTTCCATGCCCGATTGCAAATCAGACTCACGTCAACATAGGAATACAGTACGAGAAATATCCTTGAGAGTTGACGGGTTCATACCATTTACTGTTCGTACCATACATTCTCACGTCGGCAGTGGATGTAATACACACATACACACACGGTTCAACTTTTACCAGCAGATGCAAAAATTCTCGTGGTCCTGGAATCGATCAAATGATATATTTATAACAACTGTAGCACACGTCCCTCCACTTAATTTCCACCAACCCACTTGGTCGCGAGTTTGTACTTTGAGCAGGTGCCTGTTGAGTGAGCTGAGAAAGTTTTCCAAGTCGTTTTTTTTTGTGCACAGGCATAGCCCTTTCTCTCAGGTACCTTTCCAAGTTTCTTTCAGTAGCTTAGTGAGCCATTCCAAGTAACAATCATTCTCCCGGAAACAATAAATTTTATTTCGTCCCAAAATCCTCAGCTTCCTGGGGTTTCTGCGCATACGCACCGAGCATTTTGGGGCTGATTATGTAATTTTGAAAGTGCTGTATTGTGACAAATTTGGCTGCTTTATGCAAACACTTTGACCTTAAAAGGAAATTGGGTCAAACCAGCTCGAACAGTGTAATGATATATAGTGGTGATATCCTGCTATTTGTAGTCCGAGTTTCATACAAACAACCTTGAATAGTTTTTCCAATTGTGCTTGTATATAGCACCATCTAGAATAATGCTAAATTTACGAGGGTGGTTTAGTTACTCGACTGAGGTCTTAACACCATCTGGATAATCATGTAGCTTAGACATTTTGTGCTTGTTTTAAGGAAACTATGGACAGGGATAAGTAGTCCTCCATTTGTGTGCTCCTGGGAGGTGGTGTTGAGTAGTAGCTACAGAGGATAAAGTGTGTGTAATCGTGTTCTCCCATGTGCAGAACCAGGTAAGGCATGGTAAGTGACAATGGGCTTGGATTATGTTGAGCACATGGGCCTGCAGAAATAGCAATTCTTGGACTCGGGACTTCTCGTGGAGGAAGGGCAGAATTTGAGCAAGGATTGGCAAACAGCCCCACACCGGGTGCCGTGGCAGGATTTACTGGCGAAGCACTGCCACAGGTATTGTGAACACTGATTGGCAAGGAGATGGTTTGTGAACACTGATTGGCAAGGGGATGGTTCATGGTGGCATGTAAGAGACAAAGCGTGAGAGGGTGTGATTGGGGAAGTGGGCAACACCTTGTCATGCAGTTTGAGCCAGGAAATAAAGATTGCTCCATGTGGTTGAACCTTGACAAAGTGTCAAAGCGTCTTCTTTATTGAGAGAAGCAAGACTATTACATGGTGGCAGAAGTGGTAGAAGCAATCTCTCCGCGCAAGCAAGTTAGATATTCCCATAGAGCAGATAGGACTGTATAGGGCAGCATGGTCTGTGTGCAAGTAGTTCACCATCTTGATGTATAAGTAAGGAAATGTTAACTTAACAATTGTCTTGTTTGCATGTGTACCATACAGGGGTTGGTGCGTGTTAATAATTAGTTTGGGATTATGGTTAAGGAAATTGTGTGTATGACCTCTCTGTAAGTCCCGACCAGGGGGTGCCGGGAGTTGCGTCATTGGCCTCCCAAGGGGCAGAGCTATGAATGCCTTCAGGGGTGGAGTGATAGATGCCTTCCGAGGGGGGGGGTGGGGGAGCGTTGCCCGGGAAGAAGGAGGAGGAGCCTAATGGGCAGTTGGAAGTTGGGGACGAAGGAGTAAGTCTGAGGAGAACCCAGCTGGGAGTCTTGTATGCGAGCCTGAAGAGAACCGTTGACTTCTGACGTGAGTACTAAGGCGGGTTAATTATCTTCAAAAGGGGTGTTTTAATTAACCCAAACACCAAATTTTCACTCATGCACATCCTTGGAGTTTTCTTCGTATGCTTGCAAAGTTTCAGGCCACAAGGTTTCATGGTTTTGGAGTTATGGAGGAGACACACATACTGACACGTGCCATTATTCAACGATCATATCGCTACAACCTTCAATGCACTCTAATCACCAGTGCTACAATGATCGCACAACATCACAACTCCTTTATTATAATCACCACACCTTTGAAACATAACTCAAGCTCGCTGTACATTCATAGTTGACGCCTGAACCACAACAAACAACCATCCGCCTCAATGACAATGAACAACCTCAATCCTCAAGCACCACCATCACCACGCCATGAACTCACCACTACGCCGCCGCTACCATCACCTCAACCCAGCAACCATGGACCCCATTACTGCCTTTTGAAAGTAACAGGAAGCAATGTACCATTACACGAAACCGTCATTGTACCACGTACAATGTACCATGTACCAATCCGGACACTTGGACTCTGGACGGTCAGGCATCTAACTCGGAGCGCAAGTGTGCGCTAAACTCCATTCAACATCATCAGGATAGCCCTAGTGCTCTACCCAATTATGACCCCATTGGGTGTTCGGTGCATGTTCGTGTCCAGAGAGCGCAACCAAGTACCCGGGCGCCATGTTACGTATGGAGCTCTGTCGCATGAGGAAGCCCAGAACATAATGGGGCCATCCCGTTACCCAGGCGAGTCCCGAATGGTCGTCCCCATCAGGGCGGCCCCACTGATACACACTCTTTTGTGAGTTTCCTCTCTGCACCTCATTTGCATCTTCACTTGCTCCTCAGCGCACCCTCACTTTCACCTCCTCAGACCACACACACCTTAGACACCATCAATTTTCCTTCTCCTCCCCCCTCCTCAGTGAATGTTCCACGCAGGTTCGTCAACCCCACTTGGTAATCAAGAGGTCGCAGTCACCTTGTTCTTTTCTCATCTTTCTTGTTATTCTAAACTTTTCTCAGAGTGTTCCTGATGGCGTCTGTCAAGTTAACCTAAGACTGTAAAATAACTAAGGGTTTTCTTGATCATTCTTGTGGCTCGAACTATCACTGGTACAATTTCAGCTTTCTTCAATTTCCAAGTCCTCTTGACTTCATTTTTCAGATCCTGATATTTGGTCATTTTCCTGGTTTCTGTGGCATTTAGTCCGAAGTCATTGGGAACTGAAACCTCGATGAACAATGCTGACTTTTCCTTTTTGTATTTGAGCACCACATCCGGATGCAATGCTTTGCTTACAATGTCTACACTTGTCATATGTGAGCATTATATTGTTGTGGGGCCGGGTATCAGTGGCGAGCACGACCGCTAGGTGGAGCAGTGGAGTCGTCTCCCACCAATCACCCGGAATTTAGGTCGCGACCCTCGGATAAGTCCGAAAGGCACGGGTCCATTACAGGACCATGAATCGCGCAATAATTCGACAGCGTGGGGTAGGGTTATTGCCAAACTTCAATATACCTAATTACCCACGCGGCAAAGCTACCGGGGAATTCACACCCTCGACAGACCTCGAGTGGAACGAGCCGTTACCGTGCCCGAACCGTGTTGTACCCGAGCGGAGGTTACCAAGGCCTGTCGGTCCAAATGAACAATTTACTGCCTCGCTATTTCTCAACACACACCGTGCTAAGCCAATGAAAGAAACACAGAAACGAGCTGGAACATTTAACAGATATTTATTTACAATAGGCAGGGAGACACAGAGCAGAGTTATCCGAATAAGCAATGCAAATAATGTACAACAAAAAGCACTTAACAATTCTACTTATCAGACGGGCCACACACAGACCACACACACCCCCAAAATAAATGGTGGCCGCGGCCTTTATTGATACCCCCAGCTCGGAGGGAAGGTGAGCTGGAGGTAAGAGCCTGTCTTGGACCTTCCCGCTTGGTGCAGTTACACCGACTTCGAAGCCACTGGTGGGACTCGAACCCACGACCCGAAGTCCACGGCCCTCGTCCTGGCTGCTCGGCTGCCGCACTGTTCGGCCACCTCCACCCGGTGAGCCACCACACAGGACCGTAGACCGCAATCGCCGTGATCCCGCAGAACTCTCGTCGACCACCACTCTGTCGTCGCCACGATCACCCGGTCTCCGTCCTCTCCTCTTTCTTTTTCCTTCAGGTCCGAGCGATTTCTTTTCTCGGCACGCTCGCCTCCCATTGGCTGGGGCGCGCGTTCGATGCTCGCCCTTGGCGCATTGGGCAGAGGAAAACATTCCATGCCCTTTTTGGAGCGGAGCTTCGAGCCGAAGCAATGGAAGCCCCGCCCCCATCTGCGCTCAGCACGCATGCGCGTGAGGAAGGCCGATGGGGCAGGAGCGAAGGAGCGATTGTTGTTTGTAGTTGCTGTTTAAAATGTAAAAATCCTAACTATAAAAAAATAACCCATAGCGCACACATGTAATTCCCATTAGACAGAAGGGGATGGATCTAACTGTACACATACTTATCGACATAACTAACTTT
>CM068960.1:80845996-80874361 GCA_035128595.1 Eptatretus atami | reverse complement strand
TGTTGAGTGCGCATGGTTTCCAGATTCGTAACAATATGTTCGTTTTGAAGGATCGGATTTGGTTTGTGTTTTCATGATTGTTCTGGGACCGGGATGTTGAAATGTTTACAGATGTGCCAGTGGATTACTCTACATACACTGTGTCATGTCTATGAGTTTTTTTTAACCTCCCAAAAGGAGGTGACTGGTACTTTCTGTTTCTACCCCACAAAACCTGCATTTGTCCGATTGGCTCAATCCTGACATTTTCTTAAAAGCATTAGTTCAGTGTCCTTGGTCTTGAGCATTGATGATGACTTGTTCTCCATCCCATTCAATGTCCTTTCTCTGCACCGTGTGTGTCCTCTCTTGTATATATCTGTACTTATTTTACTGCACCTCACCGATCCTCGCTTGTCCCTGCTGTACATTGATGTATTGATGTCAAAATTGATGTCAAAATATGCATTTTGGGGCGATTCTGCCCCATATTGTAACAACAAAGAACTATGAAAATGATATTTGGGGAAGATTTTTTTTTTCACCTGAACATTCATTGCTGGAGCCTGATGTTGGCTTAATGGTTAGGGTGGCTGGCTTAAGATCTGAGGGTGTTTGAGCCCCTCACTTGCTGTTGATTTAATAGCAGGCGGGTTGACTCAGTCAATCATCCTTCCGAGGTTAGCAAAATGAGTAACAGGGGGCACTGCATCAGCGTTGGCCAGCAGTCAGAGTCATGAACATATAAGTGATGGGAATACATCTGAAAGGAGTAAAAATGCCACAAGGGAATGGTAAGTTGCCAAGGTACTTAGCTTAATAGCCCTCTGGAAAGCGGGAGGGCAGAAGGCAGGAATGTTGATGAATGATCCAAGGAGAAATCGACTCCAGACTCCAGACGAGCTACACCAACCCGTGTAAGGCAACGCGAGATGTACAAGGTATCGCAAAGGCAAAGAGGAGCTCTTTACACATGAGCCACAAGAAGGTGCCAATTCCATGATAGCAGCGAAACTCCACGATAAGGGTTGCCCTTTTCAGCACAACACCAGGCACAGAAGATTTCTATGGAGTGGAATACATCTGGCAGACACCAACAAATGGCGGTCGTTGGCGCCCAAAATGCCAAGCAGGCGGATCTTTTGCATGGAAGGAGAAGACGTCCGAGGCATTCGGAATCCGAGTCAATCTTTATTCCACACCGCCATCAACCAACCGTCGTCTCTCTTCCGTTGCACCCGGTTCAGACCCCCCCCCCCCCCCCCGATCAACCGAGCATGAGAATATTTACAATATATAACATGAAAATGATGCTGCTACAGATCGCAATGGCATGCAAGTTTTCCTCGACCTTTTGTGAGACGGCTGAAGAAGAATTATACTGAAGGATAAATAGTAAGTCCAATCTCTCGGTGATAACTCATGCAGTCTTCTCCAACTATTATAAATTGCCCAGGAGGGATGAAATGAACATCACAGCCTTCCATTCTGATCAGGGAAACCCCGCCTTTTCCTTTTCCATGCCCCCTTTTACAATTTTCTCTGTCTTCTTATAGACTTAATCTCTCTATTTTCATTCCAAAGAGCATCACTCCAATCACAAATCAATACTACACCATTAATATAACAAAATAAGTGTTAACAAACACTCATGATGTAAACGAATATAAATGCCATACCACCATGGTAATCAGTACAGACAAATCTGCCTGCAAGGAAGGCGGATACGCAGCAACCGACGTACACACACGATCTCCTTCCTGGTGGGCATCTAATCACGGTAATGTGCTTGCAAACTTTTGTACCCGGCTAACTTCTACAAAAACGGCTCATAATAAAACTACCGTGGGACTAATTCACATAATCGTGGTCATGATGTGTTATTGCGTTAGCATTTCACCCCATCTGGATGAAATGAGTTAATAAACGAATCAGCATATCGGAATAGCACCTCAATTCCCTATAATCACAGCGTGCTTTTCTGATGACGAACATACGGAAACCTCGAAATGGGTCGATACGCAAATACGGATTTCCGTAAAATATGGAAGGAGTTTCACCCACGTAAATGCACCCAGTTCGGAGCATCTTTTCCTTCATTGGTCTAGCATTGTCCGCATGTAGTGTTAGCCGGGAAGTTCTACCCCAAGTGATTTGTTCTGTTAGCCAGCGTACACTCACTGTTTCGCTCGGCAGTAATCTGAGTGTGCACTGATGGCACGAGCCCTCCTTGATGCTGTTGTCCAAAGGAAAGGCAAAACGTGAAGTTGTGATAACCCTGCCAGGATTGGCGGCACCAATCGCCGTTCGTGGATGATTAACAACCTGCTGGGCCACAAAGTTGTCCACGTCTGGTGGCCTCAGGACCAGGCATTCGGGAGGAACTCGATCGCTTCCCCTCTCGTGGCGAATCTCGAACCCCGGCCTGTAAGATTATAGTATAACCATTCCGTTCATGCCATTATGTGTATAGGGCTGCCGAGGCAGTTTCATTGGTTAGGGAGTACAGTCCTGGACTGTTCGCCGCTCCGACACAGGATACTCGATTGGCTCATTACCCCAGTAAGTTGGTACTCATTTTGCCAACCTCGGAAGAATGACACACTGAGTCAACCCACCTGGTGTTATTTCAACGGTTCGGCAGGGAATTGAACTCAGCACCCTTAGATTGTAAGCCAGCCACGGCCATTGGGGTACACCGCCATTGAGGCCCGGTTGCAAGTCACCATTTACATTACCAAAAGAAGAGACATAACTACTCTTGAATGGAAAATATTTTTCAAGTTTTGTTATCATGAAAAATTAGACCGTAGTGAACTTATAGTCATGTTAAAATTAGGTTAATTTTTTAATTAGAAGGGTTAAAAAACCCTTCTTAAATCGTCCTTTTGAAGGGGGACAGACATCACACAAACAAATACACAAACGCATTGTGTTTTATATGGTAGATAACCCTCTAAGGAAGGCGCTATTCTTCACTACATTACGGAAATAACTATTCTAAGAGTCCACGTGCTGTGTGTGTTTCAATTTCGGCATGCGGTTTATAAACCCGCAACAACCAGATCACCAGGAACGTAGTTACGGGGAGCTCATGTGATGTCGTGTCGTCTGTCCGTCTGTTCACAAATACTTTCAACTTCTTCTCTGAAACTACACGGAAGATTTCAATGAAACTTTACCATAACGTTTATCACCGTGTGTGTACCAAAGTTTGTTCATGGCATAAAACAATCGGGCCCTAAGGAGGTCGACGGGGGTTGACCCCCAAAATTTGCTTTCTTCTCAGAAACTACACACACAATTCCGATGAAACTTGACTACAACATTCATCACCCATGGTGGACCAAAGTTTGTTCATGACATAAGAAAAATTGGATTCGTAGTGGGTTTAAGGGGGGTTGCCCCCCCAAAATATGTATTTACTTTCTTCTCCAAAACTACACACACAATTTCGATGAAACTTGACCACAACCTTCATCACCCGTGATGTACCAAAGTTTGTTCATGGGCATGAAAAAAAAACATCCATACGTATTTGCTTTCTTCTCTGTGACATATTTTGTGGGTCATCCATGCCAACCAGTTCCCTAAGCCTGGTGTTGGCTTAGCGGCTCGGGCAGCTGGCTTAGGATCACAGGGTCCTGAGTTTGAGCCCCGTCGGCTGTTGCATTAACACCAGGTGGGGTTGACTCAGCCTGCCATCCTTCTGAGGTCAGTGAAATGAGTACCGGTGTACTGGTAGAGGGGCACAGCATCAGCGGCACAGCCGCACTTCCAAGAAATGATCGTTACCTGGCAGCAAAGCTGCCATACGCAAGAACAGAAGAACCAGTTGTTCCCTAGTCATCTTATCCAGCCGCAACCAGGTGAGCACCCAGGGGTCTTGCCCCTATGTTTCCTTTTTCCAACAAGCACATTCACCATAAATGCTGCACCCACTTGTTCATAAAAAAGGTGAGCTCAATTTTCTGCTTTTGAGTAAATTCTCGTATAACTTGTCATCGAGCTGAAAAGCTTCTTCTTTTCTTTTTTTTATACACAGTCAAGGCTCATGGAAGAGCTAAAATACAGAACGGATCAGGACGCAACAGCACAAGGAGGAAGAGAAAGAGAAGGGAGGACCCGAAACAGCAGGGCCGAGGGACGAAGGAGACGGAGACGGAGACGGAGACGGAGACGGCAATTTTATGAAACATGGAATTGGGGGGGTTTGTTGAAGGGGAGTAGTGAGATCATGGTTTTGTACGGGATGTCTAGATGTGCGTCGTGTGTGGTGGTCGAATATGCTTAGCTGCCGGGGTAGCTATCATTTCTTGAAGCGCGACCGTGTCGCTGTGCAGTGCCCCTCTACCAGTACACACACTAACTGGTACTACATTTCGCCGCCTCGGAAGGATGACGGCTGATGTCAACCCCTGGCCCTGGTGTATTAATCAGCGGCGAGGGGCTTGAACTCAGGACCCTGGATCACGCCAAGCCACTACCTAGGGCACGAGCAACACCGGCTCACCCTAACCACCGAGCGAACACCCAGGCTACCCTAACCACCGAGACGAACCGCTCCCTACACGAGCCACCAGGCTCACCCTGTAACCACGAGCAACACCAGGCTCACCTAACCCCGAGACCAACCAGGTTCACCCTAACCACCGAGCAACACCAGGCTCACCCTACCACCGAGCGAACACCAGGCTCACCCTAACCACCGAGCGCACACCAGGCTCCCCTAACCACCGAGCCAACCCGCTCACCCTAACCACCGAGCCAACCCAGGCT
Organism: Eptatretus atami; assembly: GCA_035128595.1. Taxonomy (NCBI): domain Eukaryota; kingdom Metazoa; phylum Chordata; class Myxini; order Myxiniformes; family Myxinidae; genus Eptatretus; species Eptatretus atami. The sequence goes on along the minus strand of CM068960.1, from coordinate 80,869,603 downwards.
CACCTAACCACCGAGCCAACACCAGGCTCACCCTAACCACGTACGCAACACGAGCTCACCACGAATCGCGTCTTGAAGAGGGAAGAGTGAGATTGAAGAGGATGTGCAAGGTGAGGTGAAATCGCCCATCTCCCATCTTATTCCAGCAATCTTGGGTTTGTGTTTTTTTATTTTTCCTCGGGTACAAAATACTTCATTACACATTTTAATCTCCTTCGACCTTCGGTAAATAATCACACAACAAGCAGCCATTGATCGCAGCGAGCGACCCCTTGGCCGCAACAATGGTGCGGCCGCCATGCAGAGAGGCGTGTCTCGGCACACGTCAGTCCCTCGCGAGCCATTTCCAGCCAATCGCGTGGCAGGCAAGGCGTGGCTTATTTAACTGAGAAACAGTTCGAGCTGTAAAACGCCGTTAAACTCTGAAGGATCTCGTACTTATTTGTTTTCACGCCCTGTTCGTGCAGAAACTGCACGTCGATCGAGTTCGTGACGATGGTATTTGCTTTATAAATCCCGAATATCTCATTATACTGCGCACTGACTCCGGAGTGCTGCGATAGAAAAAAAAAGCTATCGTTGTCGATTCGTATTTCCCCACAGTGTTGTGAGATTAAAAGGTTTGTTATAAAGCAGCAGCGTGTCCAAATTCGGACGACGTCCTGACAAGGCCGGAAAGGGTGTTCCTTCAGCCAATGGTTAACTTAAGCACGCTGTTACCTTGGTAAAGAACCAGCCAATAGAATCGACGCATTTCTTAAACGGCCACGCCTCCCTCCCTATTTTTTGCATGACGTCATACAGTTTACTCGGTCGGTGCACCAATGGCGATGAGAGTTACTGCGACAACCCTCGTTGTCGGCCAATAGCAGCGAAGCTCGTTACAATCCGAATGCCGCCAATGGAGACGCCACCTGCCGGCCGCCATTAACAGCTAGAGGTTAACAGTCAGCAGGAGATCTGTTTTTATCCTCATCCCGACTACTACTACCGCACGTTTTAGTTAATCTTCCGGTGTGCGTCATATTTTGGGGGTGAGTACAACGTGCGAAGCGGCGCGCATCTGTCCTCGGATTGTTGTTGTCGTCCGCCGATGGTGAACATCGCACCACTGTATGTTATATTTTCGTGTGTTGAGAGTGATTTTTACTGACAGGAAAAAAAAAAAGAAGCAACAATCTGTGAACCTTTCTCACTCGGGTTTGCGTCGCCAAGTGTCCCCGTTCGTTCCTCGTCTTCTTCGACTCCAGTCACGTCAGTCGGTCTCGCTGCCGCTGACGTCGAGCGCCCGTGACCATTGCGCGATCGTTCTAGGCGATCCTGAATTCCCGCGGACGGAGTCACCACACAAGTTCGCTTTGTTTGGCGCGATGTAGATGCTGCGTCGGACGTTCGATCAGAGAGAGTGCCGTGCCGTGCCGTGCCCCCCCGTTCCCAACGCCATGACCGTGTCGGGTGTTGACGAACGTTTGTGTGCACAGTGAAGCGGTGCGTGCGGAGCCGTACTTGGTGCGAGGGGCGTGGCCGTGCTGTGGGTTAACAAAACTCTCCATCGTTCATCCTCCCGTCTCGTTGGACTTCAACTTGAGTGTTTCCTTCACGATTCATCTTCGTGTGGTCTTCGTGTGTTTCCTGCGCAGTGGAACGGAAGGGGATGTTTGTGATGTTGTGATTCCATGAGGCCGATGTTTTGTCACACGTTGTTTTAATAAAGTCGAGAATGCATGTTTTATTATATATTAAAAAATAAAATAAATCCACATTTGTTTAACATCTATCTGGTACTGTGAACATTAATAGTTCTTGTAGCTGAAGCGACGACGACGTTGTCGAACTTTACCTGCTTAGCGTTTTGTTTCGCACAGAGCACAAGCTCGAGTCCACCCTCTTCAACACCACGTGGCAGCCGTGCCCTCTGCTTTTGGATAGGGAGGTCGAGCTCCGCCCTCTGTCACGACTGTACGAGCTCGAGCTCAACCCTCCAGCAAGGTCACTTTGGCATGGAGAGCGTGCCCCTCCTCCTGGCGCTCCCGCGCGGAGAGCGTGCCCCTCCTCCTGGTCAACTCCCGCTCGTCGGAGACCAGTGCCACCTCTCCTGGAACTACCGCTCGCGGAGACCGTGCCCTCCTCCTGGCGCTCCCCGCGGAGAGCGTGCCCCTCCTCCTGGCGCGCCGATCGCGCCATTCCTCGCGGCGGAGAGCGTGCCCCTCCTCCTAGCGTGGAGAGCGTGCCCTCTCCTGCGGTCCCCTGGCGCTCCCGCGTGAGAGAGCAGTGGCCCTCCTCATGGCGCTCCCTCGCGGAGAGCGTGCCCCTCCTCCTGGCGCTCCCTCGCGGAGAGCATGCCCCTCCTCCTAGCGTGGAGAGCGTGCCCCTCCTCCTGGCGCTCCCTTCGGCGGAGAGCGTGCCCCCTCGCCTCCTAGCGTGGAGAGCATGCCCCTGCCTCCTGGCGCTGCCCTCGCGGAGAGCGTGCCGCCTCCTCCTGGCGCTCCTCACGGAGAGCGTGCCCTCCTCCTGGCGCTCACCTCGGCGGAGCGTGCCCTCTTGCGGTGTCTCGCAGAGCGTGCCCCTCCTCCTGGCGCTCCCTCGCGGAGAGCGTGCCCCTCCTCCTGGCGTCCCTCGCGGAGAGCGTGCTCCTCCTGGCGCTCCCTCCGCGGAGAGCGTGGTTCTCCTCCTGGCGCTCCTGCAGCGAGAGCGTGGTTCTCCTCCTGGCGCTCCCTCGCGAGAGCGTGGCCCTCTCCTGGCGTTCCTCGGCGCGAGAGCGTGCGCCTCCTCCTGGCGCTTCCCATCCGGCTTGGGAGAGCATTCCCTCCTCCTGGTGCTCCCTGGCGGAGAGCGTGCCCCTCCTCCTGGCGCTCCTCGCAGAGAGCGTGGTTCTCCTCCTGGCGCTCCCTCGCGGAGAGCGTGCCCTCTCTCTGGCGTTCCCTCGCGAAAGAGCGTGCCCCCTCTCTGGCGCTTCCTCGGGCGACAGCGTGCCCCTCCTCCTGGCACTCCTCGCGGGAGGTACTTCTCCTTCCATCCGCATGACTTCTTCACAATGCCCTCTTTTTCTTCACGTGACACATTCACCTCGTCTTTTGCCCTACTTGATGTGCTAACCCCGTCCTCTACTGCCATTCATTGCCCCCTTACCCCCACCTCCACCAATTAGCCCACAAGTGCGAAGTGAAAGGTGGGGTTAAGCAATCGGTCACATATGAACGTGTCTGCATTTTAAGAGCGTGCATCGAAAACCGTTTACCGGAGGAAATTGAAACTCTGCCACACGTTACATGACCACTGGATATAGAGCATATCGAGCGTGCATCGAAAACTTCTTTCAAGGTGTGTGTGGTTTTTTTTTTTTTTACCTATTCATAAGTTTCTGTATTTTCAGCAGTAACGTGCCATATTTGAGGGAAATTGGGGTGTTATTCATTTATTATTCCTACATGCAGATTCGGTTAACACAATTCATCCGGATGGGATGCGGCCAAATACTCCTGTGTTCATTTACATCATTATGTTATAGCCGTGATTGTGATGATGTAAATTGTTCTCACAGTAGTTTATTTTACGAGGGAGGGTGTCACTGTCCATGGCAATGGCATGCCGGGGAATCACCTTGAGTGACTTGGAGGGACGCACAAAATATAGGATCCCCCAAAGTTTATTCATATGAAACATAGAATTTGAGGAATAAGTCCAGGCCCCGGGTAGTTACCCCGCCTGCCCCTTCCACCCTCGCATCAAGTCCTTCTCAAGATTGCATGGGGTAAGTATTCTATGAATACCATCTAATTCAGTGAAGCAGCCGCTGATCACCGTCAAATGTTTTTGATGATCATCAGTTTTTATGATGAAAAATGTATCCACAAAGCACATAGTTATTAAGCCAAACCATACTGCCTTCGAAGCCTGTTATTGCTGGGGTACTGTAATTCCTTGTAGAGTATCCGCCCTACGGGCGATGTTGTTCCAAGCATACAACACGTTCTTCTGACACATACCTTTTATTTGGGCGGTGTATAGGCAACTGGCAGCTCTGTATACGCAAAAAATAATAAAAAACCGGGTTACGTTCATGATGCAAAAACAGACCTACTGCTTATCATTCAAAACACCTCACTGTACTGGAAAACGTTGTGAAAGGAATACTGTACTGTTAATGGTGTAGACTTGTAATACCGTCCTCATCCTGGAGGTGGCGCTACACGATACACATTTACATAAAGAACTTGCATCACTTCCCCAAGACCACCAGCAAAGATAAAAACACTACTTTGAATTAATTGTGGTCATGCTGATCCTCTGCAGCAAGTCTGGATGTAATTGGTCCAGAACTGTAGGAGGAGTAGCCTGACAAACAAACCCACAAACATACAAACACCGGTCCATGAATTATCGAAAGGATTCTGCCATATTTTGACACACTTTTTTTCCTTCGGTACATGTGCCTGCTTGCGCCCACGTTTGCTTGTGTGCGCACCTGTGTTTGCTTGCACATGCTCCCGCGTTTTTCTTGCGCCCATGTTGCTTGCTCCTGTTCTAGCGCTCATGCGTGCTGATTTGTACATGCGAGTTTGCGCTTGAATAACACGATTACAGAGATACGTAATCAGTATTTTCCTACTTTGGTCCAGCAATCGGCATTTTCCGATTTCCGAAGATTTCCCCAAAATAATTCATTTCTGAAAATTATCTCCCTTGGTGGGAAAATGCCGATTGTTGGTACAAGCTAGGAATTTATACTGATGACTTATCCTTGCAATAGCGTTGTTCATCTCCATCTGGAATTAAATCTCTTCTCTTAATCATGACTTCGTCTTTTACTTTTATTTGCAAAATTAGCTTGGAAGCCATGAATTTGCCTGACAACTTTGTTCTTTTCTAACTGCAGGAAATGAGCTCCCACATGTTCCCCACTGGTAGAACATCACCAATGGGAACTGGTCCAGCAAGTCAGACTTCAAACAGTCCTTTATTAGGGTCTGGGCCAGGTGAGACCGTGAACGATAGGCTTGCATCAATTAGCAAGCATGAAAATTGAAAGGAATGTTGTTTTCATTGACCTACTTGCATCGATGGTATTTATTACTTGGCAAATTTTTTTTTTGCCAAGTATGTTGGTCTGCAGCGTATGTCTGTCTGTCTTTGTTTTTCACTATTTTTGGACACAGTTTTCAAGCAATTGTTCTGAAAGTTTTTGTGTGTGCATGTGACCGGCCAAGGACAGCAACGCTTAATTTTGGAGAAGATCCGAATCCGGATCCAGATCTGAGAATTTTTTAAGTGATTCTTCACCATTGAGAGATGGGGCTAAACTAATATATAGCACGATATCTCAAGTTGTGGACGGATTTGGATGAAACTTGGTGGACAGGTTGGGTGTGTAACCATGACTAATTGATTCGATTTTGGTGAAGATCCGAATCCGGATCTGGATGAGAATTATTTCATTTTTAAAGTGATTCTTCACCATTGATGGGGCTCAAACGATATATAGCATGATATTTCAAAAATGTATTGGGCCCAATATGTTCTCGTGGATCAGGCATTACGTGACGGGTTAATGCGCCTACCGAGTGCCTTCTAGTTTAATATATATGTACACCGGTCAGAAGTTTTAGAACACCCCATTTTTCCAGTTTTTAACTGAAATTTAAGCAGTTTAATGTTTCAATGTATCTGAAATTAAAGCATAGAACAAATAACAATTGGCAGATAAAAAGAAAATCATGGAATTGTTTTGTTGAACAAAATTTAATCTAAATTTTTGACTCGTCAAAGTAGCCACCTTTGCCAGATATAACAGCCGAACATACTCGTGGCATTCTTTCCACAATGGAAATCAATATTGTTCGGAAAGTTTCAAAATCTGTTGCAGAAGCTCCACAAAATGTGTTGCACTTGTCGGTTGCTTTGCTTTCACCCTTCTGTCCAGTTCATCCAAACAGCTCGATGGGGTTTAAGTCTGGAGACTGTGCTGGCCATTCCAAGGTTTTGAAGCCGACCGTCTTGTTCTTTTCTTCTGAGGTGTTCTGACATAGCCTGGAGGTATGTTTTGGGTCTTATATTTGCTGTAGGATGAACCCCTGACCAACTAGGCGTAGACCAGAGGTCTTGCATGGCGCTGCAAATGCTGTGGTAGCCCTTTTGGTTCAGGGTGCCAGTCACCTCTGTGCAAGTCGCCAACTCTGGATCCGGCAAAAGAGCCCAGATCATCATGCTTCCTTCTCCGTGTTTGACAGTTGGTGCACATACTGAGGACCATCCTTTTGCCTACTCGACGGGTACAAAACCCTGCGTGATGAACCGAAATTTTGATTCATCGGTTATAAGACTTCCAGTTTTCAGTAGTCCACTGTTGGTGCTTCATGGCTCAGGCAAGCCTCTTTTTCTTATTTTGTCATCTCCGCAATGGCTGTCTTACTGCCACTCGACCTGTCAAACCTGCAGCTCGAAGTCTTCTCTCACAGTTGAAACTGAGACCCTCCTTCGACCAGTGTTAAGCTGTTGACTCTCAGGAACTTGTCTTCTGATTGTGTTGTGGCTTTGGATCTGCCAGACTCTTCCTTCAGAGTTTCCTCAGTTTCCAAGGCTTTGATGGTGTAGGAAACTGTACTCACTGACACCTTGGCCTCTTTGCAATTTCTCTAAAGGAAAAACTACACTTTTAAGGGTATAATGGTCTGTCTGTCTTCCTTTGTTAATTGTCTTTTTCTCGTCATTATGATAGCATATATACTATTCCTGCAGTGCAATATTGTCCAAATAATGCTTCAGAGGCTGCTGTAGCAACACTGTCTGTTCCATCACTGCTTTTATCAGACAGAGGGGTTTGTAACTAATCAACAAAAGTTGGGACACCTGGAGAATTGCTTGCATCAACTTTCAAGGCTTAATTTATTTCTATTGCTGCAGAAGCTGCACTTGCTAACCCATTACTTGTTCCCTGAAAGGGCCTTTTCTTAACAACACTGAAAATTTACATTATTTTCAGTTTTTGATAACCTAAACTTTTTTATTTAACCTCTGGCAGTTTACCACTTAGCTTTGTACCGTTTCAGGTTATTCACTGGACTTGAACTGCTTAAATTTCAGTAAAACTGGAAATGGGGTGTTCTACAACTTTTGACCGTGTGTGTGTGTGTGTGGTTGTGTGTGTGTGTGTGTGTGTGTGTGGTGGTGTGTTGTGTGTGGTACATATACGTATTAATATACAACAAGCCTCTTGGCCGATGAAAACTCATTAAGAAGTTATATTTTCCTTGTGGCAGGCAAGCTTGAGGATCTGATAGCTTCACCGCGAGATGCCATGATGATGACTTTACGGCCAGAGCTTTCAGCTCATGTGCAATCACAGTCTCAGCTGCAGTCACAACTGCAAATGCAGCCACAACCTCTGCACGGCACATCTTTCCGTGAAGAAAAGACAGAGACATTTTCTGTCCGTGGCTTTCCTCAGGTTCAGCCCGGTCAGGTATTACCCATCCGAGCCGTCAGTCCTGCGGCCCCTTCCAATCAGCAAGTTCTGCCATCAAGCAGCCATACCACCACAATCCAATTCCCCCCCACCACAATTTCTTTGAGTGCCAGTGCACCGTCCTCTTTCCTTCCTCATCTCTCTAGCAGCCCGGCCATTGTTGGTGTCTGCCCAACTGGCGCTGGCCCTCACATGCCAAGTTCGGCACCTCCACTTGCCCCGCACCCATTTCCTGGCTCTGTCGTTGCATTGGCCACGACCCACGCTCCTGGACCCATGACTCCGATTCATCAATCTTCACCAGGTGGTCCGTCTGCCCATCTGCCACCTCTCGGTGCTCCTTTGTCACACTTATCCCAGCATGCATCTGTGCCAGCAGTGGTGACACCCCCACTACCACCGAATGCCCACTTACTCCAGCCACCTGTTAATGTGACCACAGTGACTGGCATGACTCATCAGCTTTCACATCATGCCACGCCAACCGCACATTTTCAAGCCGCCATTATTACAGAAGCTGTTGCTAAGGTATGAGAGTATAATTTGTTGCAGATTTTAAAGATGTATACATTTTTTGAGCAATTTTTGAACAAATATTGATGAAATCAACTTTCTTATTGTTTTGAAATTATTGCTTTACTAACTTTGCTGTATTCTTTTCGCACAACCTTTTCTTCCACTCTCGTTCCAAAGACTGCAAAACTTCCTTTGCCGACACGTCCCATTGCACCGGCTCCTGCTACATTGCCCACTCACCCTGGAGTACAGGCTAAGATGCCAAGTCACGTTACTGTGCCAGTGACGGACGTCTCGCCTACCCCACCTGGCCCTTTTATCCCTGTCGCGACCATCAGTGGACAGCAGGTAGTTCCGTGTACACAGTTTTACAGTATGGAAGATGGCAACACCTAATTCACGTGCTCATTTGTGTAATTACCAATTGTCAAGGGCATTCCTGAAATTCTTCAAACTGCTCTTGTCTTGTGGATCTGGTATAAGCACTTGTAGCTGTGTAATGGGTTTTAGGATGTTTATGGAGTAAGTAAGCAGATGTAAGAGGGTTTTCAGAGTCTGCTTGCGTCTGCTCGTGTGTATCAGGGCCAGCCCGGTGTTTCTCATCACCAGATTGCCAGTATGCAGATCATATGCAGCTCCGTACCTAGTGGACACATCTCCCACCTGCCGAGAGGTGCTGCAGTTGCTGCTGCCATCTCTGCACCGAAGGGTGTCACGACCACGGTACTCAGGAGTCCGGTTACACCAATGCACCAGGTGAACTTAGGTTGCGGTTCCGGTGCTAAGGTTGGTGTAGAAATCGATGACTGATGTTTGAGAACTAGTCATTTATAATTATTTTGACCAACTACCAGGTTTCTTTGAATGTTGGTAGTACTTTTTATTATTTTTGTCCCACACTCCTCCAACAATGTAGGAGATGAGGGACATTAAAACGAGCTCCGACTGATTGACCGATCTGTCCATGTACTTTTATGTACGTGATATTTCAAAAACCATTGAACATTTAGCTTTCTTATTGCAGATATCTATTCATCATGACCTTATCTCAACCTGATTAGATCACAGTGGTGATTGCAGAATTATGTCACCATGGCAACCATCTTGGTAACGGTTTGTGTACACAATATTTCAAAAAACGTTCAAGGTTTAGCTTTCATATTACACAGATCTATTCCTCATACCACCCAAAAGGTGGGGGCATAGAGTATCATGCTCCTTCAGGTTTAATTATTTGAAATATTTTACATTTTTCTTTTTGTTTGAAAAATAAATGTGAATTTTATTATATTTCTGTTCCTTTGCAGTCTCGTATTGCGATGACAGGAGGTGGCAGCTCCACTGGCTCCGGTAGCATTGCTGCTGGCCTGGGAGGACTCCGCAATCCTGCTCCCACTATCACTACAGCAACTGTTTCTCATGGCAGTGCCGAGTCAATCGGGTATGGATGAAACGAGTCTTTTCTTTTTGAATTTCAAAAAATGACTCAAAAAGTGTGTTGGTGTTTGCATGTATATAATTTGAATGCGGAAGAGGCAGAACCCTCTTCGGTTGTATCAAGCAGTTGATTTACCTGACATAACATGTACTGCCTTTCCTTAAAAGAAAAGATGCATTTGTTGTTATTTACTCTCCACAAACAGTTAGGGATATATGTATATTGTTGCGGTTCTGTAAAACCACATGCCTCCAAGACAATGGCACACATCATACAGAGACCCCAAGGTAGTTATTTCAATAGTATGTGTGTTAGTTAGCTCTTTCAATATTTCTAGTGGGTAAATGGGAAAGATGTGTTGCGTAGGGCTGTTTTAGTTGGGTCCTTAATTTTCAATCTCTGCACTTCTTATTCCACTGCTTTGTCTCTCTCATACAAAACATGCAAGCAAGCACGCACGCAAATCGATAACGACGACACCAACCAAGCAAAGCAGCACTGTGAGCGCCCCATTTGCATCTTCGCGCCATTTTCCATTCAAAACTGCGTGCCAATTCTCAACTGCCATCTCATCTCAGATATTCATTCTGCTCACCATACTGTACCACGCTCACCACTTCGTACGACTACCAAAAATACCCGCAACAACCCACACTTACATTTTAATTACAAGCGTGACCGTGATGGACGATATTGTTACAAGGAGTTTCTAACTCTAACTCTTTGCCACAACGCCACGTTACAATCTCTTCACTACAAATGCCACAACATACTCGTACTTCTCTACAACTGCCGCAACTGCCACTTATTCATCGAACACTCACCGCAGCCTCGAGGGATGCCGCGGAGACCGGGTTATTACGGGGCATAACTCGAAGTGCGAAAACATGCACTGGAGCTCGTTTGAAGTCATACGGGAAGCGCAGGGATTTCCCTAAAATCCCACATTTGAATGGAGGCCAGCGCACGTTCAGGGCCAGAGAGCTCCTCCAAAAACCATGCCCCCATGTTAAAGTCGGAGCTCCGACGCATGGCCATGTCGACGAGCGACTGGGCTGTTTTTCAGTTGTGGGGCATGACTACGACCGTTATGGACTAATGAAGAAGCTTGAATTCACCGAGACCGTCGTTTGATCCGACGTTTGGCTCCCCCCTTTGTCTGGGGCTCAAAAAGCGCAAACACAGCTCAGTTTGGTCAGAACGAGCCGGGGGCAGAGCCCAACAGACATCGGACCTCGCCGGGGGGAACAGGCGGTGCAAGGGGATCACACGTCGGTGCCGAGCGAGGGGCTCCGGGGGTCAGCATGATGAAGCGTGTGGGATCACGCGTTACTGCTGTGAGCCAGTGGCTCTTCTCATTTTATCGACGCTCAGCTCGGCATCCCGCAGTGACACTTGCATGTACAGATTCTCACACCATTACAATAGGGTCTTTTCTCTTACACATCTTTCTTCTACCATCTATCTCGCCTACTGTGGACGCAAAGAGCAACCGACACGACAAAGCCTGACGAAGAACGTTCTTTTCAGAGCAAAATCAAGAGCGAACTCAAGAGTGAACCGTACTGATCTGCACCTCACATTCTTCCTCTTCACCACACTGCACCCCACATTGCATTATACTTAAACCTTTCACGTACCCAAGCCACCCTCAGTATTTTTTTCCCTCCTCCCCTTTCCTAAGCATTTTGGGTTGGGCAGGTCTGCCGACGACACCAGGTATTGAGAGGTCGCTAATCCTCAACTGCTTCTGTCTCTCTGGGCTATCTCTAATTTTCCTCGGGTTTGTGTGTGTGATGGCATCTGTTGTAGCTTAAGTTATGACTGTATAAGAATATTCGGGATAATTCTGCACCGTCTTCTTCTTTTGTAAATATTGTATGTCTTTTTCTGCAACCCACAAATTCCTTGCTTTCCCTGCTGTACATTTGCAATAAATCCCATACTGTGCCACGTAATTTTCCTCGCTCTTGTTTAAATAAATGTGCCTGTCAAGAGAGAGATAGGTGCTGCACTGCAAGCTTGGAAAGTCAGGGTTTGAATGAGAGGTATTGGGAAGCGAACTAGGGCTCAAGCCACTCTGAACCTGAGGTTGTATTCGCCAACAGCTGAGGCTGCCAATGAGGAACGTCTACAAGGCACAGACTGGCATCACTACCACAAAATTACACCTGTGACTGATTTTAAAATGCATCAAAAAATTTTGAAAACAAACAAGACGAGAAAAGGAATCGAGAGACAAGGAAAACGGATCAAATCTTGACAATTTTCAAGGATGTAATGGGCATGATCCTTTATCAACCAAAAGCAAAACATAAATAAATTAACCAATAAACGGGAGAGAAGTTCACAAATAATCAAGCAGAATCCAAGAGTTAAACAAATAAAAACACTTCACCAGAGGAAAACAAGATATCCATATTCACATAGTTGAAAAGTAAAAGTATATATATATATATAACATCAATACTGTATAGCAAGTCAATCAAACCTAAATATTAAAACTTCCGTTTCTATCACAAGCCTCAGTGGCATAATGGTGAGAGCATCCACTCTGAGTCTGGGGGGTCGGTGGTTCAAACCCTGGCTGAGTTATACCAAATCCGAAAAAATGGTAGGCCAAGTGCTGCTCTCTTGCTTGACACTCGACATGAGCTCCACGTGGTGCGATGTTGTAACACACATCACTTTCATTACTTTCTTTAATATTCCTCATCTCCGTTACATTTACCTCAATATTTATTTGTTAAAACAAAAAAAACGATCCAAAGGCACCTTCTATTTCAGGGTTATGCAGGACGTACTACACTGCACTGTATGCTCAAATATCTGTACGCCAACACATCAGGTTAAATGGAATACCTGGAGCAGAGCTGCTGGGTGGAACGTAAATTTAGACAAACTGTAGTACTAGGTAGTGATTTGGATCTGCTGAAATACAGATTCACTGACATCATTCACGACTACGTCGGTGAAGGAGGTGATGTTTTCACCCTTTCTGTTTGTCTGTGTGCAGGATATCCAAAAAGTTGTGGACGGATTCGGACGAAACTTGGTGGATACGTTGGTGTGTGACAAGGAAGAACGATTCAATTTTGGTGAAGATCCGAATCCGGATGCGGATACGAGACTTTTTTAAACGATTCTTCACCATTGAGAGATAGGGCTACACTAATATATAGCACGATCTCAAAAAGTTGTGGATGGATTCGGATGAAACTTGGTGACAGATTGGGTGCGTGACCGCGACAAATCGATTCAATTTTGGTGAAGATCTGAATCCGGATCTGGATGAGAATTATTTAATTTTTTAAGTGATTCTTCACCATTGAGAGATAGGGACAAAAACGATATATCGCACGATATTTAAAAAATGTATAGGGCCCGATATGTTCTCGTGGATCAGGCATTACGTAGCTGAGGCACGCACTCTACCGAGTGCCCTTCTAGTTTCATATGAAACCAAGTGATTTTTATTTAACCTTTGAAAGTGAATACAATTAAAGCTCAAACAGACCGTCAAGAAAGCATCAAAGACTGAAACATGTCCGGACGGTTGTTGAAACACTGAGGTGGAACACATTGGCTATGTCTGAAGCCAGTGAGCGGATTATGGAGGTCAAGTCAATGTACAAGGAGCATAAAAAACAAAAACAAGTGTTGAGAAACAGCGTATGGCGAGGTTGTACTGAAATACACATAATAGCAGGGTATGCTTACACTCGTAAGCAATAACGAACCGTGCTTCCCATTGTCTCGGGTCGCTCACCTGCATTTAATTTTATTTAATTTTTTTTTCTTTCATTTACGGATGCTTTCTAACAGAACTGTGATTTTCCACAGTGTATCAGCTTCGATGTCCGTCGGCACATGCAATTTCAGTTTTCTATGTCACCCACAAGCTACCAAACATTAATATCAGTCAATGAGTGGTTAGAAAGATATATATGTATACATTGTTGTGGTTTTTACAAAACCGCATGCCTCTAAGCTAAGGCAATGGCACCCAACACACAGTGACCCCCAAGCAATTATTTCATTAGTCTTTGTGCAGTCAGACCTCCCCTCATGTCTAGTGCATTCAAGGGACGAAGTGCGTTGCGTGGGTCTCGTAGTTGGGTGTAGTACTATCTCAAATTAATATTCTGATTCCTATTCCAACCCTTTCCTTTTGCCATCATACAAAACAAGCATGCAAGCACAAACGCCATTCAATTTGCGATGATAATAAGCACACCACAATGCCTCCCGTGGCTCGGATCACCACACACACACTACAAAACCGCGCACGGACAACACACGCCATCAATTTGTTCAAATCTGCAGCCAATCCCCAACCGGCACATCACCTGACTTCGCACCTCGCTCACCAACCTCACCACTTCGACCACAAACGCCTCCTGCAACAGGAAAAATATTCCCGTACCACTGCATCGCTACAATTCGCCACTCCATAAAGAGAGACTGCACGACTCGGATTGTCCTCAGCATCGTGCGATGCTTGGCCAAGCGACGACGTTGAGGCTTACCGCATCTCGCCTGGATGTCCCGGGTGAGCACGCGGAATCGATACGACCCTCATCCAGTCGCCAGACCACGGCAGACAGGGGTCGCAAGAAGGGCGATCCGGGAGTTTGGAATGGGGCCGGGGGCCCGTGAGTGGCGGGGAAAGTCCGTTGCTATTCGACATTCGACTGCACTCGGAGCACGTTCAGAGCCGGGGTGCTGGCTCAGGGAGCATGCCCTATGTTGGGTGGGGAGCTTCGACCCATGCAAAGCGGATGGCAACAGAGCCTGGCAGGGCATGGCTCGGCTGCTGTGGTCAATCGAAGAGCAGGATTTTGGTCACAGCACGTCCTTTGGGTCATCATCCCACCCTTCGCCAGGCGTTATAAAAGAGGGGGGTGTGGAGCCGTTAGCTCTTCTTTGCTGCCTCCCCTTTGCTGGCTCTTCCTCGCTTTTCGCTATTGGTGTGCGTTGCCAGGATGTGCTTCTTCTTGCGAACTGATCCAAGGCAACTGCTGAGACTCCCTGCGTGCTGTCAACGTTCCGCACCCCCGTGCAGCCAGTTGGTCCAGTGCGGATCGCACGTTGCCACGAGCCCCGCAAAGTGATTAAGCAGGAGATAACGCGCCACATCTCGAGTGGGACGCTCAGCAAGCGTCCCACTGATGTAAACAAATAGACTTTACACGGTTAGATTAGCGATCCTTCTCCTCAGACATCTATTCCCTCTCTCTCTCCATCCACCTCTCTATCCCATTTCTTTGGACGCACAAGGATCATTACTGACTCGCAATCCCATTTTCCTCTGGCACGACACCGCACCCCCCACATTGCAGTACACCACACCTCCCACACCACCAGTATTCCTTCACACGCCTCCCTCAGCGTTCTGGTTGTTTGGTCTGCCGACTGCGCCAGGTATTGAGGTCATTTATCTCATCTGCTCTTTTCTCTCTGGGCGAGATCTAATCGTGTGGTGTGTGTGTGTGTGTGTGTGTGTTGTGTGTACCGAGGGCATGTCCGCCGGTAATTAAATCACGTGACCTTGAGGTAAACGGTATCAGACAGAGGATCCTAATCACGTGGTCGGAGTTATTGCTGTCACGATCGATTAGCGGCCCACCGCGTCACAAAGTTATTCGTGTGCGACGGCCTGGATTCGTAGTCTGGTCTTCGCTCCCGACCCGGTTCCATAAAATATGTGTAATATATTTTTTTTTTAAAGAGAAGAAGAAATAGGCGTTTCAAACCAAAATTAAAAAACTAGATCGACTCCGCTAATTTGAAAAAAAAAGTGAGAGCAGACCCGGTCTCAGGCCGGGTCTGCTCTCAAGGAATTCGTGCCTGAGATTAGCGGAGCCTGCACTCGCTTTTATGTTTAAATTAGCGGAGTCGATCTAGTTTTTTAATTTTGGCTGGAAGCGCCGCCTTAAAAAATGTATGATCCAACCGCCCCAATGTTATACGATACTATGATTATATATATGTATATGTAAACAGATGTTTGATACGCAGAATTTAATATGGATACAAAAAAACACGACATAATAGTGACCGAAGCTTTTCGTGCTGCACTCTTCAGGGTAAAAATCGCAGCAAGTGAGAGGAAGTGAAGGCGCGTGCTTTATACGCAGGTTCAATAAGGAGATGCTGATTGGTTCAACCGTAATGGTGTCACGGTAATCCGAACGCCCATTGGTCGGCTCATCATCTTCACCTCGAGCTCCCATTGGCTGGAGCAGAGCTCGTCGATGATTGACGTTTGCAACCGCATCCTGGAGAGAGGGGGATGGGTTTCCCCTAAGGTCCATTCACCATTTGTTAATGTACTTCCCTTGATCTTTCCATGCTGAAAGAGACACAGAGATCGTACAAATTCCTTTTGACGACATAATATTGGATCGGTGATAAGGATGAAGGTTGCTTCCACATACGTAAATGAAACAAGCTCCGACCTCGGCTCAATATCCTGAACATATTGCACAGATAGGGTTGGCAACCAGGTGCTGTGCAATGGCAGATGAAGCAGGTACAGTGCTGGTGGTTGCTGGATATTCTACATGCTCGATGGTTGTTCTAACCCTCACATCTTTCTTCGAATGCCAAGGACGTGTTGTTTGATCGATCAGCCAATCTTATGTTGTCCACGTACCGAGCTTCACATCGGAACTTAAACTCATAATAGCATTGCTGGTTTGTGAGGTGGGAAGCACATCCTTGTTGACTGAGGTCAGCAAACGCGAGAAGTAAGATTACTCGGGTTGCACAGCCAGAAACGTGTTGGACACAATGTGTTTGATTTGTACTTCAAACCTTGTGATGATTGCCCTTTTAGGGCATCCTGATATAGACTGGACATTTGACCGGACCAATCTTCGATCTTTTGTCTGTTAGAAACCTGTGTATGTACTCTTAACTATATGCTCAGGATAACCATTCTCACCGAGTATAACATGATTTTGTCAATTTCAGCAGGAAGATTACAAGGTGAACAAATCCTCTGTGCTATGTTAACGAGGATATTGATCAGGCAATATTGTTTCTCGTGAAGCTGTCGGAGTCCCAGCGAGTATACTGCCCTGTGAAAGTGGCCTTCCGGTAGACAGATGTTGTGAAACCAAGGGTGGATCTATCAACCAACACGTCAAAAACGGTAACGTTTGATGATTCCGGCTCTGTGGTAAACTTCAGCGCTGGATGGAGTGTTGAGCCATGCCTGGAATGTCACATGCCATCCGAGACTCAACAAAGTAAAATGTCATCAACATACCGATGTGTACCCACCTCACAAAGGTGTGCTACCCTAACAAAGGATTGCTACCCCTCACAAACCAGCAATGTTATTTATGAGTTTAAGTGCCGATGTGCGGTCCACGTACCGAGCTTCACAACACTAATATTGGCTGATCGGATCAAACAACACTCCCTTTGGAGATTCGAAGAAAGATTGTGAGGGTAAGAACACAACCAGTGCGAGCATGTAGAATATCCAGCAACCATCGCCACTGTACCTGCTTCATCTGCCATTGCACAGCACCTGGTTGCCAACCATATCTGTGCAGACCAGTACAATAGATATGTTCAGGATATTGAGCCGAGCTCGGAGCTCGTTTCATTTACGTATGTTGGAAGCAACCTTCATCCTCAGCACCGATCCAATACTAGTCGTCAAAAGGAATTGTACGATCTCGTGTCTTTCAGCATGGAAAGATCAAGGGAAGTAGGTGTAACAAATGGTGAATGGACCTTAGGGAAAACCCACCCCTCTCTCCAGGATGTGGTTGCAAACGTCTCATATCGCGAACTCTGCTCCAGCCAATGGGAGCTCGAGGTGAAGATGATGAGCCACAATGAGCGTTCGGATTAACCGTGACGTCATTACGGTTGAACCAATCAGTGTCTACCTTATTGAGACTGCATATAAAGCACACGCCTTCACTTCCTTCTTCACTTGTTGCGATTTTACCCTGAAGAGTGCAGCAGCAAAGCTTCGGTCACTATTATGTCGTGTGTTTGTTTATAAATATATATATATATATATATATATATATATATAATATATATATATATATATATTATATATATATTATTGTTACGGCGCTGTGGAAATTCGCAATACACCATAAAGGGTCCTTAGATCAGTTATGACGATAAGTAATTGTGTAGTTAGATTTCCCCACCGTTGTTTAGAGGGAATTCCATGTTCACAGGGCTGTGATCCTTTGAGTTAGCCGTTTTTCTTTCGCTATCGTTATTTTGGACCGTCCGAAAACGTCGAACGAAGGCCCCGTGGAAGACCTGCAGCAACGCGCGAGTTTTCCCGCGTTTTGCGCCGCCAACGCTGGCACGAGAAGCGGCGAAGAGCTCGCTCGCGATTGGTGGACACGGGGCGTGAGGCGGTCGGAGTGGAACGCCCCTTTTGAGGAGCTTCTCGAAAGAGATCGAAGGGAGGCGGAGACGAAAAGGGGTTGAGCGAAGGGCGGAGCCCGCGCTATATAAGGCGGACCGCACGCGGGGCTCGCGCTCTCTCTTCTTCGTGCTGGATTGCCTCTGCTTCTCTTCGTCGACGCTCTCTGCTTCTTCTTCGTCGACGTCATCCGTCTTCTCTGGATCGTCGAGGTCGTCTTCTCCCTCTGGGCGCCAAGTCGTGAGGGTGCGAGCGGTGTCCAGGGTCGAGGCGCACACGAGAGAGAGTGCCGGAGAGGGCTCGCCGACCATCGCACCTCGAGGTGTGCAGGTAACCTGCTACGGTCTCCCAGGTCCCGTGTCATAAAGACCCAAGTGGTCAGCCTGACCCCTTGTCTGTGAGGGGCTTTCTCTTGTGTTTCTTTGGGGTTTTTGAATGAATGTTGTCGTGGCACCGTCCTGTCAAGTAAAACTGCTTAATGACTGTACATTTTATTATATATTCGGTCGTAGTGCTTGCCCTGTCTTTTGTTTGCCTGCTTTTGTTTCTATTTGCCTGTATACGTGCTTGCCTGTTGTTCCTATTTGCCTGCTTACGTGTTGTATAATAAATGTCCTTTGGTGAAATGTATCCCGTTCGTCGCTCTTTCCCCATGAAAGTGCCATCTTGCATCGCGGAATAAATAGCTGGTTTTAAACACCCGTTAAGTAGAATCGGATCCGGCGAGGTCGGCGATAATACCCGCTCGTTATCCCTGCAGAACGGAACGGACCGCTTAAGCGGTTCGTGTCCCAAGCCGACTGCGTCGAGGTACGGTCGCCCGGTCGACTGCCCGCGCAGGTACTTAGTTATATCGAGTTCGGCGAGTGACCCTATCTTGCGCGGGTAGACAATGGCACGGCCGTGGTGAGGTTGAAGACCCACCCGTGACAGGGTTCCGGCGTAGCTCCGGAAAGTCACGACTGAATTGTCCGTCCGGTGGGCGACGCGGTTGCTATTAGTGGGAAGCGGCGATCGCACGCCGGCGGCGCGAATTCGCAACAATATATATGTATGATAATATACAGTGGTACCTCTACTTACGAATGTCTCTACATACGAATGTTTCAGGTTACGAAGCGCCTGAACGGGAAAATATTGCTCTAGTTACGAAGGCGTTTCAGAATCGAAGAAAAGAATCACCCGGAAAAAGTGTTCACAAGTCGGCTATCGCGCACTATGACGATGTCTGCCTCGCGCATTTCCGACGGATTGTTAAAAGCCGGCAAAAGCAGACGTCATTGGATCAATTCTTCACGAAACGCGAGGCAAAAAACATGCTGATAGGACAGTAAACAAAGAGGCCAAAAGTAACGAGAATAGCAGTTAAAGGTAAATGAATATTTTTATTATTTCCTTTATTCTTTGTTTTTTACATTATGTGCTCTCGTTTTATGTTTATTGTGCGGTAATCTAATTTTAACATGTATTTGTTTCATGTTCTGATGCATTTTATGATTTATTAAAAAAAAAATGTCCGAATTTTGCGGGGCTTGGAACGGATTGAGCGCATTTACATTCAAAGGCGTCTCTATTACGAAGGTTTCAGGTTACGAAATACTCCAGAACGAATTAAATTCGTAAGTAGGGTACACTACTGTATATACATATATATATATATATATATATTATATATATATTATATGTTAAATAATATATATATTATATATTGTGTAGATTTCCGCCGCGTTCAGCGTGCGGGCGACATTTCAGCCAAATCGCAGTCGCGCGCCCACCGAAGGCCGAATCCAGTCGTGGCTTTCCGACCACCCCGGAAACCAGCCGCGATGCCTTAACGCACCAAAAACTAGTCAATACTCTTGTCCACGCGCAACAGGGTCAATCGCCGAATTGTCGATCTACCTAACTATTCGCGCGGACAGAAAATACCGGAGTTTATACTTCGACGGAACTTGTATGACACGAGCCGCTTAAGCGTGCCCGTTCCGTGTGCGTAGCCGAGCGTTTAATATCGCCAAGTCCCGTCGGACCAGATTATCGCTTCTTCGCTTAATTAGCCAGTTAATTCCGGTATGTGCCGTGGCAGTCAATACAAGAAAATGATGCAAACGAGCAGGTGAGCGTTTAAACAATGGGCATTTATTTTCAACACGTAAGCAGTCAATGGGGGATGGGACAAGACACGAGCAAAGCATACAGCCAAGTTCTATTTTCTATACAAGCACGTACTTATGGCAGTTCTACTTAATGGAGACAAGTCGCCACAGACTTTCACACAAAACCCAAGGAAGAAAGGGCTCACGAGCCTTTATTTCCAACTCGGGAGCCTGGTTGACCGAGGCTCCGAGAGACGGCTGGTTACCTTGCCGCCTTGGTGGCGACTCGGTGGTCTTCGTCTCGCTGGCCCGTTGCCAACGTGGCAGCGGCTCGAATGGCGACTTGGTCAGTCGGGGGCCTGGCGGCTGCACGACTCCCCACGCTCCGCTCTCCTCGTCGAACCGCTGGCTTGGTTGGTCGGGGCTGGTGGCGCGCCCGACTCTTCGCGTCCACTCTCCTCGACGAACCGCCAACGAACTGCTTGCCTGCCAACGATCTCCTCGCCAGCCAACGATCTCCTCGCCCGCCAACGATCCGATCTCTCGGCGTCCCAACGCGCCTTTTATAGCCTCGAGGGTGAAGCCGCTGTAGGTTTCGCACCCGAAGCCAGTGCTTCCCCTTTCACCCTTGAACCTTCACCCCAGGCTGGCTCCGCCCTTTCACTCTGATTGGCCAGTTCTCTTCACGCAAAGGCGTTTTGATCCGATTATGGTAATCAGCCGTCTTCACGGCTGGTTTGCACACGGACGTTCCGATTGGCCAATTTCTTCCACGGCAAAGCCCGTTTTGATCCGATTATGGAAATCAGCCGTCTTCATGGCTGATTTGCACATGGACGCTGGAGAATGTGGCTCCTATGGTGGCGCGGCGTGTCTGCGTCAACGCATCTTGCGCTGTTGCTGAGGCGGCGTGATGGTGTCGCGATGTTGATGGCGCTGGTGGGGATGGCGTGGTTGTAGAGTTGTTGGCATTGTGTGGGATGGCGTGGTTGTAGAGTTGTTGGCGGTGGTGGACGTGGCGTGGTTGTAGAGTTTGTTGTTGAGGGGATGTTGTTTGTTTAAAATAAAAGATAGAAAAAGAATAACGGCTAACTCAAAGATGCACAGCCCGGCACACGAACAAGACCCGTTATACATCGGTGGGGAACCTAACCTGAAACACATACTTATCGCAATAACTGATTCTGGGGAACCTGAATGGTGGTTTGCGAATTTCCACAACAGTCACAATATATATTATATATACAGTATATATATATATATATTAGGCGCCACGAGGAGGAGTGATGTAAGGGACACATCGGCCATTTTGGAGTTAATGCCATATCGCACTATTTTAACCTCTTACCCTATCATCCGAGCCTATCATCATCATACATTAAAAAATGTTCGCTTACATCACTCTCGCGGGGCCTCATATATATATATATAATATATATATATTATAATATATATATATATATATATATATATTATATTGTTACGGATTTTGAATCCGGTCTGATGAATGCATCCACACATCAGGTCCTCAGACAGTTATTTCCTTAAATGCATGTTCAGATTAGCCCCATCCCATGTCTAATGGGTTCTTAAATGTGATGCGTTGAGAAGGGTAACTAGGATAGATCCCCTCTTGGGAAGCTTTTTTTTCTTACGACAGACACGTTCACAAACATTTCTTTCACGAGCTGAAGCCCACCTCGTTTTTCTTCAGCAACATTTCTTTCCCGAGCTCTGGGGCCTGCCCTTATATTTTCTCAGCAGCATTCTTTCACGAGCTCCGACGCCCCCTTTTTTGAGAGCGCACGGGTCGTCATGGTACGTGCCCAGTGGGGTGGGGTGAGCTTGGGGCAGATGGCACCCGCGGAGAGGGCCCACCCTCGTTTTTCTCAGCAACATCCTTCACGAGCTCCGACGCCGCCTTTTTTGGAGAGCGCACGGGTCGTCATGGTAACCGTGCCTCAGTGGGTGGGATGAGCTTGGGGCGGAAGGCACCCCGTAGAGACGCCCGGGGATATAAAGAGCGTTCTGTGAGGAGAGACGTTCTGAGGAGAAAAAGTGAGGAGGGGAAAAGGCGAAAGAGGGACGTTCTGAAGCGAGAGACACGTTCTGTGAGGAGATACATTTTGAGAGGGGGGGGGGAAGCGAAAGCGATACGTTCTGAAGAGAAAGATACGTTCTGAAGAAGAAGAGATAAGTTCTGAGATAATAAATATACCATCAGAGATGGGGAATCCCCGCCATTGAAATAAATGTTGACGCCCAGCCAGCCGGTCAGACGGACGGACGACCCGGGTGACAACAATACTCCCCTTCCGCCACGCGGTGGGGGATAAAAAGCGTGACGAAAGAGGTACGAGACAGAAGCGAGCAAGAAGCGGTGTAGGCGCGCAAAAGAGGAGAAGGAAGCGCGCGTGTGGGTGTCTGGCCAGCGCCAACAGCGAGACGGTTCGTTTGCCCAGAGCATCGGCAAGCGAGCGTCTGGACTGGCGTTCAAGGCTGCCCGCGAGAGGCTGCACGACAAAGCTGGGTGCTGGCGACGACGTGACATGCCACGCAGGCATTTCAGAACGTTTTTTGCTTCACGACGACTTTCTGGTGAGCGAGACGATTTTCTCCCCTCCCCTCCCCTGAATGATCCGTGGGTACCCTTGTCTGTGTTTAGCTGTAAGTAAGTCAACCCCATTAAGCTTCTGCTCCTTGTCTCTTCCTGGCATTTTGATTGATTTTGCTTTGAAATTCTTTATTTACCTCAGCAAATAAAAAGTTCTTTCTATTTATTTATTTTATTATTAATAAATTATTTGTCAATTTGCACCTGTCAGTGTTTGTCTTTCCTTCATTGGTCTAGCATTGTTCGACCGGATAGACTGGGAGGTAATTACACAGACTTGACAAAAAAATAGTCGGCACGCACCAGCGGTTAAAACGCGCCACCCAATTAAAATCTAATCAGATAACATTGGTGCTTTGCCGAGGGCACGCTCCCCGCTCAGGTAACCACGTGACCTCTAGTTAAACGGAATAATTAGACGGCGGACACTGGAACTCGTGTTTGACTGGGTGGCGTTCGTGGTTTTAAAACAACCCACCGTACCAAACGTTAATTGTGAGCGGTGACCCAGGTCCGGCTCTACCAAGGCAACCGGGGATTAATCCCTGGTGACAAGCTGGTGTCTCGGTACCGTCCGCAACTATATATATATATATATATATAATACATACATCTACAGTCGTGGCCCCGGCATCGCGGGGGACCACGAGGGAAGGGCTGACCCTGGTTCCTCTCCGGACTCACTGGATATCACAGGCCGTCGCACATGAATAACTGTGTTGCGGTGGGTCGAAACGACCCCCGAACGCCAATAACTTAACGTGACCCAGGGTCCTCTGTTTGACAACGCGTTTACCGATGAACATGTGATCGACTTATCGGGGAATCGTGCCCTCAATGCATACTTGCGTTACTTTAAGTTACTTGCCGTATCAAGTGCAGCCGAGGTGGGAACGCTGTGGTGGGGTGTGGGGTTTCTTTGTGAGTACAAAAATATTTTTGTACTCTGCTGCCAACTACGCACCGCTCATAAGCAGATTGTGGGGAATAATGTCCCAGCTAAGCTAAGGTGTGGGCCATGGTAGACCAATGGAGGAAAAGACAAAACGAGCTGTGTACGGATTTCCA
>CM068960.1:80842174-80845971 GCA_035128595.1 Eptatretus atami | reverse complement strand
TGAACTTCGCAATCCCATTTTTCTCTGGCACGACACCGCACTCCCCCCCCCCCCACATTGCAGTACACCACACCTCCCACACCACCAGTATTCCTTCCACCGACCTCTCCCTCAGCGTTCTGGGTTGTGTTGGTCTGCCGACTGTGCCAGGTATTGAGGTCATTTACCCTCATCTGCTCTTTTTCTCTCTGGCGAGATCTAAGTGTGTGTGTGTGTGTGTGTACCGAGGGCGTGTCCGGTAATTAAATCACGTGACCTTGAGGTAAACGGTATCAGACAGAGGATCCTAAATCACGTGGTCGAGATATTGGCGTTCACGATCGATTAGCGGCCCGCCGCGTCACAAAGTTATTCGTGTGCGACGGCCTGCGATTCTGTAGTCTGGTCTGCTCCCGACCCCGGTTCCATAACAATATGTGTATTATATATTTTTTTTTTAAAGAGAAGAAGAAATAGGCGTTTCAAACCAAAATTAAAAAACTAGATCGACTCCGCTAATTTGAACAAAAAAGTGAGAGCAGACCCGGTCTCAGGCCGGGTCTGCTCTCAAGGAATTCGTGCCTGAGATTAGCGGAGCCTGCTTCACTTTTATGTTTAAATTAGCGGAGTCGATCTAGTTGTTTTTAATTTTGGCTGGAAGCGCCGCCTTAAAAAAATGTATGATCCCAACCGCCCCAAGTTATACGATACTATGATTATATATATATATGTATATGTAAACAGATGTTTGATACGACAGAACTTTAATATGGATACAAACAAACACGACTAATAGTGACCGAAGCTTTTCGTGCTGCACTCTTCAGGGTAAAAATCGCAGCAAGTGAAGGAGCAAGTGAAGGCGCTGCTTTATACGCAGGTCTCAATAAGGTAGATGCTGATTGGTTCAACCGTAATGGTGTCACGGTCAATCCGAACGCCCATTGGTCGGCTCATCATCTTCACCTCGAGCTCCCATTGGCTGGAGCAGAGCTCGTCAATGATTGACGTTTGCAACCGCATCCTGGAGAGAGGGGGATGGGTTTCCCCTAAGGTCCATTCACCATTTGTTAAGTACTTCCCTTGATCTTTCCATGCTGAAAGAGACACAGAGATCGTACAAATTCCTTTTGACGACATAATATTGGATCGTGGTAAGGATGAAGGTTGCTTCCAACATACGTAAATGAAACAAGCTCCGACCTCAGCTCAATATCCTGAACATATCTGCACAGATAGGGTTGGCAACCAGGTGCTGTGCAATGGCAGATGAAGCAGGTACAGTGGCGGTGGTTGCAGGTAACAGCACCAAAGGGACGTGTTGTTTGATCCAATCAGCCAATCTTAGTGTTGTTGGTCCACGTACCGAGCTTCACATCGGAACTTAAACTCATAAATAACATTGCTGGTTTGTGAGGTGGGAAGCACATCCTTGTTGACTGAGGTCAGCAAAGCGAGAAGTAAAGATTACTCGGGGTGCACAGCCAAAACGTGTTGGACACAATGTGTTTGATTTGTACTTCAAACCTTCTGATGATTGCCCTTTCAGGGCATCCTGATATAGACTGGACATTTGACAGGACCAATCTTCCGATCTTTTGTCGTGTTAGAAACCTGTGTATGTATCTCTTAACTATATGCTCAGGATAACCATTCTCACCGAGTATATTCATGATTTGTTCAATTTCAGCAGGAAGATTACAAGGTGAACAAATCCTCTGTGCTATGTTAACCAGGATATTGATCAAGGCAATATTGTTTCTCGTGGAGCTGTCGGAGTCCCAGCGAGTATCTGCCCTGTGAAAGTGGGCTTCCGGTAGACAGATGTTGTGAAACCAAGGGTGGATCTATCAACCAACACGTCCAAAAACGGTAACGTGTTTGATGATTCTGGCTCTGTGGTAAACTTCAGGCTGGATGGAGTGTTGAGCCATGCCTGGAAATGGTCACATGCCTCCGAGACTAAACAAAGTAAAAATGTCATCAACATACCGATGTGCTACCCACCTCACAAAGGATGTGCTACCCACCTCACAAACCAGCAATGTTATTTATGGTTTAAGTGCCGATGTGCGGTCCCACGTACCGAGCTTCACAACACCAATATTGGCTGATCGGATCAAACAACACGTCCCTTTGGAGATTCGAAGAAAGATTGTGAGGGTAGAACACAACCAGTGCGAGCATGTGAAAATATCCAGCAACCACAGGCCACTGTACCTGCTTCATCTGCCATTGCACAGCACCTGGTTGCCAACCATATCTGTGCAACCAGTACAATAGATATGTTCAGGATATTGAGCCGAGTCTGAGCTCGTTTCATTTACGTATGTTGGAAGCAACCTTCATCCTCAGCACCGATCCAATACGATGGCGTCAAAAGGAATTTGTATGATCTCTGTGTCTCTTTCAGCATGGAAAGATCAAGGGAAGTATGGTAACAAATGGTGAATGGACCTTAGGGAAAACCATCCCCCTCTCTCCAGGATGTGGTTGCAAACGTCAATCATCGACGAACTCTGCTCCAGCCAATGGGAGCTCGAGTGAAGATGATGAGCCGACCAATGAGCGTTCGCATTAACCGTGACGTCATTACGGTTGAACCAATCAGTGTCTACCTTATTGAGACCTGCATATAAAGCACACGCCTTCACTTGCTGCGATTTTTACCCTGAAGAGTGCAGCACGAAAAGCTTCGGTCACTATTATGTCGTGTTTGTTTGTTACATATAATAAATATATATTAAATATATATATATATAAATATATAATATTGTTGTAGATTTCCGCCGCGTTGCAGCGTGCGGGCGACCACTTCAGCCAAATCGCGGTCGCTGCGCCCACCGAAGGCCGCAATCCAGTCGTGGCTTTCCGGACAATCCCGGAAACCAGCCACGGATGCCTTAACACACCATAAACTAGTCAATACTCTGTCCACACGCAACAGGGTCAATCGCCGAATTGTCGATCTACCTAACTATTCGCGCGGACAGAAAATACCGAGAGTTTATACCTCGACGGGAACTTGTACGGACACGAGCCGCTTAAGCGTGCCCGTTCCGTGTGCGTAGCCGAGCGGTTTATATCGCCAAGTCCCGTCGGACCAGATTATCGCTTCTATCGCTTAATTAGCCGGTTAATTCCCGATACGTGCCGTGGCAGTCAATACAAGGAAAATGACGCAAACGAGCACGTGAACGTTTAAACAATGGGCATATATTTTCAACACGAAAGCAGTCAATGGGGGGATGGGGACAAGACACGAGCAAAGCCTACAGCCCCAGTTCTTATGTTTCTATACAAGCACGTACTTATGGCAGTTCTACTTAATGGAGGACAAGGCGCCACAGACTTTCACACAAAAACCCAAGGAAAGAAAAGGGCTCACGAGCCTTTATTTCCAACTCGGGAGCCTGGTTGACCGAGGCTCCGAGAGACCGGGCTGGTTACCTTGCCGCCCCTTGGTGGCGACTCGGTGTCTTCGTCTCGCTGGCCGTTGCCAACGTGGCAGCAGCTTGAATGGCGACTTGGTCAGTCGGGGGCCTGGCGGCGTGCCCGACTCCCCACGCTCCGCTTCCTCGTCGAACTGCTGGCTTGTTGTCGGGTCTGGTGGCGCGCCCGACTCTTCGTGCTCCACTCTCCTCGACGAACCGCCAACGAACTGCTTGCCGCCAACGATCTCCTCGCCAGCCAACGATCCGATCGCCCGCCAACGATACCATCTCTCGGCGTCCCAACGTGCCTTTTATAGCCCCGAGGAGTGAAGCCGCTGTAGGTTTCGCCACCCGAAGCCGGCGCTTCCCCTTTCACCCTTGAAC
>CM068960.1:80829674-80837174 GCA_035128595.1 Eptatretus atami | reverse complement strand
GAATCGATTCTTCCTTGTCACACACCCAACGTATCCACCAAGTTTCGTCCGAATCCGTCCACAACTTTTTGGGATATCCTGCACACAGACAAACAGAAAGGGGTGAAAACATCACCTCCTTCACCGACGTAGGTCGTGAATGTAATGTCAGTGAATCTGTATTTCAGCAGATCCAAATCACTACCTAGTACTACAGTTTGTCTAAATTTACGTTCCACTCCAGCAGCTCTGCTCCAGGTATTCCATTTAACCTGATGTGTTGGCGTACAGATATTTGAGCATACAGTGCAGTGTAGTACGTCCTGCATAAACCCTGAAATAGAAGGTGCCTTTGGATCGTTTTTTTTGTTTTAACAAATAAATATTGAGGTAAATGTAACGGAGATGAGGAATGTGATAAAGAAAGTAATGAAAGTGATGTGGTTTACAAACTCGCACCACGTGGAGCTCATGTCGAGTGTCAAGCAAGAGAGCAGCACTTGGGCCTACCATTTTTTCGGACTTTGGTATAACTCAGCCAGGGTTTGAACCACCGACCTCCCCAGACTCAGAGTGGATGCTCTCACCATTATGCCACTGAGGCTTGTGATAGAAACGGAAGTTTTAATATTTAGGTTTGATTGACTTGCTATACAGTATTGATGTTATATATATATATATATACTTTTACTTTTCAACTATGTGAATATGGGATATCTTGTTTTCCTCTGGTGAAGTGTTTTTATTTGTTTAACTCTTGGATTCTGCTTGATTATTTGTGAACTTCTCTCCCGTTTATTGGTTAATTTATTTATGTTTTGCTTTTGGTTGATAAAGGATCATGTCCACATTACATCCTTGAAAATTGTCAAGATTTGATCCGTTTTCCTTGTCTCTCGATTCCTTTTCTCGTCTTGTTTTGTTTTCAAAATTATTTGATGCATTTTAAAATCAGTCACAGGTGTAATTTTGTGGTAGTGATGCCAGTCTGTGCCTTGTAGACGTTCCTCATTGGCAGCCTCAGCTGTTGGCGTTGGAATACAACCTCAGGTTCAGAGTGGGCTTGAGCCCCTAGTTCGCTTCCCAATACCCTCTCATTCAAACCCTGGACTTTCCAAGCTGCAGCTGCAGGCACTTCCACAGGTAAGCAAGCTGCTGGGGATGTATTAATGTGAACGGTTATCTTAGAACAAGTGTATTGGGGAAAATGCCGTCTTTCAAAATTGGATGGAAAGCCAGCTATCCCATTTGTGGATTGGCTCTGGATTTTAAAAAGTTCATGCTGTCTATTAAATTGTGTGCAGGTACTTTAACCACATTCTCTGTTTCAAGTTAGCTGTATAATTTGCGGATTTAAATTCTCAGCAGACATATTGAATTGCGTTTTGGAAAATCCTATTCATCGTAAATTTTACCACTTTTGTGTTTAGCCCAAATACGAAAGTTAGTTAATTGTCAAAATTATTTTATTACGTCTTGTCATGTGAATGGGAATCCTGTCTACAACTTATTCGTACATAAATGAATGCAGTTTGTCACAACTTAAGTTGTCCTGCAGGTGCTTCAATAACATGCTAGGTACCGTTGATAGTTAAAAGCAATATGGATGTGTAACAGTGAGCAATGAAAACCATCAAAGGGTGTCCCTTTCTCCCGACCTTCGTAACTTTAGGAGTTTTTTAATCAAATGATGACTTTATTTTATTTTAAGAGCGAGGCTCATGGAAGAGTAAGGTAAAACTGACAGTGGGACAAATGTCAAGGGACTGAACAATGAGGAAAAGACCAGGAGGGGCAACAGTAACCCTGAAACTAGCAAATGAAATGGTTGGGTTAGGAAAGATCAGGGGTCAAAATTGGGGATGACATGAGGTGGTGGTGCACTGTTAGCTTGAAGCCCTGGAGGGAAGAGTGAGACAGAACAGGTTTTGGAAAATGGCTCCATAGATGGGAGAAATTGGGAATGAAAGAGTTGAGTTATGCAGTCAGCCTGGATTTTGGAAGTTTAACCAGAAGGGAGTTATTGGAAGAATGCGTGTGCATCCTGGAGTAGATGGAGAATGTCGGAGGACAGGGAGCAGAGGGGAGCAATGTTTGAGAATAGATGGTGGAAAACAGTGACCACTGACCTGCCTATGATATGAAAGCAATAGACCTTGTACTTCAGCCTCATCACGGGAGATTCCAATAATGTTGAGAGGTTTCGATGCCGCAAAATCCAGCAGACAGGTGTGATATTGGCCTTTCAGCACTTGGTGGAGAGCAATACTCCACTGAGTTGTGGACAAAGGCCTTGTAGACTGTGAGTAGCTCTCATTTTCCAAAGAAAGACTTTGATCAATGCAGGATGCCCAGTCTGGCACTGGGTTTGGATTTTGCATGTTATTAAATTTATGGTGTTGGTGGCAGTCTGTACTTGTATAATATTGTCATGTCCACGCCGATTAGACCGACGCTGGACGGATGGACCAAAACTGATTTTTACTCCTCTGGACTGCATTCGAATAATGGTGACAATGCGTGCGTGGGAATCACAGAAACCACACCAGGTTGGCAACTCTTTTGAAATGGGGTTTATTCCCGACCAAATAAGTAACCAGGGGATGGTGAAATCACGATGGCAGGTTGAGGGGGAAACGGGACTCTAAATAAATTGTATACATTGACAATAAAACCAATGGTGCTCCACACCAGACTTGTTCACAAACGGAGGAAGGAAAACGAGAAAACCCGGGTGAGGCCTGAGCTGCTGGTGGATGAAGCGGGCGGGAGAGACGAACAGGCGACGGCAAAGTTACACTGGCAGGACGACAAAGCCAGGAGTAGGAACCAGGGACGAAGAACAGGCGATCAGGAATGACGAAGCAGGAACACAAGAAGGCAGGCAGGCACCACGCACGGACAGAGCAACCGTTTTTCCTCAGCAATCTCTTCCTCCTTGCTTTGCGCCAACTCTTGCGAGCTCTTCCCAGAGGTTCTGAAACTCCGCCCTTTGGGAGGGAGGTGATCCAAGCACCGCCTTTCTCTCTCTTCGTTTTGTCCTCACCTCGGCACCCGGGGAGACATTACAAGGGGGTTGCACATACGATTGTCTTAACCTTAATCCCAAACTAATCATAACCACGCACCATCCCCCGTCGCCTGTATGATGCACAAACACAATCCTTAAGCTAACGTTTCCATACTTAATTACATTGAGATGGGCTAACGACTAACTACTTAGATAGGGATTGGGGCCAAGCATGAACCCTGAGTAAATGCACCACAAATGTCACCCTCCTAGTGAGGTTTGGCACCAAATTTCTAACGACTGTGGGTTTGGCTCATGCCATAGTTAAAATTCCCAAATCTGAACCAGCTCCAGGCTGACATGCCAGTGGCCAGAAAACAGGGTTTATTATAACGAAAAGGGGTGGGGAGAACAAGGAAGCAACACACTGATACTGTAGTTATTTGTCCAATCTAAATCCTAACGTGCCCATGAAACTGCGACGGATTAAAGTAGTACCATAACCACTCACCACAAAGAATTAGACACAAACACCCTGTCCCCGTTCACTAATTGCTCAGGGTGGTGAAGCTTGGCGATATTTGCTCTCTCCCCATGAGAGAGAGAGAGAGAGCTGATGGCTTGGGTGCGTCTGAGCTTTTGCGACCGGTCAACGCAATGCACGCGTCTTCTTCCCTGGCGCTCCAAGTGTAGTTTTCAACATTGCTGTCGTCTGGCTCGTGTTGCAGGAGCCCTCAAATCGACACGAATCTTGATTCCCGTGCTCCTTGAGTGTTGGCTTCAAACTCTCCCGCACTCTGAATCGCACTAAACTCCACTGTTCCCAAACTGCCTGTTCCCCACCGCCCCTCCCGGCATCCTCAGCCTTCAATAACCATGCGACTGTGCACCACTGCATGCCTATTGGCTCACTGCCTGGCTTTTCGTCGCTTGTAGCGGTTGATCACAGCTTTAGTCCTTGAGACTGCAGCCTCAGCAAGGTTGTTACCTTCTGCACTGTCACAGGGTCTTGCTTATGCCTTCCTCGAGGGAGTAGTGGGGTCTGTTTCGATGACTTGTGGAGCTGGTAAAATTATTTGTTAAAAGTACACAAAGACTGATTGCATAGGGAATGGTTTTGAGGATTGAGGGGGGTGGGAGAATGGTGGGAGTCTTTTAGAAACGCTCTGGAAGGGAAGGGTCACATTTATCAGCTCCGCCCAAACTTTGACACATGTCCTATCATCTTACACAGAAACCACACAC
Organism: Eptatretus atami; assembly: GCA_035128595.1. Classification (NCBI taxonomy): domain Eukaryota; kingdom Metazoa; phylum Chordata; class Myxini; order Myxiniformes; family Myxinidae; genus Eptatretus; species Eptatretus atami. The sequence continues at coordinate 80,832,940 of CM068960.1, read as the reverse complement.
TTATGCGAAATGTTTATTCATGACATAGTTAGTCTCTCTTACATCCATTGCCCCCCCCTACCCCCCCTCCCCATTCACCGTTTCTGCAACAGTATTAAAGTGTTTGAAATTTACAATGATTTTTTTCAAAACCTGTTTGTTTGTTTTGTTGTTTTTTAAATCTTGAGCAGTATTACCATCAAAGTGGTGAAGCCATTGTGAATTCCTTTCTTGTAATATGCATCCTCAGTGTTTTAACTCCACAAGCCAAATCCTCACATCACTCTATTCATTGTGAATATACAGTACATAATGATGTTACACCATGTGCTGTTCTTACTAAAACTCAAAGCAATGTTTATCCATATGTCCCTGACCCTACAGAAGACTCTACTGGGGCCTCCCATTGCTGTTACTGTTGCTCCCATCCAGGGCAGTTGTTCAACAGGATTGACTCCAGTAGTCTCACAAGGTGCTTTGGTTTTCTCATGCAATTCTGTAGTGATGCGGCACAGTGGCGATCTTTGGCTGAAACCTTCTCATATATTGTGACGGTTATGAAACCGGCCCCTGGTGAACGACCATCCATGATATATGATATGATACGTAGAAGTTCCCCAGTCAGTTATTTGGTTAGTGTATGTACCCACACATTTTCTAAGGGAAACTGAGTACATGCGTTGTGTGGGTTGTTGTAGGTCTTCTTCGTTGTCCTCTACACTGCTTCTGTTCTTCCTTTTATTCCTGCTTTAAATCCTCTCTTATGCATGGCTCGCATACGGTTGCCATTTCATACACTGCATAGTACAATTCGGTTCTCTCTCTTTACCAAAATTCCCATTTAACATTCTTCAAGTATATATCGAGTACAACCAGCTATTCGTAAATTCCCTTTCTTTCTTTTCTTAACCAGATCTTTCCACAGCTCATTGCGGTCGATAAGTGTTTGCTCTGCCTTCTTTGTGAGAACAAATGCAGGTTCCGCTGCTGTACATAGAGTTCTTATTCATAACATGAGAAATTTGGTTTCCCTAGCATTTTTAATTTCCAAATGCTGTCCATCCTGCTGCAGTATCTTTTCATTCTTCAATGTGATAAAGTTGAATGTCCTCTCTTGCATAGTGCTTGAACATTCTTTTTTTGGATTCGCTATATATGCTAGATATCCCTTATTGTCGGGTTTTCCGTGTGTGTGTGTGTATGTGTCTGCAACGTGAGGCTCCACAGCACGAACAGCGAACCGATTTCGATGAAACTTTGCCAACATGTGCAATATGTGCGCGTTTGAATTTCGTTGCCTAGCAACCACCCGTGCTGTGCAGCGGCCGAAAAACCGCGTACAGTATTTTCAATACTTGTCCTTCAGTTTTGAATGTAGAGAAACGAGACTTCGGAATTAAACACTTCGAGATATTTAGAAAATTTTACTCGAGCCGATTTTTGATTGAGGTTTTATTTTTCAAATGGTAGTCCTTCAAAAATCGGTGTCTATTTACTGTCATTTTTTATGAGGGCTTAGGAAAGTGGGCGGAGCTTAGGGAAAGTGGACGTGGTTGATGAAAAGTGGGCATGGCGTAGGAAAGTGGGCGTGGCGTAGGAAAGTGGGCGTGGCTTATGGAAAGTGGGCGTGGCTTATGAAAAATATTGTGTGGCTCAGGAGGTGTGGTCAAACAAGAGCATTGAGAGAAGTTTACCGGGTTTGTGTGTGTGTTGTGTGTGTGTGTGTGTGTGTGTGTGTGTGTTGCAACGGAGGCTCCACAGCACAAACCAGCAAACCGATTATTTTTCAAATGGTAGTCCTTCAAAAATAGGGTGTCGATTTTCCGTCATTTTTTATGAGGAGTGCCAGTTGGCAAAATACGCAATAGGAAAATCTTGCCAGGCAGAGGAACAATTGTATGTGAACCAATAACGTTCTTGGCAATGAATCTTCGTCGGTGGATCGGTCAGAATGAAAAGCATGGTATCCAGCGCTTCGATCCTAGTGAATCCCTCGTCGCCTACCGGCTTGTTTTTGTCTTTGTCATATTCGTTTTAGTCTTTCTATTTGTTTGTTTATTTATTTATTTAGATTTTTTCCACTTTCAGCATTGCATGGAGTTTGAATGATCGATGTTTTCGTCTTTCTCCGCCACCCTGTATTCCTTTACTTCCCAATGTAGCTGTTGCCTTGAATATTTTCGTGAGATTGTTTGCCCCTGTCCGACGCCTTTTTCTCTGTTGCTGTTGCCACTAATTTGGTGCAGTGTTAGTGTCGGTGTTCCTCCATTGTTGACTTCCCTTAATAAGTCGATATATCTCATGATGATGTTTGGATGATGTCGAGCTTCGATTGTGTCATTTATTTCCACACGAGACCGCAGACGCAATTTATATTCTCTTTATAATTCCAAAAGCTGATTTATTGTTTGAAATTGATCCATTGTGGAGTCTCCACTTATACAGTTACTCCCATGGTCAGTTGTTGTGCAGCTTCATTTGTGAGTCTGCTATTGACAACTTTTGTGAACAATTAATAAATATTGCAGAGCAGGCTCATTTTATGGTCATAGTTCAGGTCTTTCTCATCTCCTTTCCTTTGTGAATTTGTACCAGCTCTGAGTTTTTCCAAGTTAGGTGGATTTTCTTCACTTTCCAGGCACTTGTAAATAGCTTTGCCAATTAACTGTAGAGGAAAATTTATTTTTCTACAGTTTCTATGTCTCACGGAAGAGTTGTCACTCGCACCAACTGCTCGCTCCTGCACTCACATGAACATCGCACATGCACACAGAGACCCGAGACAACATAAGACCTCACTTCAGACAGACGCAGCCGTTGATCTTGGGGGGGGAGGCACTTCCTGGAATATACTTGGGTGCCAGCAGTGCCATGTTGTGATGGCCCTTTTCTTTGTGCATTTGGTGAGATACATTTAGGAATAAAATGGTTCAGCACCACCTGTTCACATCTGTTGCTAGATTCTTCTTCACCAACATGAAAGTTCTTTATTTTTTACCTCTGTCACCAAAGGTGGAAGCAGGTTATGTTTTCACCCCTGTTTGTTTGTTTGTTTGTTTGTTTGTGTGCAGAATATCTCAGGTTATGGATGGATTCCACAAAGTTTGTGGGCAGGTTGGGTGTGTGACAAGGACGAACTGATTAGATTGTTACTGTATTTTGACTTATTCCCATTTTTGGTTCGTGGGCGCCAACAGTGACTACTATTTTTGTTGTGTGTGTGTCTGTCTGTCTTTCTCTCTCTCCAGTGCATAGCTCCGTGACGTTTGATGCGATCTTGATGAAAC
>CM068960.1:80794401-80818730 GCA_035128595.1 Eptatretus atami | reverse complement strand
TTGCGTTTAAGGGGACAATGAGCTGAATGGTGATGTAAACAGAACACATAGTGAGAGGCATGTACATTTCCACAATTTCAAACCAACAGAACTCATGTCAAAAGTATTTGGAGGCCCTCCTGGTGAAGACAGCAGAGTTAGATCAGGGAAATGTACAACTTGATGTCTTACTGCCTCTGTGTTATGGTAGGAAATGTGGAAGCGGAAACTGTTTTTTCTCTGCAAAATCACATGAAGAGTCGATTATGGCCAGCTTGACATTTGGCCACTTAGATCAGCTCAATCAATTGAGTTATTCTGGTATAAAGATTGAAGACTGACTTTCAGGAGGCCTAAGAGAGCTTTTCAGAGTTGCAAACATGATTTAGTTTGGCAGCTTTAATGTGCAAATTGAGTGCTTTATTTAATGAGGGCAGTTATTGAATTCGGACATTTATCATTCCAGACTTTGCTATTATACAGTCATGCTTTTAATAGATGCAACTGTATCTGTGTATGTCTATTTTAGGAGGGTAAGTTTCAGTTACAGAACTACCTTCCCTCCATTGGGACCATACTCTGTGCAGAACGTTGGTGCTGCCTCAGCAGTCTCCTTGGCTATTGGGTACAATCCTTGGCGGGTCACCACTCCAACACAGGATTACCAGCAAGCTGGCACTCATTTTGCCGACCTCGGAAGGATGACGGGCAGAGTCAACCCCGCCTGGTATTAATTCAACAGCTAAGTGGGATCCCAAGCCCACCACCCAAACCATTAAGCCAACACCAGGCATACAGAACTACCTTGACATGAGAACTCATTGAAGAAAAGCCAAATAGTTGTTTATTATATTGTAACTTAGATTATAATGAGAGAATACAATAATATCGATTGTAATAAGAGAACACGCACTGGACGAAAGACGAGTTACGAGTGGAGGCTGTCAGAGGTTCAGTGAAGATTTTGAAAAGAGCCCTTGGAACGAGGCTATTCGAACGATGTTTCACAGTTTGGTTCATGAATAACGATCCTTTACCAAAAAGGAGGTGGAGATTTTGAGTTCTGGGACACCTTCCTCCCACCTTCTGAAACCCAAATGGAGATAACCAATGAGGGGAAAGCCATGTCTGTGCTCTGTTGGTGATTACAGACATTCCTTCAATAACATCAGAGCACACTGTGGAAAAGTTGTATCGATGCTCCGTTTGAAATTTTAGACATCTAATAATATGGGAATGCGCACTGGAGAAAGTAATATATCTGTTCCATTTGTGCCAATAGCTATTTCATAAAATGAGAACAAACATTTCAACAATAAGAGACATGCCAAAGCTTTTCGGTCCGTTCTCGTCGGGGACAAAAAACGCGAACAGAATGAAGGAGGAACAAAATAGACGTTTTGTAGACATGGAGTAATAAGGTCAACACTCATTGGTGGATAATCCACCCAATAGGATAGAAGGATGTTCATCAATATTCACCAACTATCAGAGCTTGCCCGCCACTTCGCTGACGGACCAATTAGTCGTCCTGTTTGCCAAATTTGCCTTGGCATTGAGTGCTTGAACCCCTCCCCATCCTCATGTCCCACCCGCCAGCTCTTCCCCACGTTCGTCCTGATATCTCCTCCCACTAGAAATGTCTCACAAACGATGACGGGCCTCACCGTTGGGGGGGGGCAGGGAGAAGGTAAGGACGACAAATTTACCAGTGCGAAGAGATTGCTTTCATCTCATCATTGCCCAGGTAAAAAGTTAATTGTAATACCCTCTGCCACCACCAAGTGGCAATACATGATACACACTTACATTGAGAATTAACGCCCCCCCCCCACATCCCCGCGTGAGGCTGCAGTCACATAGCCTATGTTTACCCCACACCCACACACAGAGTTGTATTTATACCCCGAGTTTGGAGTTTGTCACTTAAAAGATGTGGCTGTGCATAGAACATGTATGTACGTATGTATGTATGTATATATATATGTACATTATATAATATATGAGAGATTTTTGCCTTCTGTAGGTATAGATATATAGAGGTCTAAAGCTCCAAATGGTCAAGGGCCAAAGCTGTCTAATTTTTCTGAAGGTGTAAGGGGTCTAAATGATGTTAAGGTCTAAGGGTTCTAAAGGGACTTGAGCAATGTGAAGGTCCAAAGGGTCTTGGGATCTAAAGTGGTAAAAGTTGTTTTTAAGGGTCTTCACTTAGGTAAAAGGGTCTTTTGGGTCCTCATGTTTTTTGGGGTCTTTTGGGTCCTCTGGAGCTTTTGGGTCTTTTGAGTCCTTGGGGTCTTCAGGGTCCTTGGGGTATTTTGGGTCTTTTTGGTCCTCGGGGACCTTGGGGTAATCTGGGTCTTTGGGGTCTTTTGGATCATCTGGGTTTGCATCCTCAGGGTCTTTTGGGCCTTCCAGATTTTTGGGGTCTTTTGGGTAATCAGAGTTTTCTCGATCTTTGGGGTCCTCAGGGTCTTAAGCATCTTGGGAGTCTTAAAGGGTTTTCACCGGTCGAAGGGGTCTCGGCAGTCTAAAGGATTGAAGAGTATATTCCAATAGTACATAATTAATAGATGGGTGTTTAAAGTTAGGGTGAAACTGACATTCAAATAGTACGTAATTAATAGACGCATCATCACAGCTTAACGGTTTCACGGATGGGTGGACCGACTGTGTTTTTCGTTTTTATCCCCCGCCGCGTGGCGGAAGGGGGATATTGTTATCACCCGGGTCGTCCGTCCGGCTGGCTGGGCGTCAACATTTATAGCTGTGAGTGCGATAACTCATAAACTGTTCGCCATATCGATTTGAAATTTGGGTCACACATGTACCACCTGAAAAGGAAGAACCCTATTGATTTTGGGCGTGGCCGGATCCAAGATGGCCGACTGGGCGGTCGTCCGGCTGGCTGGCTGGGCGTCAACATTTATGGCGTCAACATTTATAGCTGTGAGTGTGATAACTCATAAACTGTTCGCCATATCGATTTGAAATTTGGGTCACACATGTACCACCTGAAAAGGAAGAACCCTATTGATTTTGGGCGTGGCCGGCTCCAAGATGGCCGACTGGGGCGGCGTCAACATTTATAGCTGTGAGTGCGATAACTCATAAACTGTTCGCCATATCGATTTGAAATTTGGGTCACACAAGTACCACCTGAAAAGGAAGAACCTCTATGTTTTTGGGCGTGGCCGGATCCAAGATGGCCGACTGAGGCGGTCGTCCGGCTGGCTGGCTGGGCGTCAACATTTATGGCGTCAACATTTATAGCTGTGAGTGCGATAACTCATAAACTGTTCGCCATATCGATTTGAAATTTGGGTCACACATGTACCACCTGAAAAGGAAGAACCCTATTGATTTTGGGCGTGGCCAGATCCAAGATGGCCGACTGGGGCAGCCATCTTGAAAAAAATGTTTTTTCGCCATATCGATTTGAAATTTGGGTCACACATGTACCACCTGAAAAGGAAGAACCCTATTGATTTTGGGCGTGGCCGGATCCAAGATGGCCGACTGGGGCGGCCATCTTGAAAAGAAGTTTTTTGTAATAAATGGAAAACCGCTTATCTGATTTCAATTATTTTTCAATGGCGGGGGATTCCCCATCTCTGATGGTATATTTATATTTTCTAGTGTGGATCGGCTTGCAACGCTCACCTGTCCACACGTCATTGCAGAGATTGACATCACAGATTTGCTGTGTTGTCATGATTAACACCAATCATAATAAACATTTCTTTTGTATAAATTTATTGGTGATATTTATATTTATTTGTAATATAAAAAGGTCCAAGCTGTTTAATCTGTGTGGTCTAAGGGGTCTTAAAGGGTCCTCTTGGTCTTTTGAGTCATCTGGGTCTTGAGGTTCTTCAATGGTTGAAGGGGTCTCAGCAGTCCAAAAGGTTGAAAAGTACATTCCAATTGTACATAATTGATAGACGTACGTGCGTGAAGTTAGGGTGCAATTGACGTTCAAATAATACGTACTTAATAGACATATTGTCACACGGCTTCACAGCTTCATGGATGGACGGACCGTGTTTTGCGTTTTTATCTGTAATTGCACGGGAAGAGAAATGTGGATAAGTACCACTTTGTAGTCGAGGGAAATTTCAAAATTCTAATACCCTCTGCTACCACTAGGTGGCGCTACATGGTACACCGTCACCGTTGCATGCACCCTCACCACTTCCTGCTCCAGCTGCACCATAATCACTGACAATATCCTCAGCAACCTCACTCCACAACTATAACCAACTATTATCTACCAATTTCTCACATTCTGCTACTTGCTGCAAATTATCTGTAAGTTCCTTTGACGTAGTAAAACCATCCTCAAGTGGGCTATTTCCTCACACTTCCGACAACAGTGAGTACCCTCTGCTTCCCCTATTCTTGATGTGGCCCACATTGAGCAACTACCACATTTTATATACTCCTCTTCCTTTCTCCCTCACTCTCCATTTACACCACCAAACTCCCAAAGCCCCAACTGACTTATTAAACACTGAACTTAACACAATGCCTCCCCCTGCTTTTTTCAATAAACTTGCACAAATACCCACTAAAACTGTTATGAACACAACTTCAACCTTTTAAATCCAATCCCACAACCCAATAAATCTCAATAACAAAATACGCAAAAAACACTTCTCTTGTTGGTGCCTCGGAGCTTACACAGCCACATGCAAACAACCGAAAGTGACATCCTCACTTTGCGAATGACGATTCCAAAGAATTTCAATGGGAAAGAATGAATTGATTGCTTATTTTACTTGTTTTTTTATTTTTGGTTTTATCTATCTACTAAGGTATGCTGATGATACCACTCTGTTAGTAGTTTTCTGAAGAGGACTTGATGAAATTTCTGCACACAGTAAAGAAGGAAAGTGAAAAGGCTGGTCTTTGTTTACATCTCAAAAAGACTAAAATCTTGTCAAGTGAGAAGGTCGCCATGTTCAGATTGGGAGACGATCATGTGGAAATAGTGGAAAGTTTCATCTTCCTGGGTTCTAAGATTGAATGAGTGGAGAATGTGGAGGAGATATTAATAAATGATAAGCATTGGGGAGAACAGCAATGTCAGGATTGACAAAGATCTGGAAACTGGAAGACGTTATGATGCAAACCAAGAGGAGGTTTGTGAATGTATGGATGTGAGTTGTGGATAGTGAAAAAAATAAAAATAAAAAACGAAGAAGATTGACAGTTTTTAAATGTGGTGTTTGAGATTAATGTAAAAATTCCATAGATTGCAAGAAGAATAAACAAATGTCTGGAGAAATTAACCATGCTGATTATATTTGAGGGAGGAAGAAGAAGCAGACCATGTATGTGCCCGATGATGGGGTAAAGGCTGAAACCAAGCAGTCTCTACCATAGCTTCAGGAAGCGGTGCAAGATAGGGATGTTTGAAGACATGTGATCATGAACATCACCAGAAGTCAGACACAACTTGATGGAACTATATAACTCACCGAAATGATTTATTTCTTATTTGACCGATCACTTCTGCTGTGTAACATGTTGGAATTGGAACTCGCATCCATTTGCTTAATGGTAGTTCTGTTCGTTGGGTGGTGAGCTTGGGATCCTAGGATCCTGAGTTCAAATCCCACTCGGCTGTTGAATTCATACCAGGTGGGGTTGACTCTGCCTGCCATCCTTCCAAGGTCGGCAAAATGAGTGCCAGCTTGCTGGTATCCTGTGTCGGAGTGGTGACCTGTCTAGGATTGTGCCCAATAGCCAAGGAGACTGCTTCGGCAGTACCAACGCTTTGCACAGAGTATGGTCCTGATGGATGGATGGATGAATGTTCGTTGGGCTCCGGTCAGAGCTTCTGGGAACTCAAAACAAAGGTGTAAATGCAGACGGAAATCTTGAATACAATAAAATGAGAGAGATTTTTTTTTTGTACCTACAAAAAATTATGCCTATTAAGTTGATGGAGATGGAAATCGATTTTGTAAAGGAAGATGGTGATGGAAAGCTTTCTTCAGGGAATATAGCCAAGAAGCCCTGGACCACACTTGGTTCCCTTGCATACTCAGATGCACCAAATTTCTCTCTGAATTTTCAGCACAGCCCATTGAAGACTGCAGCCATGTCGTATCTGCTCAAAGAAATAGACAAATCTGGATCAGTAGCTCCACAATCAGTAGTAGACAAGGAAGACGAGTAGTTTCCACAGTCCACACGATAAAGTTTCAGGATTTTATTGCAAGTCCAGAAGTATTTTTAGGAAGCTGGTTGCACATGACTCGCAGGTGCTCGCTTTTACAATGGCAAGACCTGGAACGGTCACACTGGGTGGGCCAAGATAGAAAAATAGCATCTCCAATGTATGTTTACTATTGAGCTCATTGGATTGAACTGCGGAGAGGGTGGGAGAACCGTTGCCTCCACCATCATACTTGTTCTCATTTCTACTTTACCACAATTTGGTGTATATCACAATGATCACAACTGCTTGAACGTTTTTACAACACGATTTTGATTTCTCTCTGTTTGCAGGACTGTGCCTATCCTCTCCTACTACCACACCACTCAATATCCTACACTCACCCTTGGCTATCCCATTTCTGGCCACCACTATGCTCCAATCACTACCAGTGTCACTGCGGTGCGGCCCCTTGCGTGTATGTAGACTATTGTCCCTCTTCACATCACCTCTGTCTTCCCTCCAATATTTATCCAACATTCGATGACGGTGATATCCATGTCAAGCTTTCTGTTCCTTTAGTATTTTCCAATGACTGTTATATCTTTTCGTATCTAGCACAGAGCACGGTGTCTGCAATAGCCGGGATGGGTGGCGTCGGTGGCACACCAGCAATGCGTATAAACCCTGTCCTGGTCTCTATGGATCCTTCTCGTAGCTTCCCACCACTCTCAGCCTCCACAGCATCTACACCTGCAAACCAGGGCCCCCCTGAGAGCAAGCCTACAGGTTTTGCTGCCAGTCACTTCAATTGCTTTTTGCCTTTTGCAACAAAAGGGTTTTCTTCCATAAAACCATTTATTATCTTCCCAACTTGGTTTCTGATCTTAAATTATGAATGTGAATGGGTTGTTTAAAAACCTGTCTGTCATTAACTTTCCTCATGTACACACCCTCTCACCAGGTGTGGTGTTGGCTGAAAGTGTGGCAGCAGGGATGTGTCCTTCCTCCTTTGCAGTTACGTCACCCTCCAGTTCAGGCCACAACCCAAACACGCCAGGATCCGGACAAGTGCAAGCTTCTTCACCTCGACCCAGCATCTTGCGTCGTAAGACTGCATCAGAGGGGTGCGTTTTGTTTTGTTTATTATTTAATTAATTAATGTCTCTGGAGGAGTGTTATTGATCCAATACTGTGGATTATGAATATAAAAAACTGTTTGCCAACTCCTCTCGATGTGGTTTGGAGTTGAATTTAATTAACCTTGTAATCACTGCTGCGGACGTGTACGGTCTGATAGTCATCCCATGTATTGTAAATTAATAAAGTACTCGTGTGCTATAACAGGTCTGCTGTAAGGAAGACTCTCATTCCCACAGACACGAGTAGTCCTCGTGGAGATGGAGCCCGTGGCTCTGGCTCTCCGCGGCCTCTCAGGTATTGGTATGGTGTTGGCAGTTAGCATGTCTGTGCCTCTCCAGAATGCAAAATAGGTTTGAAATTTTACCCTCGCCGAAGGATTCGGAGAGGGTATTGCATTTGGGTCTGTCTGTTTTTGTTTGTTTGTCCGCACAGAACGTTCGTGGTTTTCTCCGCAACAGCTTGTCGGATTGAAACGAAATTTTTTACCATCAGTGCGACTACTCATGTAGAATGTTTTAATAATTATGACGTCATAGGTCATGTGGTGTGGCAGCCATATTGGAAAAACGGAAAAACTTTGGACCTCTGCATCTCTGAAACTGCACCAAGGAAAAAATTGAAACTTGGCACATAGCAAGTACTCCTCATGGGGAATGTGTGGTTTTTAAATTTATTTAAATGATGTCATAGGAGCCCTCTTTATGATGTCATAATTGCATATGTAGAACGCCACATCCAATCGGTATGAAAATTTTTGAGGGTCATCTCGGGATAAAATGGTCAACAGAAAAATAAAAAAATTAATGACGTCATCGGTCACGTGATTTGGCAGCCATATAATTTTTTTTGAAAAACCTTCAAAAACCATCTCTGAAGTGGCTGAACAGATAGAGGCGAAACTTTACATGTATGACCACCTGTCCATGAGGAACAAAAGGTTCACACATATGTCATTGGTCACATGGTTTGGCAGCTATATTGGATTTGCCCTGAAACCTATAAAAATACACCACTCAAAAGAAGTCCTGGTGAGAGTTTGCAATCTGATTGCTCTTTTTCTTGTTTGTTTTGTTTTACTTGAGTATTGGATGTAAAAACAAGCGAAGAGCAGCGTTTTTCTTGAACCTCTTCCTTGGGATCCTTGTGTTGCACCACGGTTTTTGACAAGTTGTCAATGACATGAATAAGTGCATATGTCCGTGCCATTTCTTCCTTCTTTAGTGAGGTGGCCATGCCACCAGACGTTCATACTGCTTTGGCTTTTCATCCTGCTTCTGATGTTACAACCTTTCATACCGACATCTCATTATCCTCTCTGCGCCAGCCTACCCAGCATCCCTTGCAAATCAGTTCTGCGACAACAGCTCCTGGGAGCCTCTCCGTGACTATGGTCCCTGCGGCTGCTGCACCTACGTCTGCCTCCGTCCTTGCTGGATTGGGAACACTGGGATTTTGTGCTGGTGGGACAATGGGTAGTGGAATGGGTCCAGGTGTGGTAGCAAGTAGTGCCATGGTGACTGGAATTGTGCTTCCAGAGATAAAAGTGAAACAGGAGCAACCAGAGGGAGTGGATGGAATGGTTTTGGGTAAGCTGTGAAGTATGCCGTAATTATCATTTCGTTTTTCAATTGTTTATTCCATTCATTCCTTTTTAGGTTTGCCAATTCTCTTCTACTTACATTTTGACTGCATTGAGTGAACACATTGTCAATATTGCTGCTCACTCTAGGAGCTCCTCCATCGAGCACACGATCCGGTCTGCTTCCTGCACTTTGTTCCACGGGTGGCGAAATTCCTGCTGGCACTTCCCCCCGGAAAAAGCCACGGAAACAGCAGCACGTTGTTTCTGCACCTGAAGAGAGCGAGATGCTCGAAGGCAATTCTACAGATGACGAGGAGAAGGGAAGCAGGGCAGTGCAAACCATAAAGTATGAGAAACTTATGCCACCCAAGGAGTATGTGGGTAAGGCCTTTGCAGGAATTTACACAGACTTGCAAACAACACTACAAATGAGAGGTTTTGTGAGCAAAATGATCTTCAAAAAACTTAAGTTTGATGGCTGTCACAGTCAATAAACTTTTATAATTAAAACACAATTATGCCATTAAATACTGGTTCCAATACAAGGTCCTAATATTTTTTTATCGATGTGTATTAATGAAGGTTAATAGAGGCCATTGATCACAAAGTTGCACTTTAATTAATCCCCCCTCCCCCCCCCCCTTTAGAACATTGAGGCTCATGGAAGAGCAAGATGACAGGAGAGGTGAGAGAGGAAGGGAGGAAACACAGCAACCTGCAAGTAAGGAGGTTGGACTAGGCGTGGTCATTGGGGGTAAAAATAAATTTTAAGGGATGACATGCGATGGCGTTGCACTGCCTGCTTAAAGGAAGAGTGGGAGAGGGCATGCTCAGGAAAGTGATCCCACAGATGAGAGGGAATATGAACAAAAGAGTTGAGGTTGTGCAGTCATACTGGATTTGGGGAGTTTAACCAGGAGGGGATTGCTGGAATAATGTGTACATCTTGGAGTTGCTGGGGAGGATTGGAAGGCTGAGAGAACAAAGGAAACCAGAGAGAAGGTTAAAAAAAAGAAAGGGGCCACTGATCCGCCTGCAATGTGAGTGCAACAAACCCTGTTCTTCAGCCTCATCGTGGGAGATTCCAATAATGTTGAGCTTTACAATCCACAGAATCCAGGAGACATGTGATGCTGGGATACAAGGCCATAGAGAGCAGTACTCCTTTAAAGGGGAACCCAAGCGCAATTTTTTTTTTCTTTTCTGAAAACCATTGAGTATCATTAATCACGGTCAAACTTGAAGGGAAAAATAATTTGAATTTTGTTTTTGCCAATCAGTGACTAAAAAAGGCAGTGTCGATTTTCGATTTTGCCAGTGACATCACATCTGAAATCAATATTTATCCAAATGGTGGTTTAATAGAGAAGCGGTGCATGTTAAGCTCGAATTCTGATACTGATTCCTCTGTCATTCGCAACTCCAAAGGTTCTCAGAATGTTGAAAGTGATTAGTGGTATTTTGAAGAAACTATTGGAGACAAAATTAGTGATGGAAACTCTTTTGGGGGAATTGTGGAGCCGAATCGTTTTGAGCCTTGTGCTAGCGATTCAGAGGGAGAAGGTGGAAGTGTTTGTGAAGATGAAACCGCTGGTCATGTGATCATTTCAGCTGGGTAGGATTTGATTTTCTGTTAAATTAAAGATTTATAAGGGAGGGATTTTGTATTGATTGATAAAATGGTTTATATATTACTTGAGCAGAAATACCCATCATCACCCGACAGCATGGGCAGTGCCCAGCACACTTGGACACCGTGGACAAAATAGGTGACAAATGCTTTGTCCCACCATCATAGGCTGATGTGGTGTCTTGAATGTTGCTGGATCGTCCCGTTTTGTACTTTTCCCGGACGCCATTTGTGACCGTGCCGTGTCCCACCGTCATGTCCGTGAAGTGTCGATGTCCCTCCCCATTCGAGGGTGGTGGATATTGGGGTGATGATTGATGGTGGAGGGTGGGATGGTGGTGGGTATCGTGGGGGTTTTGGTTGATGGAGGATTGTCGGGGGTTGGGGTACTGTTGTTGAAGTTGAGGGGATTTGAAGTACTGTTGTACCTCGCTATTCACGGGAGATACGTTCCAGAAAAGTGCCTCGACTGTCAGGGTCCACGAATGTCGGGACATTGTTAAAAAAAATTTTTAACGTGGTCTCGGCTTGTGGAAGAGCAATTGCATAGAACAAATCTGGACACAACATAACAAAGGACATCTCCACTCATGGCTCGCAGACTTCCTCTCCTGTCACAGCCATCGTGTGGCCCTTAATCGAGTTCTCTCATTCCCTCTTCCAGTCCAGGCTGGAGTTCCTCAAGGCAGTGTTCTGGGCCCTGTTCTCTTTCTGGTTTTCATCAATGATCTCTCTGACTCTCTGTAAAATCCTCTTTATCTCTCTGCTGATGACTCCACCCTCTGCCGTATTATCTGTCATCCCTCAGATCGGCAAGCAGCTACCTCTTCACTCTCTGCAGATCTGGATAAAATCACAAGCTGGTCCAACATGTGGGACATGTCTTTCAATCCTGACAAATCTCACACTCTCACAATGTCTCTCCAAAAGGACCGTCTGGAACCCCCCACCCCCCGCCCCCCATTTATTTTCTCAACAATCCTCTTGAAGAAGTTCTTTCATTCAAGCTTTTGGGTCTCACCATCTGCCATGATCTTTCCTGGGAAAGCCACATTTCCAAGGTGGCCTCCAAAGCCAGTCGCCGACTGGAAATCCTCCGTCATGCAAAGTCCTTCCTTGGCTCATCTGAGCTCCTGACCACATACAAAGCTTTCGTCCACAGCCAGATGGAGTACTGCTCTCCCCTCCAGGCTGGTGCTCCTGCCTCTCACCTTTCTCGGCTTCACGTTATGGAAAACGAGGCATTTGGGATCAATGGTATCTCCCACGATGAGGCTGAATCTTTGGGTCTCTCTCACTCTTTCACCGCAGGCAGGTCAGTGGTCTGTCTGTCTTCCACTGTCTCCTCTCTGACCTCGCCCCCTGCTCTGTCTGAGATATGTCCCCCCCATATTTTGCAGGGCGCTCAAGGTCTGCCAGCAACCCCCTTCTGGTAAAACTACCAAAATTAAGAACCACTGCTCACCTTCACTCTTTCATTTCTCTTTTTTTTCTGCCTTTACAACAAATTCCCACACTCTCCTCAATCCCACTTTTCCCTCCAGGTCTTCAAAACAGCTGTTCACCACCATCTCCTATCTTCCCAATCCAAAACCACGATCTTTTCTACCCCACTAATGCACCCAAATCCACCTCCTTCAAATTCTCTGCTTTCCTTCCTGAAAGTCCCTGTAGTGTCCATCTTGTTTACCCCGTGCACCCCGTCCCATCCCTCTCCCTTCCACAGAACTCCTCACGTCTCTGTTCCACAGTTTTTTCCTTCCATCCCGCCCCTCCCACTTTGTCTCCTACAACCCTTGTAAAATGTTCTGTGTGTTCACTCTCATACGAGCCTTGACAGTGTATACAAAAAAAAATAAATTCAAGATCAGCAGGGAGCGATTCATCTCCAGTCTGCCTATCAATATAAGGTAGGGTACTCCACAACACAATGTGGAGTCAGCTGCAACAAGGAAGATAATGTTTTCCAAAGTATCATAGAGGCTATTTATGTATACGAGGAATAACACTTGACCTAAGACACTTCGTTGGGTAACTCCAGCCTTCACTGGGAAAGGAGAGGATTCCATTGATAGCATGGGTGGAGGAAGCTGGAAAGTCAGGAAAGAAGGCGTCTTGTATGTCACAGGCAAATCGCTTGGCAAGAAGACCAGGAATTATTTCATCTCTTTTTATTAATTTTTGAGCATTTCATTTACTTTTCTATGAATTAAGTGTTTTTATTTATTTAATTTTTATATGGTTGTTAAAAATTGTTCTTACCTTCTGGGAGGATGAACACTTCTCAAGATTGTTTATCGGTGTTTATGTCTCGCTCACTGAGCGGTGAGGTTGGTGGGGGGTCTGGGAGGACAGAGTTTAAAATTCCACCATTTTTTGCATTGCTATTCTGTAGGATGCCTGTTGAATGGAATTTTAAATCATTGAAATGAACACAGAACAGTTCAGTTATTAACTGCAACAGCAGCTGAAGTTTTATGTTATGCAATGCAAACATATCCCCAATGAGAAGGTTCTTCGCAGTTGACCATTGTTGTTCTGTGGGTGTACAGATGAGGAGGGTGTACGATACGTTCCCGTTAAGCTTAGACCACCAGTAACACTGCTCAGCCAGTACCGTAACCCTTGGAAAGCAGCGTTTCACCATTTCCAGTGCTACCCTGATGTCCGTGTGAAAGGTAAGACACCTTTGTTTTTGTACACCGCTATTTTTTTTGATTAATCAATTAATTTATTAATGACTTATTTATTTGCTTTCACATCTGGGCAATATCTCAGGCACCTTTTGAGCGAGGAAGCTGCTATTTGGACATGACAGTCAACAAGTGATTTTGGCTTTAAGGGGTATTTTTGATTTATCGATTATTTCTTTTTCGATGAATTAAGTTTCAAAACGTTACAGATTCAGATGAAACAATGGTGGTTTTGGTATGCTATTAGCCAATTAATTAAGAAATTAATTATTTTACGATTATATATTTATTTATTTTGATTATGCAATTAATCAATTATTGTACACAGCTCCCTCCCGATACCATCTCCATGTGCTGCACGACGAGTAAGTATAATTTGTACACATTCACCTCAGATGTACATTTGTACACGTAAACTAAGTAGCATTTGTAAATTCACCTCAAAAGAGCACCGTTCCCTCCCAATTCCGTTTCCATGTGCTGCAAGGTGGCGTCGCCGGGTGCCGAAGTCGCTCCGGAAATGTCGTGTGCTGGAGGATGTTATTTATTTGTTTGACATGGGGGTGGTTTACTTTGAATGTTACTCTACTTGTTTTTTTTCTTGTTTGGCCAGGTGATATCTCAGCCATCCTTTGAGCTCGGAAGCTGAAATTTGGGCACAATAGTGAACAAGTGCTTTGGCAAAACGATATATTTTATTTTTTTATTTTATCAATTAATTGATTGCTTAATTATTATCGATTTATTAAGTACTTATTTATTTTCGTTCTCATCTGGACAACATCTCAGGCACCTTTTGAGATCAGAAACTGATATTGGGACACGAGGGTGAACAAGTGATTTGGCTATAAAGGGTATTTTTCATTTGTGGATTAATCAATTGATCGATTGTTCATTTTTTGTTTAATTACTTTTCAAAAAGTTACAGATTCGGATGAAACGGTGGTGGTTTAGGTATGCTATTATCCAGTTGATTAAAAAAACAATTATTTTACGATTATTATTTACTTATTTCAATTATGCAATTGATCAATGATTGTACACCGCTCTCTCCCAATAAAATTACATTGATCTGGCCTGACCTGACAATCTGGGTTGGGTGCCACCGTATCACCCGGGCTGCTCTGTACCGTCTAGTGTGGCACAGTGCAGAGCTCCCGTCCTCAAGCGATCCCCAACCCAAGCCTCTGAGTCACTGGATTGCAGGCGCACGCCGCTCCGCCCCCATGCGGCAAGGAGAAAACGGTGTCCATGACAACAATTTCACCCCATTATAACCAAATGGGATATATTTGTGATTTGATTATTGCCAAACCTCAGGAATTTTTCAAGGTATCAGATGGAAACTTACATAGCTTATTTGTATGCACGTGTAGTCGAGTATATGTGTATAAAATCTGGTCAAAATTAACAGGTCAAGATCAATGCCATCCAAAACATGCAAAACACCTATTAAGCCACAATTGAATATGTTTCACCAAATTGTTATGCACAACATTCAATTATGTGAAACACTTGAGGGTCAAATTTTCCAAATTATCAAATTGTTGTTTCCATGGCAAGTATTGTTTGTTTGGATTTTGCAAGTATCTGCTGTGCATGACATATATTTGTAATCACAATCGATAGTTCTTCTGAGCGGACCACGATTGTGTCGATAAAGTAAAAATGTACCATGTGTCACGGTCCACACCATGACTTTACATTGAATTCCAGTTTTCACCAAATTACACGCCAATAAATTGCTTATTTGAGGTGAGACATCTACGAACCCATGGGAGACGGTTACCCTGTCGGTGTACCCTGTTAGATCACGTGCTCTCTCTCTCTCTCTTCTACCGCTTCCTTTCTGTTCTTGCATCTTCTGCTCTTTCCATGCTTTGTCCCACCTCCCCTAATTTTTTCCTGACTGGAACCAACTTCACATTCTCTTCAATGTCATTCTTCCCTTCAGGTTTTCAAGACAGCTGTTCACCACCATCTCAGATTGCTACCACTCCAAAACCATGATCTTTTCTACCCTTGTTACCCCACCCCAATCCCTCCTTCCAAATTTCCAGTTTTCCTTCCTGAAAGTTTCCTTCTGTATCCATCTTTTCCACCCCATGCGTCCTCTCCTGACCATTCTTCCGTGCACCCATTGTTTGTCCGTGTTTATCTATCTTTGCTTCAACTCTGCCGTTGGTGGTTTCCCCCTCTCTGAACTCTTCCTTTTGTCCTGTTGCATCCTGATCCATTCAGTGTACAGTACTTGCTCTTCCACGACCTCTACTAAGTAGTTACACAAAAAAATCCCATACTTTTTCAGCACAAATGCTGTCAGGTGGGGGGGGTGGCAATCTCATAACCATGCAGCAATGATCTAACCATATAAAACGAGCGATAATTGCTTTGCAGTACATGTCCCCTACTTATGTGATATTTTTAAGTCCAAAAATGGCATAACTACGTGTGAAAAACTGATGAAATGCCCTGAAACTTATCATCGTAAAGCCGTGTACCAAGTTTCGGTTAGAGTATGTTCAAGGGTATGTGTGGGGGGAGGTGTGAAAAACAACAGGTGGGACGTATGGAGAGAAAACATATAGTCCCCTCCGGTGATATCGGTAGGGGACTAATTAATCAGGTGATTCCTGTATTTGGGCTCAAAGTCTGATTGCTTGTCGAAAAGGTAAATTTCGAAGGCTTTGCCATAGGGAATTTTTTAAATTACATTGTCAAATTCAGTTGTTAATCGCAAAGTAGGTTGACTTCAGAATAATTTGTAGAAAGCTCCATTTCTCTTCTCATAATAGGTGGATATACCTGGTGTTGGCTTAATGGTTAGGGTGGTGGGCTTGGGATCCGAGGATCCTGAGTTCAAATCCCACTTTACTGTTGAATTAATACCAGGTGGGGTTGACTCTGCCTGTCATCCTTCCGAGGTCGGCAAAATGAGTGCCAGCTTGCTGGTATCCTGTGTCGGAGTGGCGACATATCCAGGATTGTGCCCAATAGCCAAGGGGACTGCTGAGGCAGCACCAACGCTCTACACAGAGTATTGTCCCAATGGATGGAATCGGTGGATGCCTCTGATAGAAATTTGTAACCAAGGAGGGTTGAGTACTTATTCTGGTTACGACTAAGACCACCACTATTTTAATGGGTAAAACTATTCCTTCCCTCTTGTGGGTTGTGCAAGGAACGTTTTGGGCCCGTTTTTCATGAACTGGCTGGCCAAGCCTCAAATTGGACTGAAAATGGTCGGGAATTTGCAATTTGTTCAGGGTACCGGAAATAATTCCCCCCCTCTTCAGAAAAAAACACCGTGAGATCTTTAGTGTCCACCAACGACCAGTGCTGGCAGATGGGGTGCTCAGTTTAACTTCCTTCCGATGGATGGGGAAGACACACATTGCAGCCTGGCCCTGCATGTGAAACATCTGAGTGACAGTTTATAGCTGGGTTGAGATGATTCAAACCCAAGCTAGACAGCTTAAAGGCAAGTGTGCATACCTCTAAACTATCTTGCCAGCCCCAAAAATTTATTCTGTTTAAAGTCCAATGCAGTATTATATTATTCCACACTTAATCTCATAGCATGTTATATTGTTACAAGCAGAATTGTATTTGACAGCAAGTTAAGGACCTTTCTAATTCCACCCCATCCCCCATTCCCGGGACAGAAGAGAAGAAGGCGAGTCTACAGGACATGGCAGCACAAAAGGGATTGGTGAGCAAGGTGCAGGGCTGGAAGGTGCAGCTGTGTGCCTCGCAGTTGATGCAGCTGGTGAGGATACATAGTCCCTCAGTTAAAGGCATTGGTAATTTTTATTTTTCATCACAGTATGTACACAAGGTATCCTGTTGCACACAAACCTTTTGGCCATACACACTTTTAGGGGTTTAGTTATAATGTGGAAACGGTCACGTGTCAGAGATTAGCGATTACAAAGGTATTGTGCAGATAACATTGGAGAAGAATGGATGGAAAGTCACTGCAAATACCTTTTGATTGGATTGGTCTTTTAGCATCTAAGGCTCGTGGAGGTGCTTGCACCTTGATTCACATGTTGGACAAGGGCATTTGGAGAAATCTGTGCACTGTCACATGAATGACAAGGGCAGTAGATGGGAGATAGTGTATTACATTTGAATCTGGGATGCCATCTTCATGAGCCATGTTCTCAGATGGGAACACCAACCAGGCAGACCCAAAAGCTTTGAAACTGAGATTCTTTGACCTACATCATCTTGATTGTTGTTGGTCGATAGCAAAAGGTTGAGCAGGAAACAGCTGGTCAGCTATTTTTTCTTTTTTAAATGTCCTTTAAGGAGAGAGAAAAAGATTTTAACAGTTTGATGCAGATTTACATTTGGCAACCACTTGCATACAAATGCTGTAACCGGGCATAAAACAAAGCAACCCATCCCCCAACTTGGTTTTCTCCATCTACTCGGGTCCAATTCGGACATTTCATAAATAGTGGCTTTAACCCGGGGACTACACAAACACAAAAACAGACTGCAACCAGACACTAGCTCTTCCACGAGCCTTGACTTTGTATTGTATCTATATAAGTTTTGGACATGTGAGAAAATTAAATGCTCAGACTTGGAATCAAACCCAGGACATCTGGCTGACCATACCAGTGCTCTGCCAACTAAGCTATCTGAGCAACTGGTTCAAACGGTTTCAAACCTTACTTGGGTTCCACTACAGCTGCAGATGTGATTAGGTGAGAGCTGATTGGCCTCCAATTATGGGTGCGAGACATGATTGGGTCTTGCTATTTATATGTTAACTGCTAATGCCATTGCACGTGGCCTGTGAGCCCTCGGGGTTGTGCGTTGTCTACGTTGTGACTGATGAACCAGTCAACAAGTGATGAAATGGGTCCTGTGGCTGAGGGGGAGTGCAGCATTGGGATTCTCATGTACATGCTACTTATGAATGTCAACAACTGTAGAGGAACCCAGGCAGGGTTTGAAACGGCGAAGGGCTTACTTTGTGTAGCTTTTATTGGTTGCTTTATGCAGCTTCCTTTGGCTGGAAGAGCATGGGGGTTAATTTATGGAAATCCTAGCCCCCTGGGGGTAATTGATTAGGTGAGAGTTGATTAGTTATTCCCTCAAATTACAGGTGAGAGACATGATAGGGTCATCTTTTACATACATCTAATATATAAAGATATACAGCTCTTTCTAACCACTGACTGACTCATTGACTGATACTAAAGATCGGTACCTTCCAGGTGACGTAGAAAGCTGAAATTTTGCGTGCCGATGGACCGAAGCCGGTACAGCAGGAAAAATCTCAGAACCGTCGGAAAGCATCCGTAAATGAAAATATAAATAAATTAAAAATTAAATGCAGTTGAGCGACCTGAGACAATGGGGAATCACGGTTTGTATGTTTCTGTGTTTTCTTTTTTTTCTGTGTTCCCCCCCTCCTTCATTCTGGCTTTGTACCAGAACACACCTTTTACTGTCCCTCTTGCAGGCTTCCATAAGCATGTTTAAAGCATCAGGTTGATGTGATAGGAGTGACCATCTGATGACCATGACAATATGGAAGGTGCAAATAAGTCTTCATTTCATTGTACTAACAGATGCACATTAGCATTTGTAAATAATGGCCAATTGTGAATCAACAAAAGTGAAACAAAACTTATGTAACTAGCATGCCCACCCGCTCGCACACACCAGTACTCGGTTAAATCTCTCGTAGACCTTCATTATCATTTTCATGCCGAGGCAAGACGGGATTTTAGCTCGGCCTCCCTCTTGCTCTGCTGAGCTGCCATACAGTCACGGAATGCAGAAACCTCTTTCTGGCATCGCCGCCAGTCTTGTGTTTCAGCAATGCATGCCTGTACAGCATGGTGCAGCTGCAAGCAGCCTGTCCTCGACAGGATGTCATCCAAAGGATCTCTCTCCTCCTCTTCATTATCTTTTCTCTTCATCCCAGGCAGTTTGTCATGTTGTCCATTCCTTTCTGACATGCCTTGTTAATGCTGGGGATTGGGAAAATGGCAGTGGGTTTAATGCTTCTGCATTGGTTCTTTCCATTTCATTTTAAGGTGGCATTACATAGCTCATTTTTGGCATTTTGGTCACCAATTGCTGCTGACCCAAACAGAAGTAAGGTGGGAAATATTTCTATGATGTCACAATGCCGAATCCGTGAATGTCACCGATGGATACCCTCACATAATTTCCTCATTGTGCTTTAAACTCAATCTCTATATTTTCATTCTGATCACAAAATACTACTATACCATTAATATAATAAAATACAAACATTCCTGAGGTGAATGAATAAAGCCGCCAATTCTCGCGTGACACCCAATACAGACAAATCTGCTGGCGAGAAAGGGCGGATACAAAACACTGTTGAAATCATCATTGTATTGAGAAATTTATGAAACCTTCCACACACCTTAGAATGGATAAAAGCAGGGTCAGTTGGGAAATTCAAAATCACAATTGTATGGAGATATTATCAAACCGGTGAATGTTTCTGCTGAACCCTTGATCAGGAGCAGTTTTGTACAGATCGAAAGTCAAAATCGTAATTGTAGAGGTATTTATTAAACCTCCCACCCACCTTAGGGGGTATACGCTGGGACCCAAAAACGTTCCACAATCGGTTTGGCAGGGCTAGCCCCAAAACTGAGAGAGTAGTTCGGTGACGGACCGACGAACACTCCTGCTTTATAATATAGACTAATGGGGCACCTGTGGGAAACCCACGGGCATAGACATGTATGACATTTGGACCGCCCCTCTTTATAACTGATGCTTCATTCATGAGGGATGGTAGGAGGTAAGGGGTAGGGGTGAGGGTATTAGTGTGTGGAGTGACTTCCTTCTGCCTTGACTGACTTGCATCGAGTATACTTCAATTCACACATTCAAAATTCCTTAATCCTTTGAACCCGAGTGGCCGATTTACCAGTCGCTATTCAAACCTCCATTTATCTGAGCGGCTGGATTTTTCTCCAGGGAGCCCAGGGTGGGGGAGCTGAAAGTCCAAGGAGCTCAGGGTTAAAACCAAACGTTAACACAATATTTGATTACATTTTTTTGTACACATATTCAGTTTATTACGTACAAAGTTTTTCGAAGTATTGTTTAATTACTATAGAGTTGGAAAAGAGTTAACTTGCCTGAAATAAACTATTTATATACACAACGGGAACATGCAAAAATATAATTAGACTCTAGTTCGATCCCTAACTTCAGTTTTCCCTCCCTCGTTTTCCCTACCATTCCTCTTCTATGCCACTACCCCTCCTTCCTCTCCTCCCCTACCCTTCCTCTTCTACTCACTCTCCCTCCACACATTACGTCCAACTAGTTGCATTCAAAATGGCATTACAACCAATTCCCGAGCAGGGGAACCCTACCCTCGCTGTTATACTCTCCCTCCCCCTTCACATCTTGTCCATCTGATGCATTCAAAACGGCTATTAAAATGCATTTTTGTCTAAAAATGCGAAACACAGGCTGCGGTGAACCGGTTGAAATTTGGTAAAGCTCCTGGGATCTGTGGCATCCATGCTGAACTTCTCAAGGCTGGTGGAAATGCTGTACTCATGTAGTTGCATGCAGTTATGTGCTCTGTTTGGAACACAGGCATCATCCCAACTGACTGGAAGAGGGGCCTTGTTTGTCTCTCTCTGGAAAGGGAAGTGTGATCTCCAGGACGGCAAAAACTACTGAGGGGTGACGCTGCTCTCAGTGCCGGGCAAGGTCTTTGCTCGGATACTTCTTCATAGGGTTCGCCACCATCTGTTTGAGCACCAGCGCCTAGAGCAGTCAGGCTTTACACCAAAGAAGTCAATGATTGACCGTATCCTTACTCCGGGTCCTCACTGAATGCAGACGAGAGTTTCGGCAGGGACTGCTTGCATTCTATGTTGATCTCTGCAAAGCGTTCCAATCAGTGAATCGGGATCCCCTCTGGAGGATTCTTGGTCTTCGTGGAGTGCAACCAAAACTGATCAATCTGAAGTATACTCTGGTAGTGAGAGTGCTGTGAGATGTGGTGATTCCATCTCTGACTTATTTCCAGTTGCTGCTGGAGTTCGTCAGGGGTGTGTACTGGCCCACACACTTTTCAGCACTTGTATGGATTGGATTCTGGGGAGGATGAATGAGGAGTCAGAGCCTCTGGGATTATGGGTTTCCTGGGTCAATACTAAGATCCATGCTTTCAATGGCATCTTGTATGCTGCTATCTTGTCTATACCTGTTTATTGTGAGGTGTTGAAGTCACGGAGAGATTCACTTACCTTGGCAGTGATATTCATGCTTCTGCTGACTGTGAGCCAGAGTTCTGTGTTGGGCCGGGGGAGTCATGGATTCACTGGACCAAGGGGTGTGGCACTGTCGGGACCTGTGCAGGACGACGAACATCCGAGTCTTCAGGTCCTTGGTGCTTCCATTCTTGCTCTATGGATGTCAGACTTGCACTCTGACCAGGGATCTGAGACGGAGACTTAACTCCTTCGGTACCAGGTCTCTTCGGAGAATCCTTGGCTACCGCTGGTCGGACTTTGTGTGCAACGAGCGGTTGCTGAGAGCCTCAAATGAGATTTGTTACCTGCATAGTCCGTGAGCATTAGCTGCGGCTGTGTGGTCATGTGGCTCGTTTTCCTGACGCTGATTCTGCTCACCGGATTCTCTCAGCGAGGGATTCTCGTGAGCGGAGGAGGCCAATGGGCCAACCACGTGCCTCGTGGTTGCAGTAGGTTGATCAGCATCTCAAGGAGATTGGGAATGGCCAGACCGAGGCCCCTGGAGTACCGGCGGAAAGTGGCTGCAGCGATGCACTGCTCCAGCGCATGCTCCCATATCTGACCTGACGTATTGTTCCGATTTCATTGTCGTGGTATTTATTTTTGCCCAATTGCGGTTTTTGAGCTGAGATAAATCATTGTTTGCGTCCACATGTAAGATTTATTACCAGCCTTTTCTTGTTTCTTGTGCATCATTAATTGTAATCAGAGCAGCATACGGGAACGAAGCCAAATTTAAGACAGTAATGAATAGTCATCGAACGGGAAATGACATACGGAGATCCTGTAATACTAGATATACAAGATCTAGTGGAGACAAACAGTTAATAATGGCACCCAAATGTAAAATGGACAAGATTAATTGTCAAAAGGCAGACAAAGGTTACGTTATGACATTGTGTGAAGAAATCGAGTTGTTAGATACGTCGGCAAGAAATGAAATTAAACGGAAGACAAAGAAGAAACCCAAAGAAGTAAAGAGCAAAGATGGGGTCATCAGGATGAACCTGGATAGGATTCGGGCGGGTTTCAGCCACGACTCCCCAACCCTCAAACCCATCTAGGCGCAGCCAAATGAGCCTTACAGAAAATTTTCTGCAAGAATTCACTTTTCTTGAGAGGTTGCTAACGAAAGCGATGAAAGAGAAGAAAAAGCAAGAATTAGAATGAATGAAGAGAATTGTGAAAAAACTAAAACGAAAAATATAAATTACAAAAAATGTGAAGGAAACAAAGCACAAATATGTTGAGAAGACTCCCAGACAGATATATTTCAGCAGTTACTCCCCAGGCTCAAACGCAGCAACTTGTACAAAGTGCGGCATGTGTGGGCCACCATTACCGGATCAATGAATCAACTGTGTGTAAACGCGAGTCACATATCCGTGCAAGGGTTCTTGCCAACAATGCGCAAAAGGCTCATTCTGGTCCCGTGATCATCGAATTGAAAGGATGGAAAAAAAACGCTTCATATTTGGATCGAGGAACAAACAGAAAAAAATGACTGAGTGAACCAGTGTATGGGAGAACGTATTGTGGATTTACTCGGACTTTGAGTGCACCGGTGTACAGGAGAAATCATTGCAGATTTACCAACGTTTTCACGAGGCACTCAGGGTCGAAGGCTCCAGTTCAACAATGGCTCATGGAATGAATCGAGGTGAAGGGATTTATGCCGGAGCAGGTTTTTAACGCTGAAGACGGGATTATTTTGGAAGAGGATGCCATCTCGTGCCTTCCTATCAAGCAGGGAGGATCTGCTCCGGGTCAAGGTGGCTAAGGATCGTCTTACCCTTCCATGTGACAATGTAGCAATGACTTCATCGTGCTCCCGATGATCCAACAACCATCGTAAGTTCTACATCCACATTTTTCTAACCTCCACCCTTCCCCGTCCAACAGCATCATCATCATCATCATCCCGAGCTAATTTACGGCAGAGATCAGTACGAACGAGTATGTAATATGTTTACCCTCACCCACCTCGCTGTGTTGTAATAAATTTAAAAGGTAAAAGTCGTGTTTTAGTTTAATTTACACCATATTTATATGTTCATTGCAATGTTAACATGTCTTAGGTCTATTTTTACCTGTTTATTTCAACTGTAATGTGTTTATTTCTGGCTGTTATCGATCTTCCTTGATATTTTCTCGAAGTCTAGGAACCAGATCCCCCTCTTCCCATTGGCCCTTGGTTTCCACGATCGCAGTTTTATCTACCGCAGCATTTTCCAGGAACCTAACCCCCGTGATATTGGAGGGTTCATTGTATATATAATAACCCAATGCTGTCTGTCTGCTCCCCTCATCCTGAAACATAGAAACGCTCTTCGGAGAGAAAAAAATTAAGTAAAAGCTGCTTTACATTAATTCAAACCTATGGCAAAATTATAAAATTAAAAACAAAGTTGTACACAAGACATTGCATCTTCACGCATAAAAGTGTAGATAGTACAACCTTTATAACCGAGAACTTCCCCGGTATATGGATTGGACGTGGTGGGGCAATCCCCTGGCCTCCACTGTCTGCCGATGTGACGCCCTAAGACTTCGTCTTATGGGGGTATGTCTAGGATAGTTCTCCAAACCTCTTTTGCTGACATTGAAATACTTTGTGCAAGGATAATCCTCTTTAGTTTATCTCGGCTAACAGAAATAAAAGTTAAAATCCTTCATACTGCTATCTCAACTGGATCTTAATTGATGACCCCTGGGCTGCAGCTCTGTGTTCTTGCTGCTATGCCATCACATCCTTATGAAATTGGGCAATAAAGACTTCCTGCTCACTACACTCCCCACACTTACCTTGTGCTCAGGTGTATGCAGAACTCGCACGACTCTTGTTGATGTACCG
>CM068960.1:80769023-80794391 GCA_035128595.1 Eptatretus atami | reverse complement strand
CTATGAGAAAATGTCATCCCTCCAGGAGGGCATTATGCCACAGAAAAAGAAAGGAGGGGGAGATGAGGAGTTGCATAAAGTGTACGAGCTCATTCAGGTGACCCTCAAATGCCTTGCACTTCCCATTCCCTGCTATGCCCTCCAAAATGTTTACTCCCCTCAACCATTTCTATCTTTTTGTCCACACCAGGGCAACCTTCAGCGCTGTAAGCTCGTAATGGATCAGATCACAGAGGCGAGGGAAAGCATGATGAGGGTTCTGGATCACAAAGAGCACGTGCTCAAGCTCCTGAACAAAAGTGGAAATGCACGGAGGGGTAGCAAGAGGAAGGAGAAAGCCTAAACAGACGCACACAAGCATTTAACATGTTCACGTTATCGCTCGCATTCTCGACACCTTCCGTTGTGATCTGCTCTGCACATCAGTTTCACATGTTCCATTGGGTGAACATTAAAAACATTCTCTTGCTCCTCTTCAAATCCTTGTGTTTTTACCGTTTCCAAAACTTCTCATGTTTACTCAGAAGCTCAGCTTGAAAAGCACGAGTTTGTGTATAGTTTGGGGTTAGTTACCCACAATGCAATTCCAATATGAATTATCTTGCCTAGGATATTTTTAATTGCAATTAATTCTAGATGCTGTTAAAACTTTTTCCACTTCAAGCTTCCTGATTTTTAGTCTAATTTAAACCCTCATGACTGAAGAGCTGGATCATTGACATTAAAGCAATAAACTTGAAGTTCACAAAGGCAGACCTATATCATTTCTGTGAGTTCTGTTTGTTTTTGTTTTTGGCTAAGCATATTGGAAAGATTGACTTTTACAAAAGAACGTCATTCATACGAATCGATCTGTAATTCAACGCAGATGCGAGTGTAAGGTTCAGCTTGTATACAAACACGCCTTTTATGCATAGATAAAACTGCATTCTATTTTTCACTAATACTACTTCCTTTTATCACCTCCCCCACTTCCTGTTTGTGTACATACCATTACCAGTTCAATTAATTTTTTTTTTATAAACTATGGACTGTGAATGGAATTTGATTGGTTTGTAAACTGACATTTGAAAGCTGTGGTTCACCAAATGCGGTTAGATAAAATGCTTGCAAGTTAAATAAAGTCGTCCTCTCCTTTTGTGCGCTACACATGATAAAGTTGCACATTGTTGGAAAGGACTATCATTTAGCTGAAGTTTGACTTGGATTCTTATTTTTCCAAGTAGTAAATACATATGGCACAGAATCTGACTGACCGAGATGGCTGTGCGAGGCAAACGCTGTGTGAAATTGATCTGCGTCATGCGGTTTGCTGCATTCTGCCTTTGAGTGGCAGTTTAAGTGCTTTGCTATATATTTGAATCGAGTAACTCAGCCAGTGGCATTAACTTTGCGAGACAGCACACTTGTTTAACCACAGGGTATTCGGCATTGTCACAATCAACACAAGAGAGCATTTGACAGTGCAGAGCCAGCCTCACTGGGGTATCTTTTGGAGAACCCTTTCACACACTGGGGTGCTATTTTGAAGTCTGTCTATGGATGGGGATGCACACGCTCACACTTTTGAGAATGGGCGATGCTAATGAATTGTATAACCATCAGGTCATCAACTTCTTTAACGGCCACAATTATTCCCACATTCTTGTGGCGTTGGCATGGGGGAGTTTTTGGCCCACGACAAGTAGTTCGAGCAGGAAATTGTAGTTTCTTCATGGTGCTGGCGATAACTCGCACACTCTTCACGAAGGACACTGTGGGATCATCAACTTCCACCAACTAATGCCAGCAGACGGGATGCCCAGTTTGTCACAATAATGAATCGCCCTGCCTGTGAAACGACAGTTTATAGCTGGGTCGGGATTCAAACCCAGGCCAGATAGCTTGGAAGCGAGTATGTGTACCTCTCGAGTCTCGTTCAACCCATCAGGTAATACACTACCCTACCAAAAGTTATAGGACACCTCAGTTGTGGAAATTGTGCAATGTGTATCACCATGTCATCTTATATAAAACACAATGTATTTGTGTGATGTCTGTCCCCCTTCAAAAGGACGATTTAAGAAGGGTTTTAAAGACGAATCTTTTAACACAACTGTGTTCACTGGGCTATTTTTCAGGATTAAAAAAGAAACTCGAAAAACATTTTCCATTAAAGAGTAATTACGGCTTTTTTGGAAATGTAGACGGTGACTTGCAATTGGGCCTCAATGGTGGTGTACAGAAACGTTAAAAAACAAACAATAAATACAAGGTGCAGGGAGGTGAAATTTGCTGCACGTGATGTGTATGGTGCGCAGAGTAAAACAAGTGTTCATTTACATACGTGCGATGTCGAATAAATAAAGAAGATATAAGCACACCTGACGCTATGCCGAGGCTTCAGGCTTTGGCACGCTCATGAGGCTGTACCCACAAAATGAAAGGTCCCACATGATAAAGAAAATAGGGTAACATATGTACATGTGTTTCAAAATAACACTTTTTCTTGCAATAAAACATCATATCTTCCAGTCTGAATATTTCGAATAAAATAATTCCAAACCGTCATTTTTGATGGGTTTTTATACTAATAAATATGAAGATGCTGGAGGGTTAAGATGTCCTTGAGGAAAATGATAGAGTTTCAATAAGTAATGACTTTTGGTTATTCGTGGACATCGCATCAGACCAATTTCAACAATCTTTGTCTCCTGTTAATTGGGGGAGGGGGGAGAGGTTAGCCATGGTTGGGGGGGGGGGGGGGGGTAACATAAAAGAAGAGGAAGAATACAGAACACCAGTCCTGATCAATCGAAATACAAATCTCCTTGCAGTGACTTGTCAGATAGGACGAGTCAAATACAAAAAAAAATCCATTACATCATGAAAGAGTGCAGAGTCATTGAGGTGTCAGGCAAGCGCTGGGGTATGTTCTCTTAGCAAGTGCCTTGCTATCGCTTGCCAATCCAGCCATTCTGTATCAACCACTTTGAAAGCCGTTCACCTCGCTGCTCGGCAAATGAAGCAAGCGATCGAGGTGCTTCGTTGTGTGAGCAAAAATGATCACCGTAGTCGGATTCAAAACGATACAACCAATTAAATGCTCAGAGGCACACCCCTATATTTACCTTCCATACCATAAACTAGAACGGCACTCAGAAGAGCACATACCTGCACCAGGTTGAATAGTTTACATTTTGTATTCCACCGACAGGTCCGATCTAAATCTGGACCTTAACCAAAATCGAATCGGCTTGTTCTTGTCAACAAACCAACTCATCCATCAAGTTTTGTCATAACTCGTCCACAACTTATTGAAATGTCATACTGGAAATACTGTTTATCGTTTTTGGCCCTCTCTCAGATGTAAAGAATCACTTAAAATATTCTGGGATCTGGATTCAGATCTTCACAAAAATTGAATCGATTCGTCCTTGTCACCCACCAAACCTGTCCACCAAGTTTCATCCGAATCCGTCCACAATTTTTAAAGATATCCTGTTCATAGACAAACAGACGTGAAAACGTAACCTTCATCCACCTTCGGTGGTTGAGGTTAAAAAAACCTTCATATCTGTCTGTGGAAAAAGTCACTACATCATTATGTCTTAATTACATACTAGTGGAACATCTATCTATATATTACTAAAACTCTCATCTTGTCTTGTATATATGTATGTATGTTCCTGAAATACAGCCACAATTTTTACACGATAACGCAAAAATTTTAGTGCCACCTTACTCTCTATTCTCCTGCGGTGTGCAGTATCAAGTTTCGTTAAAATCGGACAACGAAAAAAATTATAAAAAAAAAAATTCCCGATTCAGTCAAGTCCTCTTCGGGAGAATTTGATCAATGCAAACAACCTCAGCGGTATAGTTCGCTGGAGCTATCTTTGTTTTTTTCTTGAAATGATTTTTTTCATCAACCGCTGTCACAACGGGAACCCAACGGGTTCACGGGTCCGGGTCGTCTAGTACCTTTTAAACCTTTAGATGGCTTAGACCCCCCCCTCCCAAGACCATTAAGACCTTTCAAGAATTTTCATCCTTTTGACCCCTCTAGACCTTCAGACCTCTTGATCCTTTTAAACCCTATTATTGGAACTTACCCTTCAGATCCTTTGAGACCCTTTAACCCCTTTATTAAACACACACCACCAACATCAAAAGAATCTTCTTGCAATATCCAGACTACATTCCTTCAGCAAGTAATACACAATCTCCACCCACCCATGGGGTGGGTACTCTGCCAGTATTATCGAAACGTGAATTTCATACTTTTATTTTTACTTCTGCTGTTCATCCTAATTCTTCAAGATCTACAAACATACAAACAACCCCCTCCCCACAATACACAGTGGGAGGTCCTTAGATAAGTTTGGTAGAGGGGCTCCTCCTGCTGACCCCCCCTCCCCAATTATTTATTTTTCTTTCCCTCTTCCTCGTACCATAACCGCTGAGAACACATTTCCCTCCTCATATTTTAGGGAAGTCACAAGAGGATCGAGTAAAACTGAACACGATGGCCCTGACAGCATTTGCTCGAGTACCACAATCGCACTGTTTCCATGGAGACCGCCATGCTGTTAAGTGTAGCGCAGCACTCGACATTGTACATTCAGTAAGAACAAGAAAAAGTCTGTTCTGCAGGAGTGCTTGTTTCGGCAGTTTGAATCAAGCAAGCTGCTTGCTAACGGAACACACCCCCAGGTGTCACCTTGCACACAGGTTACACAGCAATCGTGCCATGCAAGTACGTATGAGGGAACGGAGGAATTATGTTCCACAACCAAAAATAAAATGAAAATATTAATTACTTTCTTCAGAAAAATGCCTTGAAAACAAAAAGCAGTGGATAATCTTTAAAGGCAGAAGAGGTTATGGGTCTCCGTGACAATATTGCTACGAATTTGGAAGTTTACTGCACACAACAGCCAGGTCCTATAGATCAGTTATATCGGTAAGTATGTGTTCTAGTTAGGGTCCCGTCCCCTGTGTCTAATGGGTGATTAAATTTCGTGCGCTGCAGAGTTATTTTGATAGTCAGGGTTTTCTTTTACATTTTTACATCACTTACAACAATAACACCTTCGCTCCATCCTGACGCATAACACTCGCGGTGGGCGGAATTCAAGAAGGACTTGGCGTCTCTCTCGACAATCAGAGAGATGTGAGCGAGTTTGCCATCAGTCGGCCAATCAGAGCCAACGCAGGACAATATACTCCTCTTCCTGTTTGAGGACCGGTCTGCCGTGACGCCGCCTACGCCCCCCCCCCCTCCCGGTCCAATCAGCAGCTTGGCACCCCTTTTGACCAATCACGGGGGCGATGAGCGCATTTGCATGCCAAAACCGTCCAGTGAGGGAGAGCGGGTCGAAGGAGATGCTCCTCCCCTCTGGAGAAGGAGTGAATAATTGTTCGGCGCGATCCGTCTGGAAGCAGTAGGAGTTGGTTTTTGTCTGCCGGATCGTCCCGGATCGCCTGGCCTTGCCGCTGGCGCTCGCTGCCTTGTCCGCGCTCGTGTTGGTTGGCGTCCGTCTTTCATCCTCCGTCCCTGGTACCTGGAGTGGCATCGTGGTTGCGGGTTTGAGTCCGCCGGTTCAGGACGTCGAAGACCACACGAGGTGGACAGGTCCAAGATAGCTCTGGTTTCCAGCTCATCTTCCCTCGAGCTGTAAACCTTCAATAAAGACCCGACGGGGTCCATTTCTTTGGTGTGTGTCTGAGTGTGGGCCCATCTCTAAGTAGAATCATTAAGTGCTTGCGTTATTGTACATTGGAATAATTCGGTTGTAATCTGCTCTTTGTCTCCCTTCCCGGTTTTTGCCCATTATTGCAAAATAAATCCCCTCTTGTTGAATGTCAGCTCGTCCTTGTCCTTTCTCCCATTGGTTGGCCGCGCTGCGAACGGGAATTAGGAGGCTTCATTGTTGCCGTAATCGTGCAATCGGCCCAGCAGGAATCTGGTACCCTCCGTCGGGTACGACTCGGTAACGGCCCGGATCACGCAGATCCTGCCGAGGGTGAATTTCCCCGGTAGTTTGGACGACGTGGGTATTTAGGTATATTGAAATTGGCAATTAACCCTATCCCACGTGGTCGACCTATTGGCGATCTTCGGTCCAATAAGTGACCGTCGTGGCTCCGGAGTTATCCGGGGTGACGACCTATAAATTCCGGGTGTTCGGTGGAGCCGACTCTACTGCTCCATCTAGCGGTTGTGCTCCGCACCGAGACCCGGCCCCCACAACAATATTCCCTCGACTCAGTTAAACATGGTGTCACTTTCAAGAACCAAGAACCAGGAAACCAAGGCAATGGTACTTCTCCAGCCTTATGTCTGAGCTGTGTGGACAAGCACCACGCGAACGTAATATTGTTCGAGTCATCACTCAGAATCCTTCAGGCATTATTAAAGGACGGGTAGAGTTCCTACCACCCTGTGGGCGATGTCGTTCCAAGCATGCAACACGCCTCTTTGAGACATACTTTTATTTAGGCGGTGTATAGGTTACTGCAGCTGCCTCAATCACTCCCGAATAAAAATAATAATAATAATAAGCCGGGAGGCGACGATGGTTCGCGGGAATTATTGTTAATAAAAAAACTTTCTACAGAAGTGGAAGTAAAATGGAAAGTTAGATCCAGCTTGTGGAAGCCACAAAGTGTAAGTTAGTTAAACATCTAAACTGCTGAAGTTGACTCCAGTGTTGATGCTGAAATCAGAACAAAAATTAGGAATTTCCAGCGAAGTGGAAGTAGAATGGAAAGTTGGATCCAGCTTGTGGAAGCCACAAAAGTGAAAGTTCGTTAAACACCTAAACGCTGAAATTGATTCCAGTGTTTAGTAAAGCCTGAAATTAGGAATTTCCACAAAGTGGAAGTTAATTGAAAGTTAGATCCAGCTTGTGGAAGCTTTAAATTACCACAAAATTGGTAGTTATAGAAACACATAAACACAAAAGTTGGATTCCAGTCTTGAATAAAAAAAATGAAATTTCCATCAAAGTGGAAGCCCGACTGTAAAAACCTATCTCTTCCGTCAAAATTGACCAAATCAAATCGGATTTTTTTATATGTTGTACTTATGGACATTACGCACAGCTTCTAGGAAATGAAATTGCGAGAAAAGCAATCGAGAACTAGAACGGGCACTCGTAGAGCGCATACCTTCGCCGCAGCCACTAGTTTGAACATGGCATGAGAGTGAAATGAGGAACTAAAATTCCACTAAATCTGCTCGGGAATTTCGCAAATTTAAAGTCCATGATCCGATTTGTGACCTTGACCTTGACCTTTGATCTGATCGCTCCAAAAATCTACTCGATTTGTCTTTTCATGACAACAAACCTTCCCACACAATTTCAAGCTAATCCGCTGTAAAGTTTTTGTATAAAGTGATCCAAAACATTGTTAATACCATTTTTGGTGACCCCCTTGACCTTTGACCCCCAACCGCTACCTAGGGTAATTACGCCACACTTTCATGTGGCATAGCTAGAATGTAGAATTGAGTAATGAACATTTTGGTGTTGGTTTTATCTCGTTCGGATAAAAATTGACCGCGTTATGACGAAAAAACGATTCTGACCTTTTCGTGACCGTGACCTTGACCTTTAATCGATTGCTCCCAAAAGCTTCGCCTGGCGTCCTTGAGTAACTGCACATCATCTCTGAAAATTTCATGCAAATCGGTCCAGCAGTTTTTGCGCAATGTTGTCCGCACACATATTTACCAATAAATAAATACACAGGGGTCAATACAAACCTTCGTCAAACGAAGTTTGCGAAGGTAATAAATAAATAAATAGTTCAAGTGGGCGTGGCTCCACCCACAAGGGCGTGGGATGCCCTCATACAAAAAGACACAACTAGACCATGATATCTAGCTTGTGTCCAAGTTTCATCAAGATCGATCAAACGTCACGGAGCTATAATCTGGAGAGAGTCACAAACAGACAGACAGACAGACAGACAGACAACGAAATAGTGGTCACTGCTGGCGCCGCGCGAACTAATAATAACCCGGGTTAGGTGTTGAGGCAAAAACATACCGACTGCTTATAACTCAAAACACCTCACTGTACTAGAAAACGTGGGGACAGGAATACTGTACTGAGTGGTGGAGACTTGTAATACCTTCCCCACCTAGAGGTGGCGTACATGATGTACACATTTACATAAAGAAATTGCGTTCACCCTCCACCCCCTCCCTCCCCAAGACCACTGGCAAAGACACACACACACACACACACACACACACACACACACACACACACACACACACACACACACACACACACACACACACACACACACACACACACACAACACAACACACACTGGTATAAGAAGAAGTAAGCGATACCATCACACGTTCATGGCCGAATCGCTCCAACAAACCTCGCACAGCCACACGAACCTCGTCACGGAAGTAAATGTGTAACTTGTATCACGTATTAATATAAATTTACACGGTAATAGTCCGTCCACGTTTCCCTGTTTAAACAAATAAAAAACCGTTTGCCACATCAGTTTTCGACGTGGGGAATAATGATGCCGCATGGTGTGGGAACGGGAGGTGATCCCTCGTCAAGCGAAGTGATATATGTGGATACACCTTAATGTATGTCCCCTGACAAGGAACCGCGACACAGGAGGTGGTTACGGGATAAAAACAAACACTGAATCCAACAACTTCCGTGAAGCGAACGAAGCAGGACGTTGATTATCCCGCGCTGCCGCTGGCGAAGCGATCGCTCGCAGACACAGACGTGTACGTACTCTGTACGTGAGTGGATTTTGTTCAGTATGTACATCGACACCCGTTCACCGGAGGAAAGTGAAACTTTACCACACGTTATACGACCATTTGGTATCGTACTTATTGAGCGGACATCGAACACCGTTCGAAATATTAGTATCACCGTCATCGCTTCAGCCTTCATTGTGCTCAGTTGGTGATAAAAAAAAAAGGGAAGAAGAAGAAGATGTACATTTTTTGCCGGTTTCACGATCTCCCCGTTTGTACTTTCCAGCGATCTGTTCGAGCTTCTTCTTCGCTCTTGGTAGTTCTAATGATCGGACCAGCGCACACAGAGGCTGAAAGCAACGGCTTCGAAATTAAATAATCCCAGAAGGGAAATGACAGATCTACAAGATCTAGTAGAAACACTCACAACTGTAGTTTACAAAAACACTCGAACGAGAATAAAAACTACTTTGTGAAGGTTTATTAATGCACTCAACGGCAGACTTTTCAAACTATAATTTGTGACGCATTTACCTCAGAAATGTAGGGATGTAATTACAAATTTGCCGCCAGAACAGTGAGCTCGCGCCAAGTCCTTCTGAGGACTGCGCGGTGTAAGTATTCTATGAATAGTGAGTACCATCTATCATTCTGTCCAATTAATAAAGCGATTTGCACACACTTTCAAACATATGGCCTCTCTCTTTTGCCGGGAAGAACCCACCTGACCCCCACTCACGGTAAAGTGATTAATTGGATAGACCCCTCTGACCCCCACTACATTACAACCAAACATAACATTTCCCCCTCGCTTCACACAGAATAGGCTTTATTCAGATGACGTCACCGGTCACGTGACTGTGGCAGCTCCGCCATATTGACGGCAAGAAAGTATTACCGCGGTCCATAACAACCGATAGTCTCCACTTCAACTACACCGTTATTTCCAAGCAAGCGATTTTTTTTCTGCAAATGGGTAAGAGTGTTTGTGCCCGGGATGTACTCAGCGTATACTAAAGGCTCTGGAGTGCAGTTTTACCGCTTCCCGCCGAAGTAGACCGACGAAACTTTGGATATCGGTTCTGAGAAGAGAAAAATGGCGGCCTGGCGAACATGACTGGTTGTGGGCCTTCATTTTGTCTCCGGTATGTAACTAATTTTTCTGATACGTTATTTCAGTAGTTGGTATTAAATAGCTGGTGGGTACAAAATATTGTCTGATTTGTATCGTTAAAATGCATTATATCCCTTGTTTTATTGACAGAATGAGATAGGCTCGATCGCCTTTCTAACAGCTGCTGTCTAACGCGAGTTCTGAGTTGTTTCACTACAGAAAGTCACATCGATATGTATAAACATTAAAAACTAGCTTGGAAATATCCACAGCAGCGTGGCATTACACCGGATGGTTGTATGGGAAAAATATAATGTATCTGTAAGCAAACTGACGAACGAAGATTTTCTACAAACTTACATTTAGACAAGAGGTTCACTTAAATTAACTTGTGGCAGCAGTCAGGTTAAAAAAGTGACGCCGGTTGCTGAACAAAACAAGCAACAACGATAATACAATAATAGTGAAATGAAAGAAACAGACTTACCTTTACTCACGATAATACAATAATAGTGAAATGAAGAAAACAGCTTACCTTTACTCACGATAATACAATAATAGTGAAATGAAAGAAACAGACTTACCTTTACCTCACGATAATACAATAATAGTGAAATGAAAGAAAACGCTTACCTTTACCTCAACGATAATACATATAGTGAAATGAAAGAAAACTGGCTTACCTTTACTCACGATAATACATATAGTGAAATGAAAGAAAAAGCTCGTTTACCTCACGATAATACAATAATAGTGAAATGAAAAGAACAGACTTACCTTTACCTCACGATAATACAATAATAGTGAAATGAAAGAAACAGACTTACCTTACCTACTCACGATAATAAATAATAGTGAAATGAAAGAAAACGGCTTACCTTTACTCACGATAATACAATAATAGTGAAATGAAAGAAAAGAGCTTACTTTACCTCACGATAATACAATAATAGTGAAATGAAAAAACGCTTACTTTACTCACGATAATACAAAATAGTGAAATGAAGAAACGACTTACCTTTACCTCACGATATAAATAATAGTGAATGAAAGAAAACAGACTTACTTTACCTCACGATAATACATAATAGTGAAATGAAAGAAAACAGACTTACCTTTACCTCACGATAATACAATAATAGTGAAATGAAAGAAAACTGGCTTACCTTTACCTCACGATAATACAATAATAGTGAAATGAAAGAAAACTGGCTTACCTTTCCTCACGATAATACAATAATAGTGAAATGAAAGAAAACAGACTTACCTTTACCTCACGATAATACAGTTCTTGTCGCTTTCGTCGAGATTATGTCACTAACAAACCCGGCGACATAACACGAGTAAGCGTCCAACTCTTGAAGGCTTTCAGGCTGGCTTGAGTGTAAGGACTCGGCGTTTCAACGAGGTAAACATACAGTAGATGTCAGGGAAAACGATTTGGGCCAAAATTTCCTTTCTGTTGTCCATTTATCCTTTGAAATAATATAAGGATCTTCACTAAGACCACACGGCTTCAGTTTTTCGCAGTACCTCTTCTTAGAAATACCATCCAATCCATGGAAATAGCCCAGAAGTTCGCGTGACACGTGCGTGGTAGCCATGATTTTTTGCCACTCAATATGGCGGAGCCTTACCTTCCGCTGTGACGTCACTCTTAGTGCATAGGGTCAATTCAGTTGTGGAAGGAGTTTGCTAAATCCTGCACGTGAAGGACGCTGTGGAACCCGTGTGCGGCGGTGCTGCAAGTCAAGAGGTTCATCTCCCCCCTCCTCCACTGCGTTGCAGGCACTTCAGGTATCCCCCCCTTCCTCCTCGACCACGCTGCAGGCACAAGAGATTCATCTTCCCCCCCCCCCTCCTCCACCATGCTGCAGGCACCTGAGGTTCATCTCTCCCCCTATCCCCTCCTCTACCACGTTGCAGGCACCTCAGGTTCTTTTTCCCCCCAACCCCCCTTCCGCCTCTACCACGCTACAGACACAAGAGGTTCATCTCCTCCCCCCCCCTCCTCCACCGTGCTGCAGGCACATGAGGTTCAGCCCCTCTCTTCCACCACGATCCAGACACAAAAGGTTCATCGAAAAACTCCATGAGTTTTTCAAGAGACACTGGCTGAGGTTCTGTAAGCGGCACTTTGCGCGGCTGGCTAGCATGGCCCCAGGACCCATCATGGAGATGGAAGGTGGCTGACCCCAAGTAGTGACTGACACACAACGGGGAGGATCGGCTGGAGCTTGACGCTGATTGAAGCACTCCATCGTCTGACCCTCGCCACCCCTCAATTTTCCTGCAAGTGAAAGACGGCTGTGCGGGTGTGCATCATCCTCCTGTCGCTGCGGAAACGGAGAACTCAGCAGAGAAGAACTGTGGCCCATTATCTGTTCTCATAACCTGAGGCAGTCATCAACGGAAGATGACAGTGTACAGGATGTTGATTATGGCCTGGGAGGTGACTGAACCCACCGGAAAGACTTCAGGCCATTTGGAATGGAGACCATAGACGACTACGAGACAGCGTTGATGGTGATTTCCCCACAGATGTCTATCTGCAGGTGCTCCCTGGGACGAGACATACAGGTCAGCAGTCGCAAGGGTGGTGGGGCAGGCTGGTTGATTTTTCCCGCTGAGCAGGTAGGCTGCACAGTCTCTCACCATTATCTCAACATTGTGGTCGATACCAGGCCACGACACAAGGTCTCGGCCCTCTGCTTGGCAAACGATGCTAGCTCATTAGGCACCAGGGTAGGCCAGTCACCAGTGATTTTGGAGCGCAGGGTGCAGAAGAGGGGTCATCCACCGACGCCCGCTGGAGGTCGGTGAGGGAAATCGCAGCCTGTCGAGGGGTGCCGGCCAGCCAGCCACTGGATCAAGTTGTCCGTTGCCTTTCTGGAAGGTTCGAGAGCGACGACAGCTCTGGAGAGCAGGTGCTGCCGTGCCGCTACCATGTTGTCCCAGCCAAGGGTGAAGTGAAGCTTGAAATTGTACTGTTGTAGGCGATCCGCCCATCTGTACAGAGTGGCCACAAAGTCCCTCTGCATGCAGTTATAATTTATCTGTCTGCTTCCCTCCATTCTCCGCACAAATTTGAATTTTTCTCCATGTTCTTCTGGACATCTTCCATGTTGAGGGGGTCATAAAAGCAGCCCCTGACACTGAAGGTGGATGGAGGTTACGTTTTTACCTCTTGTCTGTTTGTTTGTCTGTGAGCAAGATATCCTCAAAAAGTTATGGACGGATTCGGATGAAACTTGGTGGACAGGTTGGCTGTCTGACAAGGACGAATTCATTCGATTTTGGTGAAGATGTGAATCCGAGAATTTATTAATTTTTTGAAGTGATTCTTCACCATTGAGAAATTGGGCCAAAAATGATATTTCAAAATGTTGTGGATGAGTTGGTGTGATGACAAATGAACAAATAGTTTACACAGTCCTGCATGGCAGACATCATTCATCATTGTTGACATGATTGATGGCTTGACTTCTCGACCCAATAGTGAACGGCTAGACACTGGTAATGTTTTTGCCGGATGTGTGTTGTACGTCCTCGCAGCATATATGGGTATAGCATGGGTGTACATTGGATTTGGTGAGAAATAACCTGATTGGTTGTCGGTTCTAATCCCACTGGACGGTGACAGTCAGTATACACTGTGGGATACTGAGCGGTCGTAACCGGAGCCCGGTTTGTGACCCACGAGCTCATAGCGGGCACGGTAACACAGTGGGGGTTGATGTGCAGTCATGACACGTATCATTGGAGAAGGGTCCATCCATCCATTGGGACCATACTCTGTGCAGAGCGTTGGTGCTGCCTAAGCAGTCTCCTTGGCTATTGGGCACAATCCTGGACGGGTCGCCACTCCGACACAGTATACCAGCATGCTGGCACTCATTTTGCCGACCTCGGAAGGATGACAGGCAGAGTCAAATTGGAGAAGGATGACGACACAAAAGTTATGTGTACAGCTTTGGTTGGTGTCTGGTGAGTTGCGTGCGATAGACCAGGAACTGGCATCATGTTATACTGAGTAGACAGAACTTGCCTGTTGGACACGTTTGATGTCGATGAGTTCTCCATGGATGCTGGTGCTACAGCGTTGACGGCTGGTGAAATGCGGTCTATCTGAAATGACAGTTGTTCGAGCGATGTACTGTCGTGGCCAAAAATATTGGCACCCTTGCACTGTTTTTTTTTTCAAATAATGCACCATTTCTTCCAAGAAATTGTTAAAATTTAAAAAATATTTTGGTGTCCACATACAGTATGTATTTCTTTCGTTTGCAGTGGAACAAAACCAAAAAAGTTTTAAAAATTACTCAATCTTAGCTTATTCCAAACAGAAATCGTAAAATAGCCTGGACAATATTATTGGCACCTTTTAGAAGATGAGAGAAATAATTAGATCTCAAGCAGGTGATTCTCCTTTACTTTGGAATTAAACTCACCTGTGGTAAGTTGCAGGTGCCTGCAATATACTAATCACCCATTCAACCAGTTTGAATGGAGAAAAGGAGTCATTCTGCTGTTTTGTGTCACTGTGTACCGCAATGAGCACGGAGAAAAGAAAGAAAACCAGAGAATTGTCTGAGGTCAGACACAAGATTGTAGCCAAGCATGGACAATCTCAAGGCTACAAGTCAGTCTCCAGAGACCTTGATGTTCCTGTGTCAACCTTACCCAATGTTATCAGGAAGTTTGAGGTCCATGGTACTGGAGCCAACCTCCCTGGATGTGGCCGCAAGAGAAAACTTGATCGAAGATTGCAGCGAAGGATTGTTTGAATGGTGGACAAAGCACCTCGATCAACTGCCAAAGAGATTCAAGCTGACCTTCAAACACAAGGTACGACAGTTTCTACTCGCACCATTTGTCGCCCACTCAATGAAAGGGGGTTCTATGGTAGGAGACCCAGGAGGACCCCACTGCTGAGAGAGAGAGAGAGAGAGAGACGTAATAAAGCCCCATTAGAGTTTGCCAATACACCTGAACAAGCCAAAATCCTTCTGGGAGAATGTCTTGTGGACAGATGAGACCAAATTAGAGCTTTTTGGTAAAGTACATCATCTCTATGTTTACAGAAAACAAAATTAAGCCTTCAAAGAAAAGAACACCTTTCTTACAGTCAAACATGGAGGAGGTTCAGTGATGTTTTGAGGTTGCTGTGCTGCTTCTGGCACTGGGTGCCTTGAATGTGTGCACGGCATCCTAAAATCAGGAGATTACCAAGGCATTTTGGAGCGCAATATTCAACCCGGTGTCAGAAAGCTGGGTGTCCGTTGAAGATCAAGGGCCTTGCAGCAGAACAATGACCCCAAACACACTTTAAAAAGCACCCAGGAATGGTTCAAGACAAAACGCTGCACTGTTCTGGTGACCAGCAATGAGTCCACATCAAAATCCCATTGAACACCTGTGGGGAGATCTGAAAACAGCAGTTGGGAGAAGACACTTCAAATCTAGGAGAACTGGAGCAGTTTGCACAGGAAGAGTGTGCCAAACTGCCAGTAGAGAGGTGGAGGAAGCTCATTCATGACTATAGGAAGTGCTTGACTGCAGTTATTTTTCCAAAGGCTGTGCTTCCAAATATTAAGTCTGGGGTGTCAATAATTGTCAATGTCATTTCTTTTTATTATCTGATTTAAAAGGACTAGTACGGGCCCGTAGGGGCGGGCCCGTAGGTGCGTAACCG
This sequence comes from Eptatretus atami, assembly GCA_035128595.1. Taxonomy (NCBI): domain Eukaryota; kingdom Metazoa; phylum Chordata; class Myxini; order Myxiniformes; family Myxinidae; genus Eptatretus; species Eptatretus atami. Next base: position 80,778,845 of record CM068960.1, on the reverse strand, counting down.
ATGACTGGATGGATTGGGCATTATTTCAATTAGATTGGACCAACCGTATCATAAATGGCCATAACTTGGGAAACACCTGGGAAACATACTCAGGTCCCGCCGTCAATTGTGACGTCATATCAAACGAAAAGAAGATTGTGACACCCCCTCTCTCTCCCCCCCCCTCGCTCCCCCTAGTCTCGCACCTCCTCCTCTCCCCCCTCTCTCTCTCGCCCTCTCTCTCTCGCCCCCACTCTCTCGCCCCCTCCCTCTCCCCCCTCTCCCCCTCTCTTGAATTGTGTGATGCCCCCTCCTCTCTACTCCCCTCTCTCTCCCCCCCCACTCTCTCACCCCTAGTTTCACCCCTCCTCTCGCCCTCTCCTCTCGCCCCTCTCTCTCGCCCCACTCCCACCCTCACACCCCCTCTCACACCCCTCTCCCGTCCCCCTCTCTCGCCCCTCTCTCTCGTCCCCACTCCCACCCCCCCTCTCTTCCCCCGAGTCTCGCCCTTCCTCCTCTCCCCCTCCTCTCTCGCCCCTCTCTCTCGCCCCCACTCTCATACCCCCCTCTCCCGTCCCCTCTCTCGCAGATATTGGTCGACCAATGGCCGTAACTTGGAACCGCTCGTCCGATTAATATCAAACTCGAAAAGGCACATCCGCGGGGCCCCGGCAATATTCCTGGCAAGTTTCAATCAGATCGGGACGGTGGTCGTCGAGAAACGGCGGTCGCAGACAGACAGACAGACACAACACAGAGATTGCTGGAATTATAGATAGATATATTAATTTCTGAATCAAAACAAAGGCTCTGTAATATTAACAGTGAAATAAAAGATTGGGAGACAAAATACTTTTGTCAATTTCAACTTATTTTTAGAGAAAATTGTGAGTATTTGAAAAAAGTTGCAAGGGTGACAATATTTTTGGCCACGACTGTAGCTGGGTCAGCATGGACCGGGGTATCTGGTGGAATACCTTCATTGTTGTCTTCAGGTAGAATGGATGGCGGGGAAGATGTGGCATCACTGGACAAGAGCAATCCCACATTCTCCACAGGTGTAGGTAACCAGCTGCCAAAATATTACCGAATCCACCCCTAACACAGAGCATTAGACATCACTTCCAAACAGGACTGAGTTATGGCAGTTTCGTCCTCCCGCTTCAGCTGTTCAAGATGTATCTGCTGCTGCGTAGCTTTCAATTGTTGCTGCATCTATGGCTGTTCGAGATCACTCTTTTGCTGTTTGAGATCACGCTGTTGCTGCATGAGATCACTCTGCTACTCGAAGAGCAACAGATGCAGCAACAGCTTGATCTCGAGCAGCAACAATCGAGCTTCGTCCGATTTACATTCCACGGCAGCTCTGAAAGAGGCCTCGGCTGCTTCTGCTCTGGCCTTCAACAGGAGCACGATGGGCAGGACTGCTGGTTTGTTCAGTGAAATGATGAGGACAAGGTGAGCGGAAGGGCCATACAATGCGTCCGACACCAGCGCGAATGCCAACCCACTGTGATTGGAACCGATCAATCAAAGCGATCTGCTTAAGCGATCAAATTTCCATGCTGCAATCGACCGAGCAGCATTCCAGCACTGGAATTCCACTTAGGCGGTCGAAGCACTGATGAAATGGATTTATGCTAGACAAGTGGCTTGAGACTGTCGATTGAGAATGACATGTGAGGTTTGAGAATGGAGTATGACAATGAGGGAAAGGATGGAGTTTGAGAATGAGGTTTGAGGATAGAGTTGGAAAATGAGGAAGAGAACAATGGGGATAGTTCTAACTACATTCATAATGCATCTTTCCCTTCCACTGATACACTGGAAGAGGTAATCTAACTAAACAAAACACCACAGATATATCTAAACTCCTGGGTTCTTTTATGTGCTGGAGGTAACTCCCCGGGGTCTTCCAAAACCGCAACAGTGTAATTACCTTTTCGTAGATTAACTTCACTGAGAAACCTTAGCAGTCTTAATAGTGACTATTATGCTGTCAAAGGACATTCATAGCATAGGAAACCCGAAGTATGCAACGCTCCACTGGAAACAAATTCCCTTACAACATCCCAGTGGAACCTGGTTATCCGCTAGTTCCTTTTCAAGCGTGGTGACGGACAGACAGACAGACATCTCTCTTACAGTACAGATTGTCGCTGTGCTCTTTGAGCCGCGGAATTGCCCTCTGGCATAACTGTGTCAAATCAATGTGTGCCGAGCTTTGGCGTGTAGGCCAATTTATTTCATTCTTCAACTATGTTGTGCCATGGACTTGTAGCGGTATCATTTTGTCTGAGGTTTTGTAATATGGGAATACGCTTTAGCTTTGGATTAACGGGGTTTCCCAGCAGAGGTTTTGAGAGCTTTTACCATTGTGGTTTGATAAGGAATTGACTCGGAAACCGAAAGTCTCAGACGTCTTTTCTTCCATGCTAAATTGGTGACCCTGACGTGATGCAAATGGACGGACAAGGAGTTACAAGCACGCAACTAGTCGCCGGGAACCACCAACCAGCCGTGCCCTTCCCAGACGCTCAACCAGGCTCATCGGTGGCAGCCTTTATGTCTTAGCCTTTATCGGTGGCAGTGGTTTATGCAAGTCGAAGCCCAATTCGACACCCGGAACATTACTACCGAGTTAAGGCGATTCAAATACATTGTTGGCTCCTTGTCACGAGAGTATGCAATGGAGATGAGAGCTATTTTACAACAACCTCCAACGAATGCTCCTTTGAAGGCTGCGCTCACTTTGAAGGCTGCGCTCATGAAGTGTACAAGTCCCTCTGAGCACTGCCACTTTCAACAACTCCTTACAGCCGAGGATTTAGGACATCGAAGACCCACACAACTAATCTAATCGGTACACTTTAAGGAATAAATTTGTCTATGACTGCCTCCATTTTATCCCTAAAGAAGCACGATGCTTCTTCGCAGTTGAACTCTGCCAGCTCCTCATCCCATTTTACCTCCATAACTTTCTGGTTCATGTATGGGATCGTTTTCCACTGTGCACAAACTGAGCTCTGCACTAATGTAGCAATGTTCGCTACTTTCAAGTTAGCTCACAAGCACCTGCCCTTGGTGGTTTTGGCAATATTCTGATAAAAACAATTGTCCTGCAGTGTCTCAACAAATTGATATGCTGGGTGCTGTGGTATAGTTCCTGGTAGCATGCTTCCCAGTCAATACCCAGAAAATTAAAATCTCCAGCTATTACTATATGAGACTCCTGTCTATTAACTACCATCGAAAAAAGTTCATCAAGTGCTTCATTATTCTGGATACTACTGGATGGTCTGCGGTACATACATCCAATTAGCAGTTTCTCCTTATCGTGAAGCAACACAGAGCACCAAAGGGATTCTGAAAAATTTGTTTCCATTTCCACTCGAAGAACAGGCAATGAGGTTTTTGTATACATAGCAACTCCTCTGATATTCCTCTGGGTATCAGATTCTAAGTTGGTGAAAATGCTGTATCCTGATACAGACAAGGGTGTAGTGGTTGTCGTCGTAGAGCGAGACTTGGGTGTAGTCTCGGTTATCACAACCACATCTGGTTTCAATCTTCTCATTAACATTTCCAGTTCTTCCATCTTGTTTGGTAATAAATCTGCATTTGTATACAACAGTTTCAAGTCCAACTTATGCTCACTCCTTGCATTATAATTTCCATACTTATTGCTCTCCCGATTACCTGCATCCTTATCTAGTCATTGCTCATCATTATCTCCCCCTGTTCCTGCTTCATCTTTTCCAAGGTCAACCTCGTTTATGTATACCATAAGATTCCCATGGATCCAGAAGACGTCCTGAAGATAGCAATTACCATGCCTTCGGGCCCGTTCAAATTACTTTGGATGCAGTTTGGCCGACGCAATTTTATCGAGCAGGTGCTCCAGGGATTACACCATGTGTATATCTATAGGTATCCTAATCACCAATGCAACCGCAGGAAAATATCAGGAACACCTCCGTCTCCTCCTCATCCCCTTTGCATGACTTCAGCATCGTCATCAATCCCACAAAGTGCATATTTGGTGCTCCGGAGTTGAATTTCCTTGGCCAGTCAACCTTCAAAGAGAAGGTGCAGATTATTTGGGATTTCCCATTACCGTCGTTTCAACACAAACTGCAAACGTTTTTGGGCCTTGTCAACTTTTACCATCAATTTATTCCAAACACAGCCACAACACTGCGGCCACTGAATGAGTTGCTTGCAACTGGAACGCACCCTGAAGTGCTCCGATGACCGGAGCCAACCTTGTCAGCCTTCCACACCACCAAAGCCGCACTGCCAATGCCTCACTCCTGATTCATCCAAAGCCAGATGCGCCAACATGCCCAATGTTAGACGCATCTGAGGTCATGGCCCTTCACCATTTCATCGATGCCGAACTGGCATCCACTGATCTTTAAACCGCTGAAACCAACAGAGCGTAAGTACAGCTTCTTCAATTAGGAATTACTTGCTGTACAGTCAACCCCCGCTTTATCGCGGTTCACCTATCGCTCCCCCAGTTCATCGCGGGTTTTCCCTTGGAACGGAACTAATTTTTTCTGCGGATTCCCCCGGTACATCGCGGTAATAATATATAAAATATAAATTATTTAAGCAATAAATTATAACGCGTGGTGCTCGACCAGTCACACAACGCACGAGGCAAAGTTTCGCTTGTGAACTTCGAATATTTTCTACGTTTTTTCTCCAAGCCCCACGATGCCGCCCAAACGCCCTGCACCTTCTAAGGCTTCTGGCAAGGAACCGAAGCGCCAGAGGAAGGTCCTGACGCTCCAGGAGAAGGTTAAGGTGCTAGATATGCTTCGGGAAGGAAAAAGGTTTGCCGCCGTTGGACGAGCACTGCTCGTACCCAGCACCTCAAAACCGACCAGACCAGACGAGTCGATCTCCAGCACCTCAAACCCAATCACTGCCAAACCGACCAGACCAGACGAGTCGATCTCAGGCACCTCAAACCCGATCACTCCCAAACCGACCAGACCAGACGAGTCGATTTTTTGGGGGAGGCGTCCATTCATCGTGGATTTTCACTTAGCGCGGGGAGGTTTGGAACGTAACCCCCGCGAGAAATGGGGGATTACTGTATACCTCGCCATCAAGCACTTCCGCCACTTCTTACTGGCCAGACAATTCTCTGTCCTGACTGACCACAAACCTAAATTTCACTCTATCCACCAATTTGGACTCCCACTCCTCGCAATTTCCATTGACATCCAGCACATCAAAGGAATTGTGAACTCTTTCACACATCGAGGCATTGGCGTTGTCTTCTACCAACACACTGGCCATCAATTTTAATGCAATTGTAGCAGCGTAATGGGAGGACACAGAGCTTCACCATCTACAGTCTGCAACGAGTTTGCTTCCATTTCGCTAGGTACCACATACATCGATGGGACAGTCACACCCTTTCATTCCTACGGCATTCCGTCATACGGTATGACACTTTTCACTCACTTGAGCACCCGGGTATTCGAGCAACCCATCGACTCATCACCACATGCTATGTCTGGCCACACATCAACGCCAATGTGTTCCGTTGGGCCAAGCATTGTCAACACTCCAACGTCATAGTGTCGCACCACTCGGTAGGTTTTTAACAGCAGATAGGCGTTTTGACAGGGTCCATGGCAATTTTGTCGGTCCCTTACCTCCTCCAAACGGGCACCGCTATTTACTGACTTGTGTTGACCGTTTCCCCCATTGGCCGGAGGCTACACTGATAGCCGAAATCCGTTTGTTTTTTTGGTTGAAAACTGCTCTTAAAAATGTGATCAAGAGCATTTCAGACACAAAGTGCTTTAATGAAATCCCCTGATCAATGAACCAAGCAGAGACAGCATTACACTACACTGCCTGAAATGCGCTTCGAGAGATCAACCACTGCTTGTTCACGAAAATGAGCTTCGACTGCCTGATTTACGAACCACCAAACAACCCACATCCTCCGAATCCGTCCATCACTTTTTGAGATATCCTGCTCACAGCAGACAGACGGGTGAAAACACAACCTCTGTCGACCTTCGGTGGCAGACTTAAAAGTATCCAACACTGAATGCAGTTTTCCATAAAACGGACATAAAAGGAGTTTGTAACAATGGTTTATTTCAATGACTATATTCCGATGATTCCTGTACATTATAGTAGCATTATGCAGCCATTGCTAGCACAAACAAAGCCAACAATGATCGACACAACCTTGAATAAAAATACAAAAAGATGTCCAAGTTTGACTTAGTGTGTTACCATGCAAGCTTGTGGTGTGCTGCCTCTTTTCAGGTACGAGGGCATCGTCAAAACGGTTTTTCGAGATGCGTGTAAAAGGGCAAAAGGTAATCAAGTTGGGAATACAGTGAGTGAAATGGCTTTGCAATGAAAGATATGAGCTGCATGGCTGCTTAGAAACCGTGACAAGCCAAAAAAGACCCCCCCCCCCCCAAACAAAAATCGCTTGTGTGAGTGGATAAGCCAAACTGAGGTGGTCTTGGTGGAGTTGACGGGTGTGTAATTGAGGGGAAAAGAATTGGACAGTTGGAAATTCGGGGACAATCCCAAACATTCTCAGCTTGAGCATGGGAGTCAAAGATGGCGAAATAATTAAAGTGATTAAAAGGCTAAATGGAAACCATGCAATGGCACAAAATAACCGAAGCAAGAGAAATGAAAATCTACAACTAACTGCTTTATTACGACTTTCTGCCACTTTTTCACGAGCCGGGGCGTTGCGACAAAGGCAGATCTTGTACAACAAGTGTCTTGTCCCGATCTTTGTTCTCTGAATCGAAGGGAGGAGCCGTGTTGGATCTCAGATACCGTCACACGACCAAAGTCGATTAGAGGTGGTATCAGTGAATCCACAAAAACTAGTATAACTGGCACCATAAAAATAAAAACAGAAGAATAGTGTAATAAAAACAAGCTTGAGAAACTTAAGAAACTAAAGCCTGAGTAAATGGTGGAAAGTACAGTAAAATATAATTTTAAAGTAGCAACGACAATTAAGCAAGTCATTTAAAGAAAGAGGATTGCATAAATTTCAAACATGACGAATCTCCACACTCCTTTAAACAGTTGGTTTGAACAAGTGTTTCACTTTTTACAAGGCAGACCAAACAAAACATTTTGCATTCTTGAGCTTTCGGCCTGTTGGTGGTCGTATGATGTTAAAGGATGATTACCGCAACTTGCGCGAGTTGGGGGGCACTCGTGGGCAGCAGGATTGATCGTTTATCAGTGCTCGAATGATGCATACTTTTGCTAACAAGCACAGCTGCTTTCACTTGCAGTCCGCTCGTTGGGTTTCTCCAGCGTGATGTCGATCACTGGAGGAAACGAGTCAAGGAAGTAAGTTGCTAGCGGCTTTCGAAAATGCATTGGTGCAAGTGATGAGAAAATCCAGATGGTTGATTCAAAGAACAAATTTCACAATCTATACCATAATAAAGCAGGAGTGTCTGTCTGTCTCTCTGTCCCCAAACTACTCCCTCAGTTTCAGGACTAGCCCCACCAAACTTTGTGTATAACAATTTGGGGTCCCAGCAAGTGTCCTAAGATGGGTGGGAGGTTTCAGAAATTTCTCAAAACAGTTATGATTTCAAGTTTCCACCTCTCTAAACTCATTCACAGGTCCGGCATTTGCAGTTTAACCATTTATCGCATATATGCCTGGGGTTGGCTTAATGATTAGGGTGGTGGGTTTGGGCTCCGAGGATCCTGAGTTAAAATCCCACTCAGCTGTTGAATTAAAACCAGGTGGGGTTGACTCTGCCTGTCGTCCTTCCGAGGTTGGCAAAATGAGTGTCAGCATGCTGGTATACTGTGTCGGAGTGGCGACTCATCCAGGATTGTGCCCAATAGCCAAGGAGACTGCTTAAGCAGCACCAACGCTCTGCACAGAGTATGGTCCCAATGTATGGATGGATTTACCACATGGGGAAACAATTGATGGTTCAGTAATCTCTCAATACGATTGAAATTTTGCGTTTCCACCTGTACGATGCCAATATTTCTCCAAAAGATAGAGGAAAGACGAGGAATCCAGTCGATCAAAGAGTTTTGCAATGAATTAAATTTTTTGCATGTCTGCACATTGGGAGGTTCAGCATTCGCCATTTCCACATCGTCTATATCCGCCATTTCCACATCGTCTATATTCGCCATTTCCACATCGTCTATATCCGCCATTTCCACATCGTCTATATCCGCCATTTCCACATCGTCTATATCCGCCATTTCCACATCGTCTATATCCGCCATATAGACTTTTCCGTCAACATCACACCACGTTCGCTTGAGACTTGCTATTTTTCTGTAATAACCCATTTCCTTCATCATAGCACATGAGCCAATCCCCCTTCCCCAGCCAACACCATCATCATCATCATATTCATTCAAGGTACATTAATGTTACACAGGACTATCCCCACAGTTTTGGGGCCAGCCCACCAAATTTACACACACACACACACACACACACACACGCCTGGTGGGGTACCAGATGGCAGAGCGTGGGGGAGGGTGGGACAAGAGGGCAGAGTGGGGGGGGGGGTGATAAGATGGCAGAGTGGGGGGGGGGGTGATAAAGATGGCAGAGTGGGGGGGGGAGGCGACCAGAGAGCAGAGTGGGGGGAGGTCACCAGAAGGAAGAGTGGGGGGGGAGGTCACCAGAAGGAAGAGTGAGGGGGGGGTAGGGGAGGTCACCAGAAGGAAGAGTGAGGGGGTGGGGGAGGTCACCAGAAGGAAGAGTGAGGGGGGGTGGGGGAGGTCACCAGAAGGAAGAGTGGAGGGGGGGGGGTGTTACATTTGTGTTCTATTAAACCTATGAAGTGTCCATGCCACCCCTACGTTCGCAGTCGACTGACTTACTGATCCTTCCAGAATAAAGGATTGAAAATCCATGAGCCACTGTATATTTCCCCTCTTTAGTGAGGTTCTCTAGGGCCTAATTTAGCAATAGTGACAAAATCCCAAACAACAACAAAAAGTTAAGTGAAAGACTCAGCATTAAATGTGCAACACAACTACTAAATTGCCAAGTTGGCAAATCCAATTCCAAAAAGATACTGTCTTCTCTGCTTTTTTCTGGTGATGCTTCCATACCTGGCAAAGCCGCAGCAACGCGGCGAAACAGCTGCAAAGACAAAGGTGACAATGAGGAAGTACACGTCGAGCAACTTGAAAAACACTTTATCATGGTGGTTTAGTTTGCCAGGCAGAGAGATAACCCACGTGATGAGAATAATTCAGAACTCTGCAATAAACTTAACCAACTGGAATAAAAAAATAATGAAAGGTGGCAATGAAGTGGAAGTAGTGGAGAGACAAGTAAGGAAATAAAATGGGGGATGGGTTTGGAATTAGGGGAGCGCATTTAGGCTAATAGCGTTAGTTTAGAAGTTTTGAATGAGCATTATTGTAATACAAGTTTAATGAACTCCAATGCAAAGCACAATAATGAAGATGGACCACGATAGTCTTTAAAGGCAGAGCAAGCCGGGGGTTAGTACTGAGGCGAGTGCAGCCAGACCACATGGCGCTGCTACCTGCTTCACATTATAGCCGGTCTTTGCACTTGTTTCAATGAACATGACGTTCAATTCTCTGGCCCTCTGCTCCCCTTCCTCCATTGTGATTTGCCTGCATGATGTGGTAGGATGGTGGTGGAAGGAAGAGATGGGTATAGAGGGAGGGTGAAGGGTTCATGTGGGATTTGAAAAGGTGGGAAGTGTAGAGAGAGGAGAAAGACAAAGTGAAGAGGTAGAGAGACAAAGCAAAGCAAAGAGGCAGACAGAAAGAGAAAACAGACAGAGAAAAAGCAAA